>CM076575.1:1819162429-1819620377 GCA_034641835.2 Pinus albicaulis
GCATTTTTGTCTCTCCAGAGACAATTTCATTTTTGTCTCTCCAAAGACAGTTTCATTTTTGTCTCTCTAGGGACAGTTCATTTATTGTCTCTTATGAGACAATTTCATTTGTCTCTCCAAAGACAATAGCTAGAATTAAAGGCATATTGTCTTTATGGAGATAATGTCTTTAATCCTATCTATTGTCTTTCTAGAGACAATATAAAACAATGAATCCAGAAAAATATCTCACCATTAAAATAAATCAGTATAAAAATATTTAATTAAAAAAATCTACAATATCTTTGAATAATTCATGTTAGGGTACAGTGGAATCAAACCACCAACCTCCTGCATGGCAGGTGCTCTACCATTGAGCTAGCACCCTTTAAAGAATTGTATAATAGGCATTGATTTTTAAAAAATGTTCAACACATAATGGCATAATCCTTGTAAAATATATAATCATGCAAGCCCCTATTTTTAACTTAATAAAAAAATAACACAATGGAGTTAGCTTTTTAACTTAATAAAAAAATAGCTCAATGGAGTTAGCTCACTTTGACACCCTTGTAGCTTGACTTGCACAAAAAGCTAATAATAAACAATAATCTACAAACAAATTAATCTAGCCATACAAAGAAAATTAACTGTAATCTGCACAAGCATTACAACCACCACCCAAAGAGCTACACCACCTTGCTACTAAGCACTAATCAACATGTATGATCTACAGCCAGATTCAAATTTCAAACCTAACCATACTGGCTTGGGAATCCTCAGTTAACCATTACCGAGACTCATCCCCATGAGCATGCCTCACTACTGAATTTGACAATAAACAAGATTTTGTAACCAAACAGTTGCCTCTAGATGAATGGTATCCACATCAAAGGCCATCTTTTATACATCTCATACAGTCTCATGCTGTACTTGTAGAAATATTTTGTAGACATTTATACCCTAAAAATTGTTGTGTTGCTCTCTTGCTTATCAAATCATTTAAGCTAGAAGTCAAAGACAGCACGTGGCTTGCCAAACCATGCTCCCACACTGACCACTGGGAATCCACTTCACAATACCTCAATGATTATTTATTTCCAACTCCTACGAAAAATTGTTTCCAGTGCACCAACCTTTATACTAACAACAATATAATGATTCCCAAGGACAAAACAACCACAAACATCATAACCTACTTTCATTGTAGAGGGACAAGAATAGTACCCTGTATGGCATAGAAAAATTCTTGGGTATCATGAAAACTTAATATATCAGTTGTGTCTATCAATACCCTCAAATATCTAACAAAAACATGCACAACAGTTATTCGAAGCCTATGAAAATTTTGGGGTTAACAGTTTGCACATTCACAAATCTCATCCTTATCATTTTGTGTTTCTATCAGTCCTTTTGTCTGAGGTAATTTTGTGACTAATAACTTCTTTGTCACCATCAATAAAAACTCTATTCCCACATACTACATCATTATTTTCTTCTACAGTACCCACTTTACTTTTACTTTTAGTTCTGAAAAATTCTGCATTCTCTGTAATGGATTTTCTTCATTTTGTTTGTTGTTATGTTCTGATTGATCGATATATACTTCCTGTGCATGGAATTATGATTGGAAAGTACATTTGTTTGTCCAGATTTAGGTTGAGGATCTTATGGATGCAGAGTTTAATACTCATGAAAAAATTATGCATTCTCTGTAATGGATTTTCTTCCCAATGATGTATATTGGCTTTAGCTGAAACATATGACACATGGGTTTGAAAACCGAACTCAAAGCATGTATACCCAGTAATGGCATCTGAATTTTGGAAGTTTCCAATGGTGATTTATCTAGATGAATTTAATTGGATTGTAGATTGGTGATTTATTTACATGAATTTAATTGGATTGTAAATTATAAGAATATATAAGAATATGAAAGACAAGATAGTGAGGTCAAAATTATTCCAGAAATATTTTGTCAAATTCTGAAATATTTTTAAAATCTGAAATAAACATAAAACTGGCCCATGTATTCTATATTCTAGTCTAGGCATACATGTTAGTATTCTTATAAAAAAAAAAAGTTTTTTTGAATGAATATTTTGTGTAAATTTTAAGAATATGAAAGACAAGATAGTGAGGTCAAAATTATTCCGGAAATATTTTGTCAAATTCTGAAATATTTTTAAAATCTGAAATATTTTTAAAATCTGAAATAAACATAAAAATGGCCCATATATTCTATATTCTAGTCCAGGCATACAAGTAGCATTTAAAATATTCAAGGCATAACAAAAAAAAAACTCTAGGGAGCCCTCATAAAAAATGCAGGCCAAGAAAATCCAATTCCATTGTGTTATATTTTAATGTAACTTTTTGAAGCTTTAGGCATTGCATATGCCTTAACACCCAGAATCCTTACGAAAATTATAAAAGTTACAACTAGAGGTTTGGAAGCCTAACCCAACCTATAATAGATGATAGTAGAATCTCTAGAGAGAGGGATTGAAAGATCTGTGTACAAGCATGTATTGAATTTTTCTGTGCTGGAAGTCGACTTTTTCCAATCACCTTTTCTCTAATATAGTGAAAATCAATTATATAAAAAATTCATTTGCACAAGGCTGAAAAATGAATAATATATCCCCTTTGTGGACAATGGGTTATGAGTTGGAAACATCATAGCAGATCACATGGCTGGGTAGTAAAGCTTTTTTTGGCCCATATTACTTTTCCATAAAGAAACTGGTAGGAAAGTACTCGTGAGGGCAAAGGGAAAGTTGAGGCTTAAGTGCTACACATTTATGGCCCTTGGAAGGATTTGGGAAAGCAACCTTCAAGGTCAGACGGTACTGGGAGTCCTTGTAAAAAATGTGGGCCAAGAATTCCCTTTGTTGTTATAGAATGTAGCTTTTAGTAGCTTTAGGCATGACATATGCCATAAAATTCAGAATCGTTAACAAAAATTATAGTTGGAAGCCTAACCCAACATAGTGGAATCTCCAGAGAGAAGGATTGAAAGATCAGTGCATAAGCATGTATAGACTTGTTCTATACATGGGATTCTGACAAGTCCACAATAATATTCTAACATGGGAAAACCTTCACAAAAGAGCCTTTCAAGGGCCTGGCATGTGTGAAATGTGTCATATGGATTCAGAAGATGTGCCTCACATTTTTCTAAGGTGTCCCTTTGCAGCTGCGATATGGATAGGGGTAGGCCATATCCTTAACATGAGTGTATCATGGGATAGGTCATCTATTGACTCCTGCCTTACACTTTTGTTTTTGGGGATATAAGTCATACAAAGCACTGTCATTCTATGTCATATGGGGCATATGGAGAGCGAAAAACACAACTGCCATATGGGGATATGGAAAAAGAGAAATGTTGTTATCTTTTACCATACTATTCAATATGTGAGGAGAACCTCCATTAAGGTTGTGGAATCCTTTAAAGAGAGGTCCTATTAAGGAGAAGATGAAAAAGAGAAACTTGTTCAAATTTTTCAGGCCTTGAAACTACTTTTCTTTCAAATAGTTTAGTGGCAAAGGATCCAACTCAAGAGTTGAGCTCCTTGCTCTATGGGGCATCCTCTTTTGTGCTAGGTAGATTGAAATATCGGATATTGTTGTCTATGGTGATTCAAAACTGATCCTTGAGTGGGAAAACTAGATACATGCTTTAGAGGCTCCAGCATTGGTGAATTGGATGGAAGGTATGAGGTCATTGATGGTGTCCTTTAATAAATTATATATCTCACACATCTTCAGGGAACAAAATCATTTGGAAGATCAAAATATGGTTATAGCAAGTTGCTGAGTTTGATCAGATACTCTGTTTTTTAGAATGAAATGTTTCAGAGATCGGGGATTATCAGAATCTGAAGCGTTTCACCGTATTTCAGTGTGTTTTTTATGCTTATTATGTATGTGGTACTCTATTTCATATGATTTCTATTTGTGTTTTAGTTTTCCATGATGTTATACAGATATAGTAGATAGGGAAGATCATTGTAATAGACTTGTGGAACGATGCTACTAGGGGTTCCAATTTTGGTTGTGTTTTGCTCAAGTTCCAGAAGAAACTGTGTACAAATGTAAAATTTCTCATTTTCATAATCAAAGCAAGTCTGTGTTTTTCTTTCTGAAAAAATGACTTGTTCTGTGCTAGAGGCTATGGACCTTTTCAAATCTACTTTTTTATAATAACAGTTATAAAGAATCAATTAAAAAAAATGTTCTTTTCCTCCTTTGTTTATGAATGGCTTTTACAAGCTGCATACTTGATAGGAGATCACATTGCTTGGTAGTAATGATTTTTTGTGGCCTTTTTTAGTTTCCATAAAGAATCCAATAGGAAAGTATGTGTGAGGGAAAAGGGCAACCTGAGGCTTAAATTCTAGACATTAATGGCCCCTGAAAATAATTTGAGGAGCAGCCTTCAAGGGAGGAGGGTATTGTGATCTTTCAAAAAAAACTACCAGATGGAATGGATCCCACTTTCACTGTAATGGAGCAAGAGAGCCTGTTCCTTTCTAGCCCCTGAAAGGATTTGGGGGAGCAACCTTCAAGGGAGGAGGGTATTGTGATCTTTCAAAAAAAATACTAGATGGGATGGATCCCACATTCATTTTAATGGAGCAAGAGAGCATGTTCTTGCAGAGGGTCATGGAAGAATTCAGGGAAAGAAAATTCAAATTGTTGAATTCATTTTTAAAGTGACTTTACATAGCTAATAGGCATTGCATATCACAGTAACGTTCCTTCAAATAATCCAAATGAATTTTCACAGCTTTTACGCATTGTATAGTACTAATGATACCCATTCCAATAATGTAAACCCAAGGGTCAGAATTATTCCCCAAATTGGAATACAGGATAATATGCCTCATGATAGTGAGAAAATATTGGTACAAAGATTACATAATTTAATTGGTGTGCCTCAAAACCAAGAATTGTTCTCTATTATCAGCTATTGAAAATTCGTTGATGAAAAACCAATATTTTGATTTGGAAATACAAGATTGGAAATCACAAGTTTTGTTCTAAAATTATTGAATCTTCAAATCATTACGTGGGATTTGTATTAAAGCTTTTTAGGCTACTTGCTTCTTTGAAGTTTTATAGTAAACATCAAAGTAGAAAGTAATAATTACATAGTAATTAATAATTACGTCCACCAAGTAATAATTATTGATTAATTAATAATTACAGAGAAAATAATAATTACATGTTGCAAATAAGTAAAGATGAATTAGGAATTACATGCACCAAATAAGGAAGGTTGCTAGAATAATTTTTTTGAAAGACAGGTAATAAATTTATTATCTTTAAATAAATTTATGTAAAATAGCTTCAAACATAAGATAGTCAAATAAAAAGTATTCAAAAATAATAGTTTCATTCCCAAATAACTAAGGAATATTGAAATGAGTCGAATAACAAATATTCATAAATAATAGTCGCACTCCCCAACTAGAGAAGACTGAAATGAAATTCCATAGAATATAATATATAATAAAATTTACTTATGAGGATAGATGACTTCCAGAAACAACTTTGCTTTTATTAAACCCTTGGGGTTTAGATTAAGAGTCACCCTTAGGTTTTAGATTAAGAGTCTCCATTAATAACTATGCCAACTTACCTGATAATCTTCTTAGCATTTAATTAATTGTCAACATAAAATAATGCCTCACAACGTTTTCAAATTTCCATTTAAATAATGTACTTCTTTTTAATTATCCTTTATTTTTTCTACATTATAATTAGTTTATTTATTATTATTTTATCATTTTCAATTATTATTCTTGTTTGACTATTCTACTTTAGTAAGGGAAGGGAAGTTTGTTAGGATTATATTTTAGACATGAAACTTTAACCATAGCTTCTTTGCAACTTCAGGTATCTAAACCTTAGAGTGAGATGTAAATTGGTTGAGCAGGTGTAAAATGACTGGATAGCTTCACAAGCTTTAGATTAGAAAGGATTGATTTGAATAAAGCTCATGAAGATAATATCTATAGTGGATATCTCAGAGCTGTAAAGGAAGGAAATAGGGTCATCAAACATAAACAACGGTTGAGAGAGGCAGCTAGTTTCTTGAAGACTAAGATGAGGTTACTGGAAAATGGTGTGAGAGGTTTGAAATCCATCTTGGTTAAGGATTTGTCCCGACAAAAAGAAGAAAGGATAAGAGTTTTTGGATGAAAAGGAGAATGATATAAATAAGTCAAATACCAAAACAACAACTAAGGTCATTGATCGTATGGAACACGTCATTGTGTCTGTAATTATTGCCACTAAAGATTCCTTTTCTTACAAGAATACCAAGCTTGATAAGATCTTAGGTAAAAAAGCTTGATAACTTGATTATTTAAAGAGGGATTTTCAATATGAAAAGGTTATTTTTGTCGAAGCTTATTTGGAGGTGAAAAGGTTGAAGGATTCTTTGTCTAGAAATGAGATGGAACTCTTCCAGTTAAAGGAATCTCAAGAGGAAAATATTTTTTTTGCTTACATGTCACTAGATCAGGCTTAGAAACAATTAGTTTCTTTTAATTTATATCTTAGTGAGGCTGAAAGGGTGATAGGATTGAAGAAAGAGAACAAAATGTACCTAAAAGAGTATATTGAGAGTAAAGACACTGAGATTGAAAAGCTCAAAATTAATCACCAGTATATTCAAGGATATTCAGACCAGTATGTGGATTTTGCTGTAGGAGATTTGGTGATCATTCCAAAGGGGATGAAATGCACTTGGGACAGCTCTGTCGCTGTGGATAACCATTACTAATTTGAGCAATGACTGGCAGTCTATCAGCATGTAATTCAATACTCGTCATACCATACTTTCGAGGGCAGTCTATCAGCCTGTAATTCAATATTCATCACACCATAATTTCCATGGGAAAAAAGTCCTAACAATACCCGTAATTTCGCTGAAAATTGATAAAGATGTAGCACTCATTATTTCGTGATACCAAAATATTTAAATTCTAAGGTTTCAAGGTATTTCTAAGGTTGCAAGCAACAGTGAGCCATTATTCCACCTTTTTGGCTTTTTGGTTTGCCTAGGATCAACTGCTACCAGAGCATTGAAATCAGTTATTCAGGGTCTCCTGCTTACGTCTGAGGCAGAGAAGCTTCACTCTATGAATTTGCTCATGTACATGGCACCAATTGCTGCGCTGTTGTTGCTTCCTGTTACTCTTTTTGTGGAGGGTAATGTATTAGCTATTACTATTGAAAAACCAGAGAAAACCCCTTTATCATATTCCTGCTGCTTGGAAACATGACCATGGCTTATCTTGTGAATTTAACCAACTTTCTTGCTACAAAACATACGAGTGCCCTCACATTGCAGGTTTTAGGAAATTCCAAGGCTGCAATTGCAGCTGTTATTTCGGTCCTAATCTTCAAAAACCCAGTAACTGTAATGGGCATGACAGGCTTTGTAATCACAATCATTGGTGTGATTTTATACAAAAAAGCAAAGAAGAGATTCAAGGCACCGTATTCCTTTTATTCACGGGTTGCAAAATTGTAAATGTACAGAGTTATGTTTACCAAATAAATGCAAACAGCTGTTATTTCGGTCCTAATCTTCAAAAACCCAATAACTATAATGGGCATGACAGGCTTTGTAATCACAATCATTGCTGTGATTTTATACAGCAAAGCAGAGAAGAGATTCAAGGCACCGCATTAGTCTTTGTATTCCTTTTATTCATGGGTTGCAAAATTGTAAATGTACAGAGTTATGTTTATCAAAAAAATGCAAACCCGGCTTGAGGGAGCTTAAGCTTTTGCACTGTTGTCAGCCTTCCATTTCTTTGGAATTTTTAAATTTTTAATAGCCAATCATGAATGGTGACTTACAAACTTGATATTTTGACACGATTAGGAGACTTAGGTTCATTGTTTAATAATTTTTTATTGACTTTGAATTCCAACTTGTTTCTCCATACACATACGCTTTGATACGAAGCCTTCTAAAAATGAGAGTTAGAACCTACAAACAGGTGCCTAGGCACCTCTCATTACAGCAAAAAATAATCTCGCATATCTCTGAGATTCTCGGGCTAAATTGCAGGCAGGAAGTTCGGATCAACTCTGAGATTGCAGTGTAAGATTGAGGTCCAGTTTGGGTGCAAAAAGCAAGGACGTTTCAATGAAGAAGGGCTAACATACTTCGGTATTGAATATACTTACCTCTGAAGGACCTGCGATACGAAACAGTATCTGAAGATAAGGAAGGAAACCTCTGAAATAAGGATCACAGTGTGTAAGTGTAAAGGAAATACAACGAAGTGTTAAGGTCACACAGTGAAGAAGAAAACAAAAGAACAGTGCTTGAAGGGTCTATCATATTCGGACTAAGTATGTACTCTTACCTGTGCAATCATAGTAGAGGCCGAAGTCTGTTTCACGAGTGGAACAGTTTGGTCTAAGGCTATCATTAAGAGCAAGAGAGTGTTGGAAGGAGGTCAAAGGGAGGAGACTCTTAGACCGAAGAATAGGAGACTAGTGGAGTCCATAAGGACTAAGTCAAGAGCTAAGGAATGTAGAGACCGAGATTCTCCAAGTAATAGTGCTAGACAGTGCAGGGAAGAAAGGACTGAAGTATGAAGGCCGAGGAAAGAAAAAGACAGTGACAAGGTCTTGGAGGAATACAAAGACCAAGAGTCTATCTCATCGTAATGGTAATTTTGTCACTTCCCACTCTGAGCATACCACTATAAATAGGTTCCTAGGCACCTCGCATTACAGCAGAAAAGAATCTTGCATATCTTTGAGATTCTTAGTCTAAATTGCAGGAAGGAAGTTCAGATCCACTCTGAGATTGCAGTGCGAGCTTGAGGTCCAGTTTGGGTACAAAAATCAAGGACAGATCAGCGAAGAAGGGCTAACATAATTGTGTTGAATCTACTTACCTCTGAAGGACCTGCAATACGAAACAGTATCCGAAGATAAGGAAGGACGCCTCTGCAATAAGGATCACAATGCGTAAGTGTAAAGGCAATACAAACAAGTGTTAAGGGTCATACGATGAAGTGTTAAGGGTCATAACGCGAAGTTTTAAGGGTCACGCAGCGAAGAAGAAGACAACAAAACAGTGCTTGAAGGGTTTATCATATTCAGACTAAGTCTGTACTCTTACCTCTGCAATCATAGTAGAGGTCGAATGCTATTTCAGGAGTGTATTACTTTGGTCTAAGAATATCATTAAGAGAGAAAGTGTTGGAAGGAGGCCGAAGGGAGGACACTCTTGGACCGAAGAATAGGAGGATCCCTGATCAAATCCTAAGCTATAACAAACCATAAAAATGCCTCGATAACATACCCTATTTGGCTCCCTGATCAAATCCTAAGCTATAACAAACCATAAAGATGCTTGCGAAAGTTAATCTATTGGGTTTCATGCCTGCCAATTTCATTTAAAAAAAAAAAACAATCTCCTTACACTGCTCACTCTGTGCATAACCTACAAGCATTACATTCCAAGAAACCACACCTTTTTTAGGCATTTCATCAAACAGTTTCCATGCATCTCTGTTAAAATACCAAATTTTTCATACATGTTGATAAGATTATTCCCCACAAACATGTCTGAATGAAAACCAGTTTTAATTGTGTAAGAATGGACCTGACCTCCCTCTTCTATGGATTTAGAAACTGAATAATCGCTCCATCATCTTTTCCCGTCGAAGTCTCATCGCTTCAATATTTTCCTGAGTCGAACTCTCCAATGCATATCTAGATCGATGAGAGAGTTTTTGGCTCCCTCCTCCACTATTTCTATCGATGATTGAGTTTTTGGCTCCCTACTCCAACGATGCTTTACTGTATTGTTCACAAAATGTTATCCCTGTCCGGTTTTCAAGCCAATCCTTGGCCATACCCTGTTAAAATTTAAGTGAAGCGGGAAAATTAAATTCAATTGTATTAAAATTTAAGTGTTTGGTCGTACCCTCTTAAAATGTGGAGTGGGAAATGACTTAAAAGCATTTTAATTACAAGTTAAAAACTTTTGCCATAATGTAAAAAAAAAAAAATTATTTGAATATAAGAAATGTTTTAATTTTTTTTAAGTTATTTAAATATTATAAATGTTTTAATATTTTTTAAAAGAAAGGTAGAAATAATTGGATGGTTGAGGGTGTCAGTTGGATGTATATAGATTAGGAATTTTTGTATGATTTTAAGGAATGGTTTACTACAATGGGAAATAGTGACATAGCAATCATATGTTAAATGAGCTCTCCTTGGAAGGCTTTACCAAGAGATGGTGTAAGGCTTGACACAACATTACTTATCAATTGTGATGACATGACTATGCAAAGGAAAAGTAAATGGTTTAGTCCCTCTCATAGTACATTAACACTCTCACCCAGTTACTTAGCACACCATAGACTAACATGCCTTCCCTCACTATGCAAGTTGGCCTTTATTTTTAGAAGATTAAGAGTTGGAGGGTAAGCATGATGAGGTTGTCATATTCTAAAGATGAGACTATCATAAGGATAAGCACTTTAATATTGACCACTCACTTCTTATCATTTCCACACCATAAAAAAACCCTAAAAATGTCATTCTTAAAATCTCTTGTGTAGTTTCCTAATGTCATTCAAGCAGAATCTCGCAATTACTTATGTTAGTAATGGTGCGATCATTTTTGTATGCTCTTAAAGAAACTCTTTCTAGACATGCACCCCATCAAACATAAATCATCAAGTCAAAATGAATGGAAATGAATGAATAAGAGGGTGTGTCGGGGAGTGTCAACGAGTATCAAGTGTGCCAATGACGAGGCATGTTAGGGAATGCTAGGGCATGTCAAGAAGTGTCAGGGTGTGCTAACATGTGCCAGATAATGCCAATGCATGCCAATACATGCCATGTGTTAAGGCATGACAAGATGTGCCACGTGTTAGTGTATGCTAACACGTGTCAAGGAGTGTCATACGACAAAAGGGAACACCAAGTTAAAATGCAAATAAATGAACACATATGAGGGTTAATAATTCAGGACCTTGCCTTTTCAAGAGGGGCACACTAGACATACCAACACTAGTGCCAATACATGACAAAGGCCAAGTGCTAGTGTGTCTTAAGTGCCAAATCATTATCTATTACTTCTCTCTTAATTGTGATGATTGATCTCAAATAAATTTTATCTTAAACCATGCCAAGGCATTATAGGGAATCCAAACGCATGCCAAGAATTGTCAAGTGCCACCAAGAGCTAATATGCTCCAGGGAGTTATAGGGCATGCTATGGAGTTCCAAGTAATCTAAGGAGGCAGTGACAAGATATGTTAGATAGTTCCAAGGCATGCTAGAGTGTTAGGGAAGCATACCAAGACGTGCCAAGTGCCAACGTGTGTTGAGTGTTAGCGAGTGCTAGGGAAACACAAGGGATAACAATGTCAAAATGCATGGAAATGAATGAATAAGAGTGTGTGACAGGGAGTTTCAGCGAGTTCCAGGTGTGTTAAGGAGGGAGTGCCATGGTATGCTAGGCAGTTCTAAGTCATGCTAGTGTACTTGAGTGGAATGCGGCCAAAATGTGCTAGGTGTCAAGGTGTGCCAACACATGCTAGGAATTGTTAGGGAGTCCTAGGGACACACAAGGGAGCATTAGGTGAAAATAATGCATGAAAATGAACGATTAAGATATCATGATAGGAAGTGTCAATGACTTCCAAGTGTGCTAAGGACAGAGTGACAAATTATGTTAGGCAGTGATAACACATGCTAGAGGCCAGGGAAACATGCCAAGATGTGTCAAATTCTAGGGTGTGCTAATGCATGTCAAGGAGTGTTATGGAGTGCCAGGGAAAAACAAGGGAGCACTAGTTTCAAATGCATGGAAATGAATGAATAAGAGTGTGTGACAAGGATTGTTAGTGAGTTCCAGGTGTGCTAAGGAGGGAGCGACAAGATATGTTAGGTAGTGCCAAGGAATGCTAGAGTGCCAGTGTGACATGCCAATATGTGCCAAGCACCATGGTGTGCCAATGTGTGCTAGGGAGTGTTAGGGAGTGCCACAGAAACACAAGGGAGAACTAGTTCAAAATGCATGGAAATTAATAGATAAGAGTGTGTGATAAGGTGTGTCATTAAGTTCCAAGTGTGCCAAGGCATGTTAGGGAATGGTAAGGTGTGTTAGGGAGTTCCAAAGCATGCCAAGGAATGCAGGGGATGCTAAAATGTGCCACATAGTGCCAAGGGATTGTTAGACGTTATAGGTGTTATGGCATGTCAAGATGTAAACTATGTTTCTTAGTCGTTTTATGGCCACGGTTGGACGTGAGCCTTGACATAGTAACTTGTTAAGTGGGATGAGTTAAGATTGGACATGAGTATCGTAAGACGAATTATAATCCATTCTTAGGTGAACAAGGCATATTCTAGTTGTATTAAATGAAAATTGGTCGAGTTATTTTAGTTGAGGGAAGACTTGTTTGGGTTCCCAAGTCTATAAAAAATAAGGGAAGTTATGAGGACATGATAATTGAGTGCCAGGGTGTGCCAATGAATGAAAATGTGTGCTAACACATGCCAAATAGTGTCAATGCATGCTGAGGAGTGCTGGGGGGTGCCAGGGCATCACAAGGGAGAACTAGTTCAAAGTGCATGGAAACAGATAAATAAGAGTGTTTGCCAAGGAGTGTCAATGAATTCCAGGTGTCCCATGGATGAAGTTTGTTAGGAGAATTTCATAATAGGACTTTCAAGAGGCAAGCCTACTATTGTGATAAGGGGATGGAAAAGGCAGTTTCAGACAAAGGGAGACTTTGGTCTAGACACAGCACTATTTTTTCAATGACTTGGTTGGGTTCCCAAGTCACAAAAAGGTAAGGCTATCTATGAGGGCATGACAACTAGGGAGTGCCAAGGTGTGTAGGGAATCCAAGGAAGTGTTAGCACATGCTAGAGAGTTACAAAGCATGTTAGCCATTCCAAGATGTGCTAGTTGCTAGGGTGTGGTTCCAACACATGCTAGGGAGTGCAAGGTAAACAAAAGGGAGGACTAGTTTCAATTGCATGGAAATGAATGAATAAGAGTGTGTGATAGGGAGTATTAACAAGTTATAGGTGTGCTAAGGAGGGAGTGAAAAGGTATGCTAGGCAGTTCCATGGCATGAATAAGATTTCGTGACTGGGAGTGTCAATGAGATCTATGTGTGCTAAGGAGAGACTGACAAGGTATTCTAGGTAGTGCCAAGGAATGTTAGAGTGCTAGGGTGGCATGCCAATATGTGTTAGGTGTTAGGGTGTGCGAATGTGTGTTAGAGAGAGTTAAGGAGTGTCAAGGGAAAACAAGGAAGAACTAGATCAAAATGCACGGAAATGAATGAATAGGAGTGTGTGAAAGGGAGTGCTAATATGTTCTAGGTGTGTTAAGCAGGGAGTGACAAGGTTATATGTTAGGCAGTGCCAAGGTATGATAAAATACCAAGGCATGTCAGGAAGTGATGGGATGTGTTAGGGAGTGTAAAAGCATGCTAAGGAATGTAGGGGATGCTAACACATGCCAGATAGTGCTAAGGCATTTAAGACATGCCAGGTGCTATGGCATGTAAATATGTAACTTGTGTTGCTTAGTTTTTTTACGACCAGAGTTGGATGTGATGAACCTTGTCTTGGTAACTTGTTAAGTGGGATGAGTTGAGATTGGACATGAGTAGCCTAAGATGAGTTACAATTAGTTCTTAGGTGAACAAGGCATATGTTGAATTTCCACGAGACATGAGAATATGGGTTTGGTCTTCGAATATTTGATGCAAATAAACTCAAGTGCCACAACACATCTAGTTTGCACAACGAAATCTACACACATCAGGGAATCAACTAGTTCACATGACAATTTTTAACTTTTTCAAACCATTATTCATTAAATTAAAAACTATAATAGAATAAGCTAGAGCTCTTGTACCAGCAATCATGGCCCTTTACAATCACACTGATGCAAGTAATACAACTAGGGCTTGGTGTTAGTCCTTGGGCAACCAATATACATTGAACAAGACAACACTTGAGCTACTTTTTGATGGTGGCCATACATAACCCTTTTAGTCCACATGTCCTGAACACATCTGGTGGGTCCTCTTGCCTCCCATTATGCAACTCCTCAATCTACCTCTATCAACAAACTCATCTCCTTTAGGTTACTAAACCCGACTAAAAAAAATTCTCCCTCTATCTACCTCTTATTCCTTTAAGGTTTGCAAAACTTAGGGTTTTCGATCATTTGTTCACAACTCTGTTTGTGAACATCTCTTTGGTCTGCCCACTTTTTCCATACTCCTTCTCTAAGATGACAAGTCTAGGGCTATGGAGGTTTCCCTTCTTCTCACTGACTCAATCCTCTACAATGTAGTAAACTAGGGCTAGTTGGATAGCCCACTTGATTGCTACTTTAGTCCTTTAAAGTCTGCATGTCCTTAGGAAAAATACACCAACCCTTCTACCAGTCTTGTTTTCCTTCATAGATACAAGACTTAGGGCTCTTTTTTGACAGTCACCTAACAACCCTCCAACTGTACTTGTGTTGGCATCAATTTTCCCAACCACAGACAATTCTTTTACTGGTCTAGTACCCACAACACTACCATCATCTACGACTCTTCAAATCTACCACCTAATAATGATTTGAGTCCTCTAAAAATCACTATTCTTGTGTACCAATTTCTTTTTTGTCCAATCTATGAACAAATGTGAACTAATCCTCTTATCATCCTTCTAAAAATTTGTAGATGCTTGAACTAGGGTCACAAATCATCCACTAACAGTCCATTGACTAACTATTTATAGGCTACTTCAGATATTTGTCCAAAATTCTATGGACAATCCACAAAAATCAACTCTTCGTGTCAATCCATTCCTCATATGGCACATTTCTTCTCTCAATATTCTACTCAGGTTCCACCTTCCTTTGGATTTTCTACATCCGAACATATATCTGCAGATCATCTTCCAAATTTGTGGTATCTATTGCAGAGATAAACCTCTCTCTAAGGGTCATGACCCCTCTTCTTGTACGCATATTTGTTACAGTCTTAAGGGCATATCTTATGGACTAAACATGCCAGGAAACCTCCCTAACTTGGGCACTATACTTCTATTCTAATTGCTTTAGAACAAACCCTCTCCACCCATAGCAAAAATAGAAACTCTTGCCTCCATAAGAGACTCAACGTAGCTCATATTGATCCATATATTTTGGGCATTTCTTTGACTAAATCTTGACCTAAAATTTAGATATCTATGACCATCAAACTATGGTTACCTCAGTCAATATTACACTTGCGGCTACTTATGTTCTAGCCCTAAATTGTAGTGTAGACGCTCCTCCATTTGTGTTGGTATTTATCACAGACCTTGCAACCTACTAACCACCACAAGATAGGGTCTCAACCATCTCCACTATTTCAAAATTTGATGTGGCCTTCACAAATAAACGTCACTGAAATCACATGCCTAAATTCTCATGAGTCACCTCTCTTGAGCTCGATCTTCCATAAGGGAACCAACTGTATGCCATCCTACTTCTATCTCGAACCCATTAAGGTATGTGACATTCTTATGAACCCTCACATGATGATCTCGCTCTTGGTGGATGATCATGGCCTCCCTTTAACAACCCTTACTCGGCCCTCTAACTCGACCTACTTTAAGACTACATCTCTCCTGGCCTCCTTGACCAAATGATCCCCTTCTCACTTGATGTTCTTTCCTTCATACTAAGGCCTCCTTAAATAGATTTTCCTATCTAGGCCTCTTAAGAACCCTCTAGAATTTACAGTATTTATCCACTTAGAACTTAGGAAATATTATTTTTCCTTTTTAATTTTCTTTTAGATTTTAAACCCCATGTTGGGTCCAAAACCCCTTCGCTTGGGTTCTTTGCTGAAAAATCCTTTTGTGACCAAACTCACACAATCCCGTATCACTAGGATTTTGGAGTACCTCCCAAGCTACACAATTCAACAACATAGTCTAGTTGTAGTAATCGTAACTTGGTCAAGGTCTTGCAGTCAAGTGATGACGTAGTTGGGTTCCCAAGTTGAAAATTAATTAAGGGTAGTTGTGAGGGCATGATACCTAGGGAGGGTATGATAAGGAATGAAAAGGCGTGCTAACACATGTCGAACAATGTCAATGCATGATGAGGAGTGATAAGGATTGTTGAGGCATCACAAGGGATAACTACGTTAAAATGCATGGAAATGAAAAAATAAGAGTGTGTGCTAGGGAGTATCAGTGAATTCAAGCATTCTAATGATGAAGTGTGTTAGAATAATTTCATAATAGGATTTGAAAGAGGCAAGCCTACGATTGTGTTAAGGGGCTTGACAAAGAAATTTTAGACAAAGGGTGAATCTGTGTTGGGCATAACACTATTTGTCCTTTACATATTAGGTTTATATGACACGTGGCACACTTTGGATGAATTCTCATGTTTTAAACTATTTTAGACAATTCAATATTGTACATTGTTTTGTATAAGTTTTAGGGAACTCGGCTTGTCCCAACTTATATCTTGTGTGTCTTGTGTATCTTGTGGTTCTTGCAAGCTCTCAGTTAATTCTCTGCTGTTTATATGAACTAGACATACATGTAAAATATTACCTATGTAAGCTATATTATTGCTTAGTTGTTTTATGGCCATGGCTAGATGTGATCCTTGTCGTAGTAAGTTCTTAAGTGGGACAAGTTCAACTTGGACATGAGTGGCCTAAGATGAGGTATAGGAAGTTCTTAGGTGAACAAGGCACAATATACTTTTAGTAGGTTCAATTAGTCAAGTTGTTGTGGCTGAAGCAGGCCAATGTCACATGAACTGCAGTTGTTAAGGACTTGATTCGGTTCCCAAGTCGTGAAAAAATGTAAGGCTAGTTGTGAGGGCATGAGTGCCAAGGAATGCTAACATGTTCCGGATTTTTTGAAGGCATGTCAAATATGCTAAGACCTATCAAGTGCTAAGGCATGCTAATATGTTCAAGGGCGTGACAATATGTGCCAGGGACTATCAAGGAAACAAAAAGGAAAGCAAGTTAAAATACAAGGAAATGAACACATAAGAGGGTTGATAAGTCATCAATTTACCTTTTCCAAGAGGGGCATGCTAGGCACACCAACACTAGGTGGAAATTGGTGCCAAGTGTTAGTGCATTCTAAGTGCCAAATCATCCTTTGTTACTTCTCATCTACTTTCCAATAATTGATCTCAAATAAATTTAATATTAAATCATGGGAAAGCATACCAAGGCATCTTAATGAATGCTAGAGATGCTAATACTTTTCAAGTGCCAACACGTACCAAGTGCCAATGTGTGTTAAGGAGTGATACACATGTTGTGAAGTGGAAGGGCATGTCAAAGAGTGCTAAAGTGTGACAGAGTGTTGTAATTCATGTTGAGGAGTGTTACAAAGTACTAGGGTGCCAAAAGGGAGCACTAGGTCAAAATGCATGCAAGTTAATGAATATGAGGGTGTGCCAGGGAGTGACAAAGAGTGCTAGATAGCATGCCAAGGAGGGAGTGAAAAGTTACGTTAAGCACTAGTAAGGCATGCTAGGGAATATCATGGCATGTCAAGAAGTTCCAGAGTGTGTTAGGGAGTTCAAGTGTATGTTAACATGTGTCAAATAGTGCCAATACATGCAAGATGCTAAGGCATGCTAGGATGTGTAGGGTGCCATGGTATGCCAATATGTGTCAAGGAGTATCAAGGCAACAAGAAGAAGAACCAAGCTAAAATGAAAGGAAATGAACACATAAGAGGGTTAATAAGTAAAGACTTTATATTTTTCAAAAAGGGCATGCTAGGCACACTAATAATAGGTTCCAATACATGCCAAGTTCCAATGTGTGCCAAGCGCTCATGTATGTTAATGCATTCTAAAGTGTTCCAGGGCATGCTAGGGACTATAAGGTATGCCAACGCATGCTAGGGACTATAAGGTATTCCAACGCATGCTAGGAGAGTGTTATGCTATGCTAGGGCCTGTCGACATGTGCTTGGGTGTCCTAGTCATGGAAATATGTTCTAGGTACAAAGATGTTCTAAGACATGCGAGGTGCCAAGGAATGTTAGTGTGTGACAAAGCATGTTAATTTGTTCCAAGAGTGTTGATGAGTGCTAGATCTCTCTCATTAATAGAATTGACAAAGCTTGATTATGTATTAAATAATATAGTTTCTACACACACTAGTGGAACTTTATCTAAAGGGAATTTGTTAGATAATAAACCTAATAGAGATGAATCATGTATTGACTCATAGGAAAACTGTATTCTCATTACTTGAGGGAAATTATACACACTAATTATTTCTTAACAAATCAACTGACTCTAACCACTATATGGCCTTGGAAACACAATGAAAAAGACTCCAAAACAATGGTCTTAAATCATTATCTTTTGACAAAAATTATAGTAACATGCACATAGTGTCATCAAAAACTCATTGGAATGATGAATGATGACGAACATTTTTTGACCGTCACCAAAAGTAACCAAAAAGAGCATTGGTGAGGGTCAATAAAATATCATCACTAGAAGTGTCACCAAAGAGAGAATTAGCGACAGGCCTTTAACAACCCTCACCAAAAGTGTCACTAAAAATGGCTTTGGTGACAAACCATAAAGGACTGCCACTGTATGCACTTACAACAACACTTTTTTAGGGACCGTCACCATATGTGACAATGGTGATGGACCTTAAAGGTCTGTCATAGGCATGACCCTCACCAATGTCCCTTTTTATTCTAGTGAGTTCCCTTGATTGTAACACATTTGAATATTTGACAACTGTTAGGCGAGTTAGGTTGTTGATTCTATCAGATTACTTTCATTCATATCATTTGCATATTGGTTATGTTATGGCATAATTGTATGGAATTATTATCTACATACTTCAATAAGTGTTAAACTTATGAATTTTAATGATCGTGAAATATAAAAAGTGAGGTGTAGTATATAATCACATAGTTTAAGATGAACCACAAACCTATAGTGATGGGCCATCTGGGTGGGCTACGTCAGTCTCCGATATGGGTGACTATAGGGGCATGACAATGGCTTTTTAGGTTAAATTAAAGTTTATGCTAGAGTACTCTTTCAACCTCCTTCACAACTTAATTACATATATCTCTATTAAGTGAGGAAGATAAACCATATAATCATTATTCCCTAGTTTGAAATGATACCAATTACTAATATTACTTGGTTTCTTAGTAATGCATTCATGGTAATGATATCAATTACTAATATTATTTGGTTTCTTAATAATGCATTCATGGTTTTCTAATTATGAGATGAAAATATTTACCAACATCTTAATACCTAATAATAAATTAATATAAACAATATTAAATTGCACTTTGTATATATTTATATTTTTTACAATATTAGTAGAAAGTTTTTTTACAATAAGAAAAAATTTAAATACTAAAATATTATCTAAGAAATAATTAAATTATTGTTACTTATCTCTATGTTATATTTGTTCAACAGTGAAAAGAAAATTAAGATGTGACTATAAGACATATGGCATAATCAAAATTTTGATTTTTCATTTAGAAAGAAAAGAATGAAGGTTTAAAAAGCATATATGGATGAATTTAGTTGAAGTAATTTAAAAAATTTCACATATTTAAAAATAATAATAATTTTAGTTCATGGAATGTAATTTATTTGACAATCACCCTCTTATGAAGTATTGCTAATGGTTTTGTCTTAATTGCTAACTATCTTAAATGGGAAATGGGTTTAGCCTTAATTGCCATTGTCTTAACTTGTCATTGTCTTAAACATAAAGTTTTATATTAAAATATTTTTGTCTCAAACTGTTTTGGTCTTAAATATAAAGTTTTGTCTAAAAATATTTTTGTCTCAAACTACTTTTGTCTTAAATATAAAGTTTTGTCTTAAAATATTTTTTGTCTCAAACTGTTTTTGTCTTAAATATAAAGTTTTGTCTTAAAATATTTGTCTCAAACTGTTTTTGTCTTAAATATAAAGTTTTGTCTTAAAATATTTTTGTCTTAAATTGTTTTTGTCTTAAAATATTTTTGTCTCAAATTATTTTTGTCTTAAATATAAAGTTTTGTCTCAAATTATTTTTGTCTCAGACCACTTTTGTCTTTAATTTTATATTTAAGACAATTCAATTCATATTAAATTTTAATGGAAAATAACTAAAATAAAAAGTAACTTTTTAAGACAAAAGATTTCTTTTGTCTTAAACAAATGTCTTAAAATACCCTTAGTGTAGTGTGACACATCACGCCTCAATATTAAATTGTACCAAATTTACAAAAACTTTAAATAAATTGTGGTGAAATAGAGATTTACATGTTCGGTTTTCTAAAATTGATGTTTTCTTTACTGATTCTATAAACTTATATTAGCAACTGATTTGTTTACTGGGTTCTATAAAATTAAAATTGCTATTACTAGAAAATTGGTAGTTGAATTTTTCCCATGCAAATTTTAACCTTTTTCTTTGTATTTACTTGCTTGTCCCTGTGGTTGTGATTGATTAGCATAATTTTACATTGGATTTTGGCATTTGGTTTTCTGTCGGAGTAGTCATAGAGGTGTATGAAGATTAGAGGTTTGTTAAATTTGCAGTTTCATTTATTATTTGAAAAAATATATATATTTTGTATAGATTTATTAGATTTTCAGGTTTATATACATTTTTGGTCTTGTGAATTTTACTTAAATATATGGTTAGTTTTTTTAAGAATTGAAAATTTATGTATTTCATTTTAGTGATTTTGCATGATATCATACTGATTTATTTATTGGGCAGGAGTGAATTCATGTATCCCTCAAAGTTATATTAATTGAGTTGCATTTAATGTAATTTGCCGACTTGGGTGAATAATAACAAGTATTGTAATCAATGTAAGAGGTTTTGTCATATTAACACATTTTGGTGTTTTGTGTTGCATATCTCAGTTACGAATTAATCAAGCCAATTTTTCACTCCCTGCTATTGTGAATTTTGGATGATAGGAAAATAGATGTTTTCTTAAGATGATGAGTAAGTTAATTTCAAGATTCTTTTCTCCCAAATATTATTATTTTCATCCAACTATTACTAACCTCTTAAATGAATTTTTTTATTTGATTATTTATTTTTTAATTTCAATCCTTTCATCCTCTAATATTATAGTTATTACACATTTCTATATTTTATATATATAAAGCTTAATATTCACAATAATGGGTTGTAAAACTTAATAGTTACTATAATGAGTTCTAAAGGACACCTTTAAATTTGCATATTTTGAAGTTTCTTATTATTTATCATTTAATAGTGTGAATTTGGTCCTTGATATGGATGGTCCTAGTGGACTGCTGGATTTCTTTAATCTGGACTAAAACCTGGATTCTTGAAAAACTTGATTTTTATAGGCTCTTTCCATTATGTTTAAGTTTTTTTTTTTTAAGTGAAACTTATATTTTAGCTATGACATTGACACCTTTTTATTTTTTTTAAAGTGAAACTTATATTTCAACCATGAGATTTTAAAAAACCATGAGATTGACACATAAAGCACATTGATTTAGAAATTTATAAGCCAAAATCGACATTTAAATTAATCTATTATTTAAAAAGAGATGAGTATTCATTACATTTTTACCATTTTTAAATTTAGTATCCTCTTCTCTTTTCCCACAAAGATGCATTCCAATATTTTAAATAATCTTTCTCAATATTAATTATACAATCTTCATTACTCATGCATTCATAATAATCCATTTACCATTATTTAAATAAATGGTATAAAATACTCACCCTATCCATAAGCACCTATTTAGTATTTTAATGGCTTTGAAACTATCTAACATTATTTAAATGGTATATAACATTATTTAAGTGGTATAGAATATCAAATGTACTATTCATAATCATATATTTAATATTTTAATGCATTTGATACTATCATGATAAATACTAGTATTCATAATGGTTTATTTAATATTTTAATGACATTGAAATTAACAAATGGCACAGTGCCAGCCATTACCTCTTTACTTTTGCATGATAAATAATGATCAAGACTTGTCAAAATCATTACCAAAGACTTCCCAAATTGTAAGATTATTTAACTTAAATGTGTATAAACATGAATCGAGCAATATAATTTCTAGCTAGATTGTGTTTTCTTATTGTTTAAAATACACTTTTTAGATTTATAAATGGATTCAACATTCTAAAAAACCCTTTAAACAATATATTTTTGCAAATTAAAAAATTAAGAAATATGTATTGGATTTTGAACAAAATTGACCAAAAACTTAAGGAAAAAACATTTTATTTATTAATTAAATTATATACATGTAATTTTTTTTAATTAAGCAATAACTATATTATTTGATATATATAAGTTTTAATCAATATAATTATATTATATAGGTATATGTTTAGGACTATCATGAAAAATTAATTTAAATTTTGTTAGAATTCTTTTTAATATAAATATAATGTATTTTTTAAATATATTTAATATAATAAAATTTTACAAATGTTGTTTTATTTACAATTATTTTCTTTAAAATAATTTTTATATAATTTTTTTTTTTGGTTATTTTTAGAAAACAAATCATAATTCAATTAAATTATTCCTCGCCCTAAAAACACGAAAGCCCAATCATAATTCACGTGAGAAGACTCTAAAATAACAAAAAACGTGGCCAAACAATCTCCATTTTGTTTCACTTACATTTAATGTATCTAATTCATCATAAATTTGCCATTACTGCGATTGACATTTGAATGGTAGGGTCCCACAGCTAAAATTGATTTCAAACATTTCTTAAATCTACCATTAATGTGTTTGACATCGAATCGTAGTTTTCCTGGCCCAACGTTAAGTCGGTTTTTTGAATTTAATTTAACTCTGCAACCCCAACGTTATAATTGGATGCAAAGCAATTTAAGATTAGCGCAGCAAATTTATTATTACTGGTACATTTGATTGTAGTACTGCGTGCAGCGTTGGATTTTTGTAACAACTTCGTATCTGTTTTTGGCACTTTTCTTTTATTTTTTAACAACGAGTACACTATTCGTCAAAAGGTTTTGGCGTTTTCTTTATTTTTATGAGGGGTGCAGTATTCTTCGATTGTGTAGAATAGTCAAAATGCCTCGTGACAGACAATTTGATCAAACTCCATGAGACCAACCCTGGCTACATGTTGTAAAAAGGGCCGATAATAGGTGTCACTATGTAATTCACATGATTATTTGAATTTTGATGATCATTTAAACAAAGTGAATAAATTGTTTTTATATATATATTTTGGATGAGATGTTTTAAAATAAATCAAAATTTTAATTTATAACTTAATTTTTATCAAATGGTATATATATATCTATGTTATATTTTCTATTATTTAAAATATGTTTTTAAATGAATTAATAATTTGAAATTTTGGAAGCATTCAAACTATATAGATTAAGTAATTTATGATTTTTAAAAATATGTCAAATTCTTAGTCAAATTAATCCAAAAAAACTAAAGAAAAATCATTTTAGTCAAATTAACCTACAAAAACAAAAAATAAAACCAAAATTTTGTTTTTGTAAATTTTACATAGATAGCAAAGAATCATTGAGAACTCAAGATGACTGATTTGGGATTTCAACAGATGATAACACTAAACATATCTAGAAAGAACTAGAAACCAAATAGATACAATATTGAGTTTTTTGCTCATTAAAGAGTCGAGAAATATCAACATATTAAATACCATGGAGAAATGACCATTTTCACCTATTATGGATATAAGTAAAAAAATGTGCATCTAGACTGGTGTGTTGAGACCTAGGGTGCATCATGCTCTCATAAAAAAATTCATACATCAAGACCCAACACACCCACAACTCTATTGAACCACTAATGTAGCCATTCTCTCAAAAAGATCCATCTTGTAAAAAAAACAACACCTACAAGATTATGACAGTATACCAACACCAAAAACTTTGGAGAAACAAACAAATGTCACCTTTCATCAATAAGATCCCTCAAGGCACAACAACCACCAAGGTAGTCACTCTCTCAAAAAGATCCATCCATTAAAAACTTCAACATCTACATGATCATGAGAGCATACCAACACCAAAAACTTTACAGAAACATATTTATGTCACTCTTTCATCAATGTCATCCCTTAAGGCACAAGAACCATAACTTGACACCTCAAGGGAAAAGCTCAATCCCTACTCATCACTACCATCCATCTTCTCAAAGGATTGAAAAAATTCCATACCAGTACTAACCACACTCAACTTCCATTTTGTGTTTAATATGATTGGACATTAGTTGCATTGAGTTGGAAAGGCATTGGAGGCCGTGAATGGACGCCCCATATTTAGACAATAATTGAGCACTATATACACCTCATTTGAACTAGAGGAAGGAAATAAAAAAGAAAAAAATCATTTATTAATTAGATTACCTTTACAAAAATACACCCATAAATCTATAAATCTACTTAACATGATTTTTTATCTTATTCACATGATATTGATATTTCATTCAAGTATTTTTGTTTTGTGTTTTTGATAATTGAGAGAAATGACTATAAAAACATTCACTGAATGCCTATCCTCTCCTCTCTATATAAAAACGTTATTATTATTATTATTTTATATGGATTGTTATCATTACTAATCACAATAATGTAATTTTCTATAAATTTAAAGTATTTAGCTTACAATTTATTTATTTATTTACTTTTCAAAGTTTTCAACTGTGTTACTTAGTGTATAGTCTTTATTGTTTGGTTTAATTAGGCTATTTTTAATGTATACTTTTTTATTATTTTACTTTAAATTTTGTATTGTTGATTGAAATGATAAGTTTGGTCTTTGCAATTTGCACAATTATGTTTTTAAGGATTCTCAAAAATCTAAATTTATTTATATATTAAAATAATATAAATTTATTATCCAAAAAAAAAGTTAAATAGTATCCACAAGGTCTTTGATAGAAGGTGATTGGGTATTTTGTTAAGGCACTTCTTCATGTCAAATTAATAATTCAATTTCCCATTAAAAAAATATATTACAGATATTGAAGATAATCTTACCAAATTTAAAAAATAATAATAAATCAAATAATAAAATTCATTCTTAATTTCCACAATTTAGTTTAAAGAAAAATGATATCATCATCCTTAATTTTTAATTTTTTATATGTTGATATCTGTGATCAATTTATCTCAATTTTAATATTTATAAGTTGTCTAAATGTTTGAAAAATGTCTAGGCACTTGAAATGAAACAACTTTTGCACATGTCGTAATTTGATGAGTAAATTGCTTTAAAAAAAAAATTGCAATACCTGTTAAAATTGACCCTTTTCACTCTTTTTAGCGATATCAAATACCGTGAATTTTAAATTTAAAATATCAAACTTGCGAATAATTTATAAAATTGTCATCCGGCGGACATATAAAATCATAAATTTCAAATCATATATATAAAATAAATCATATATATATATATATATATATATATATATAATAACTAATTTTCCCATGTGCTCTTTTATGTAATGACTACTGAGCTGAATCTTGAGTTTTTTTATTTTATTTTTATTGTTCACTAAATTATTTAATGTAGCAGACTCGGTAGATCAAAATTTGTGTCTTGACTCCCATATATTGAAAACCGGCCATTTCTGTGCACCGGGCAATTTGTAAACAAGTCGGTTTGCAGAGTATAGTTAGTTAATGGTGGTTTAGTTAGTAATGTAGTTTTTATTATCTAATTTTAAAAGCTATGATTAAATTAAACATTAAATTGGTATATAAAAAAAAAATTTTGAAAGAAAAAAAAATTATTTTCTTTTAGTTATTTGACTTTTATAAATTTAGAAAAACATATATATTATATCTTTCTATTTTTTAATCTATAATATCTAAAAAACATGTACTCTTAATTATTAAACTCACTTCAATATTACCTCTTAAAAAAAATCACATTAAAACTTAATTTGCAATCCCTAAATCCTAATTCTCTTCTACCTAATCGCTACCCCTAAATACCTGAGTGTACCTATTATTGAACAGAACGCTGGCCGATTTATTCCATGTTTTATATATTTTCCTTCCAGTAGTCTTTAGTGCGACTTTCTGAAGGTTTTTACGGTGGCTTTTTACGAGCTAATTTCTCTAAAATCCAGTAGGAATTTATTGAAAAGAGTTTGATTGCTAACCTTGCACAATCGAAGTGCCCTAGAGGTTTTTGAGGGTGCTGAATCCATTTATAGAGTCAAAAAACCAGTTTAAATAACAAAAACCAAGATTTTACCTGAAATTTTTTCACCGAATTCCATCACCTGAAACTCCAAAAAGTCACACTAAAGACAACTCCATTTTCCTTTCCTTTCTTCAAACTATGTGAGAACTTCCATGATTTCGTCCTGAAAACCAAACCCGAATAATAATCTGGTTAATGCCATGTTTGTAAAATAGTACATATAATCTAATGACTACATTATCTCGCTAAAAAGAAAAATATCTCTTTACCTTCCTTGACAATTAAAAAAAAAAGCTCTCTCTTAACCTTCCTCGAGTTTTTCTCACTGTCTAATTGTACGAAATTTACAAAAATGTCTGATATGAGACCCTTCTCTAGAGCTATTAGACTATCTAGTTTAAAGAGGTGTACACACCTTCCCTGAGTATTCAATTGTACCAAATTTACAAAATCTTGAAATAAGTAGCGGTGAAACTCAGATTTACATGTTTGGTTTTCTAAAATTGATGTTTTTTAAGTGAGTTTCATAAACTTATATTAGTAACCAATGGGGTTTTCTAAACTTATATTAGCAATTATTTTCATTACTAGCTTCTATTAATTTAAAATTGCTGTTGCTAGAGATTTGGTTGGGTGGATTTAATCAAAAGTTGGATTTTTAGCATTTGCAAATTTTCACTTTTTTGTTTTATTGACTTACCTGCTTGGGACTATAGTTAAGTTGTGCTATAGTTAAGTTGAGTTTTAATAGCATAAAGTTGTGCTATAGTTAAGTTGTGCTTTAATAGCATAATTTTGTATTGGATTTTGACATTATGTATTTTTGGTCGTGTGAATTTTATTAAAATATATTGTTAAGTTTTTTAGAATTGAAGATTAATGTATTTCATTTGGTGATTGTGATTTTGTATGATATTACACATATTTATTTATTGGGACGCAGTGAATTCACTTATCATTCCAAGTTATTTTAATTGACTCACATTTTGTTTAATTTGTGAATTTGGGTGAATAATAACAAGTATTGTAATCAAAGTAAGAGGTTTAGTCATGTTGACACATTGAGTGGTTTTGCTGTATGCCTCAACTAAAAATGAATCAAACTAATTTTGCAATTCATGTTGTTGTCAATTTTGGAGATTCCAATTTTAAAAATAATAATATATATTTATAAATAATATATTAAATATATATTTCAGAAATGTATAATTAAATATTTATGTAAAATTATTTAGCTATGTTAAAGGAATGGTTTAAGTTGTTATTGTTTTTGTTAAATTGAAATTTTTATTTATAAATATTCAACTTAATACTCTTTTCTTTAATAAATATAGTTTGGGTTTTGCAGCTATATTTATATTTATATTGACAAACTTTTTTGTTATTTAGTCATTTGCATTTAAATATATTGATTTTACACACCTTGAAAGATGACAGGAAAATATGTGTTTTCTTAAGATGATGAGTAGGTTGATTTCAAGATTCTTTTCATCCAAGTATTAATAAAGTTTATATGGTTTCTTTAAAATTTTATTTGATTATTTATTTTATAATTTCAATTCTTTCATCTTATAATATTGCAATCAATACACATTTCTATATATTATATAAATGGAGCTTAATATTCACCTTAACTACTTGTAAAACTTAAAAGCTACTATAATGAGTTCTAAAGGCCTTTAAATTTTCGTATTTTGAAGTCCCTTATGATTTATAATTTAATATTGTAAATTTGATTCTTGATATGGATGGATTCACTGAATTGCTGTAATCTAGGTTAAAACTTGAATTCTTAAAAAACTTTATTTCTGTAAAGTTTTTCCATTGTGTTTAAGTTATTTTTTCTTTTTTTCTTTTCTATTTTTCTTAAATGAAACTTATATTTTAACCATGAGATTGGCACCTTTTTATTTTTTTAAAGTGGAACTTATATTTTAACCATGAGATTTTAAAAAACCATGAGATGGGCACTTTTTCTTGAAGATGCTGCTCTCAATTTCGATTTCTAGAAATTTTTGATATGAAGGGGCGTGTTCCAATGCATGAATTATGATTTGTAGCAATTTTACATGGATACGGTGACTGTGTTGATATACAGTAGCAATTCTACATGGATACGGTGACTGTGTTGATATACAGAACAAGTCTTGGAAGCGTTGTATTGAAGGTTCAGTAGACAGTTGCAAACAACTTGCAAATATTATGTTCAAGTTTATTCCATTTGTTGATACTCTTCCTATTAACTGCGATGGATCATCCACGAAATATGGTTGGAGGTATTTTTATGTTACAAAGTTGCATACAATTTTTCTTAATATGTTAAATTTATGGAGACGATGTACTTGCATGTGAGAGAGGATTATCAAAACAAAACATAATACAAGATGTCAAAATAACAAAAATGTGAGAGAGGATTCTCAAGACAAAACATAATAAAGGATCTCGGAATAACAAAAGTATAGTTAGTTGCATTGGATGCATTGGATGCCTTGATGTGAGTGTCCCTATGTCGACTTGATTCAATGATGGCCGAATGAGATAGGGTATATGACATCTGGAAAGATGTCAAAGAAATAAGAATCTTAAATATTTAAAGTTTTTTTCTTTTCTGTTTATTTTTGTAATGATGTTGTGTTTTGAAAATTACCTCTTTTGGTAAAGCTATACATAATTTAATTAGCTTACATGATGATGTTAAATGTACTTTTTGGACATTCACATAGTTTATGCATATTATGTTTGAAACTTATTTAACAAATATTGTTCTTTTAAAGGGATTGGTATTGAAGTGACTTAAATGGGAAACATGGTATCTGTATTTCTATTTCTGTTAAGTTAAATTTTATTGTTTAATTTAGTTGCATTGATATCTACATTTACTCTTTTCATGTGAGAGTCTTTATTAATATAATTTGCAAAAGTTACATGAAACCAGTAAAAATAAATGCTAAAAGTCATATAAATGACAATTTAAAAATAAAAGCGTCATGATTTTTTTAGTGATGGATAAGAGACCTCTCAAATTTAACCCTTGGCCCAACCCACATTAATATTTATTAATATTTATCGAGATAATTATATATATACTCTCCTTCCTATCTAATAATATAGCAATCTTCATTGCCATTTCCTAACCCACATTCACGTCCAACTACTCAAACATTTCAGATGGCCCCATTTTTCCAAGGAAGAAAACAATGACCCATTAACTGGCCCGACTTCTTCGCTACCTTTGTGGGCACTTTTTCATGGGATTTAGACTTTTTCAGGTACTATGTACATAAAAGTGTGATATATTTACATTTACATTGAAATCATTATGTATCCATTTTAGGTAGTCCATTTTCAAATATGCATGATAGTTGACATCATAACCATTTCCATGAGAGGTACTCGTAACTAACTAATTTCTCATGATTTTTGAATAGTCCACTTAGCACTAATTGTGTTAGGTCATGCTCACAGGGGTGAAGAAGTGGGATTGAAACTAGTGAAATGAATCACATGGTGTCAATCATCACTTCCAGGGCTTTCACCTAGTAACCAAGACTTCCCGGGTGGTCACCCATCCCAAAACTCCTCTGGCTCAAGCACGCTTAACTGTGGCATTTTCCCCACAATCAAGCCCACTTAGCTTGCTACCCCATTTGAAAAACCTTAGCAATTATTGTGCCTCATGAACCATTCAGGTAGAGCTCACTTTACTCATTTGTATTTAAGTATTGAGGGGTTTCCGTAGTGCATTATATTATATATCATTTTTTTTGGGGATTCAATTGCGTTAAGAAAGCCATTCAACAATGACCATTTCCATGATTCTCATTATTTTTGAATAGTCCACTTAGCACTCATTGCATCAGGTGTTTCTCATGGGGGTAAAGAAGTGAGATTGAAACTAGTGAAATGAATCACATAGCATCAATCATCACTTCCGGGGATTTCACCTGGAAACCAAGACTTCCCGGGTGGGCACCCATCCTAGAACTCCCCTGGGTCAAGTGCACTTAACTGTGGAGTTTTCCCCACAATCAAGCCCACATAGATTGCTACCCCATTTGCAACACCTTAGCAAGTATTGTGCATCATGAACCATTCAAGTAGAGCTCCCTTTACTCATTTGCATTTAAGTATTGAAGGGTTCCTAGAGTGCATTATATTATATATCATTTTTTTTGGATTCAACTGTGTTAAGAAAGTCATTCAACTATGACCATTTCCATGAGAGGTAGTTGTAACTCACTAATTTCTCATGATTTTTGAATAGTCCAGTTAGCACTCATTGCATCGGGTGATGCTCACAGGGGTGAATAAGTGGGATTGAAATTAGTGAAATGAATCACATAGCGTCAATAATCACTTCTGGGGTTTTCACTCAGTAACCAGGACATTCCGGGTGGTGACCCATCCCAAAACTCCTCTAACTCAAACGCACTTAACTATGGAGTTTTTATGAGTAGTTCAAATTTTAATAAATATTTTACAAAAGGAGTATAAGCATACTCAAAATTAGTCGTAGATAATTCAAGAACTAATCCTATCCGTTGAATTCTCACTAAATTATTGACCATTAGGCTTCACGAGGTGGGACTGCTGAGTACTTCTATATGGTGAGAGAAACTCTTTGTAAACAAAGGGGCTGGTCAATATTTGTTGTTAATATTAGTCCCCTGGACCTAAGCTCAGGTTCGGGGTTGGGGCTTTCGCCCACACAGTATAGAGTTAAGTAGTTATTGGGCTCAAACTCGAGGCATGGGTTAAGCGGCAAATCACGGAATTTGTGTTCTCGACTAGGAGTTTTGCTGCGGTGCAAACCCAATCTTGGAGTGCTAAACAATGTGGAGTTCGGAATTTCAGTTATGAAGAATGCATAAAGGATCAAATTCAACCCAGAAGCTTACATACCCAACAGATAATAGAAATAATAACCTTCACCATTAGTAAATTAACTAATTGTAAATTGCATGCTTAAAGATTTCAAAAATTATTTCTATTCATATATGTGAAATAAAAATAAATCATAATTACCAAATTTGAACAAATCGCGTGGAATAATTCTAAAAGTCCCAAGTTCCATTCGATTCGGTTATTAATACTTGAATTTAATTCTTTAGAGTATTTCCTTACACTCCATTATCTACGACGATTGGAGATGCACTATCCATATGTAATATTCGTTGACTTATTTGAAATAGTAATAGAATTGTTCAAATTGTAAGATAAAGTATTTAAAGGATAAGAGTGAGATGAACAAATAGATTATAATGTATATAGGTAGTGAAATTCTTTGGCAAGACATCTTAATCCCAACCCCAATTACACTATAAGTAATCCCATACACTATAAGTTTCTATTGTACATTTGAAAAAGTAAACCAATTCATTCTAATTCTATTAACATGGACCACCTCTATATGTATTTGAAAACTTGATTTCCTAAAATGTTATTGGAGTTTAAATATTTATTTTTCTAATTTTAATGAGTTTTCATATAGATGCTTAATTGTGTCATTACTAATATATATGACATTATCTTCATTGCACTTCAAATAATTCATCTTTTTGTAAAAAACCAAAATATTTCATAAAAAAGTTTCTCCTCCATCATTGGCCTGGGTTGTGAAGTAATAGGTGAGTTTGATTTGACGTTGACATTTTTCATTTACGTTAAAGATATAATTTTGTATGTCTTTGTTTCTTTGCAAATTTATATAATATTAAATATAGAGATATAATATTAGAAAATATTTCAAGTTGCAAAATAAGGAGATAAATGAGTCTATTTACGGCAATGAGCTGAAAATAAAGCAAAAGATTTTAATATTTTGAAAGGAGTATATTCTCAATTTTTTTTGGTATTGAATTTAAAATAAATAAATTAGTATGCAATCAAATTTTCTAACTTGGTAACTATGAAATAATAAATTATAAGTAGCCAAATATGCCTTAGATGGAATGCAAGGATGCAAAATTTAAGTACTATAAAATTATATTTTTAAGATATTATTGATTACTTAATATATTGGGTTTGTTATATTTTTCATATTATTCTAGTTAGTTGTGTATTTCTCAATTTATATAATTTTTTATTTGGAGCTTCACTTTGAAGTTATGGTTTCCAAGAATTACTTGAACCTTCGTGTATTTTTGGTGCTATAGAGCTAGACTAGTGAGTCATTGTGCTTTCTTCTTCTAAAAATGAGTACTCTCAAACCTACCTCCTAATTGTTATACAAAATTTTCATATAACAACATAATAGTTTGAAGCTCATGAATCTACATAAATCTACATAAAATATGAAGTGACATGCATGAAAAGAAAATGACCATCAAATTTCCATTTAATAAGTACAAAAAATTTGAAATCCCCCCTTTGTACATGAATATATATGATTTATTTTTAATTATTAAATTTTATAATTAAAATTTGTTTTTTTAAGAAATGTTAACTCTAAAAATTATTATTAACAAAAAAATATTAAACGTAAATGATGCATTACTAGTTTTAGAATGTAATAATAATAAAAATAAAAATATAAAGTATATATATACAAGATAGTTCTAGATATGTGACAGGTGCATTTGATATTAACTAGTTGTTAACTAGTAAAATGACGTTTTGTTATTATTTTAAAGAAAAGATTGAAACATTTAATTTTTTCTTGAAAAGTTTATTTTGTTTGTTAATAATATAAAAATTAAATCTGGTTATGGAAAAACGGTTCCATAAAAAGTAAAAAAAAAAATGATGGTAAGAGTATTCCAAGACTGAGAGGTGGTTGGGACACTTTGAACAGTTACTTGTTCCTCTAAGGATAAGAGGCATATCCCAGTGAGGAATAGGGGTTCTATTCATGGTCTAAGGAAGGGAGTGGAGAATTTCCTGAGCTGGTAGAGACCACTGGAAATCACTCAGCGTTCCTGAGAGTTTCTGGTACTGACTAGACAAGGGTCATGAGGTCACAACAAAAACTACTGGGTTCACGGGGGCAAGAGGAGGATGTAATTTCCTCTCTTGAAGGATGGGAGGAACATCATCAGTAGAGTTCATATTCAGATAAGTTATTGGTTATCTTTGGTATTAAATATATAGAAACAGTAATATAGATTTTGTACACTGGTGTGTGAAATTTATTTAATTTCTTGTAAGATGTATTAGAAATGGCCTAATGATAAGAATGAGAAAATTCTCGAAAATAGATGTGAACATTGTAAATTAACTCTAGGATTGATAAGTTTACCGTAGGAGAAATATTGAAACTGCAAGTGGACAACTTCAGTAATTCAGTAAATAAATGTGTTATTCTATTCATAAAGTAGTATTTTCCTTTACATAGATTGAAATTATATGTAAACAAGAATTTAACAAGCAGAAGATTTTTTAAGCTTATGAACTACTATTGCATACTATAGAACTCAAAAATAAATAGTAACATTATAAAACCCTGCTGGTCTTTTCTAAACCATTGAGGAGCTAAATTTTGATTCTGGGTACAAGGTGAACCTCAACCCATAATATGTCGTTGCTCAAGCCCAACTATACATGGACAAGAAAATATGTGGTCTGGTCACCTAAGCTGAATAAGAATAAAATTTCAGTGAGGACATTCTCGGAATAACGAAAACAAAATATCTATGTAAGGATAATAGATACTTCATTCTTATATTTTCCAAAGCTAATAAATACACAGAAGAACATCTACCCGAGTTACTACATGTCGAAATAAACGCAGAGTAAATACATTAACAAGGGTCATCCGGAGGCTCGGACCCTACCATAGTCTAGTAGACAACTTATTATTTCACTTAATCGAAAGTAGCTAACAATATTTACATAAGCCAAAGAGGTGGATTCATGACCAATAAAATAGTGCAAAACTGTAATTACAGATTAAACCATTACAAGAAGTTAAACCGATATACATATTTAAGCACAGTCCGAAGGGAGGACAAGAAAATGTATTGCATCAAAAATTGTTCTACCCACAAATCAATAAAAACATTCAATTGAGTCTGTCAACTGAGTCTATTTCCTCGAGACCGAAGTGTCTAGTTCGAAGGGAGCAACTCATTCGAGATATGAACATTAAATGACAGAGAAATGAGAGATATTTCTTTTTTTTGAAACTATAAAACTAAGTAATAGGAAATGAATTTGGCTCTCTTAAGCCAAGTAATATCAAATAAGTTCTCTGGAGCAGAGACAAAGTATATTTGTGGAGCTTGGCACGACGAAGCAGGAATATTTGAAAAGGGGCAATGATACTGTCAGTTGAGAAGGAACCCTAATACTCGATCCTGAGGGAAAGATGAAGAAATAGGTTGTTGAATCATGAGTACCTGCAATACAAGATTTCCAAGGCAAGTAAGAAAGAGCATAAATGATAATATCGGGATTCAAAGTTCGGAACTAACCCAGAAGGAAAAAAAAAAAAAAAAAAAAAAAAAAAAAACACGGATATAGTAAACTGTATACCTGTGTGGGTAATTCCTCTAGCCAAGACACCAAACTCTGAACTGAAAGAGTGAAACGGCAGAAGGGTGAGAGAATGAAACAAACTTCATAAATATTAACGTAGAAATCAAGTGTAGAAGAACAATAGTCGGAAAAACAATTAAGAAAAAACCAGAAACATAAAATTTACCTTTGTCTCAGAGTTGCTTGCAGCCTCTGCGTAGCAGAGATGCTGGAGTAGTATTTCTGCATTTTCTTTAGTGGTGCATACCGAACAAAGATTCATCTCACCTCAAGGAATCCCTCACGTGTTAAACAATGGAAACAATTTCAAAAACCCAACAATGGGAAATACTATCAAATTAATAGTAGAGCCTACAGAAAGGAGGGTTGAAACCCCGACGTTAACACTTGGGAGGTCTGCAAACCATTTCATCGCGCGTGCAGAAGAGAAATAAGGGTAACGGTTAGGGTTGCGAGGTATTACCCTATGTTTTCCTGCAGTTAATTCCTCACTGTAGATCATCCAGGAGATCGGACAGAGCATATATGGGTAGGTGGACCATTGGTAATCCAACCACGGATATTCCCGAGATCTGAGTTATGGCACGAATAAATGACAAAGCGCCAGAGAATGATAATATTTACAAATAATATGGAGAAAATCCATTTTTAATACAGATCATTTATGCTATACGCATCGGAGGATTTAAAACCATGATTTCGGGGTTTAAACCTTAGATCATATATCCTTTGGGAACAAGCAGAATTAATGAATTAAATGTTGAGATTGCACCATCAATAAAAGCATAAACGAATAAAGTACTTGCCTTTAATATGAACCCGGAACTATTGTATTATAATGTAATGCGACAGTCAGCAAATAATATATGTAATATTCAAAACAAAGGTTTATATATATACTTTGCAAATCTTTATGATAAGAATTTTTTTTTTTTAATATGTGGTAATGTCTCATAATTAAGTGTTACAAGTGGTATCAGAGCAGCGTTCGCACACTGGGACCCTATGGGTCACCTAATATGATAAATTGTGTGTAAATGATGCACAATTAAGGAAGCATAACAAGAAACGTTATGAGAAGGGGGTCAATGCAAAAACCACCCCAGAACACCGGGGAACCCCAACCACGACCAGAAATGAATCCTGATATGTGGATTCAGCTGAGTGTGGATCAACACCAACAAACAAGTAGACTATTGGAGGAACATCAGCACCAAACTAGCATTTTGTTAAATACAGTGCAGAATCTACAAGAAGAAATGGTGCGGGTTCAGAGTGATAATGAGCACTTGATGCAAGAGAAAGAAAATATACTCAAGAGCCTTTCAGATAAGCAGAATCAGCAGATGGAACAACCCAGTCCTGATAGAGATATGTAGGAAGGTAACGAATGAAAAACAAGGGACCACACCAGTGACAGAGTGGAAATAAGCCCTTCACAGCAAAGCAACAAAAACGAAAACTATAATGAAGCAGAGGCTGGCAATGTGTTAGATCAACAAGAAGTTAAGAAGCAAAAAGTGGAGCTTCAAGGTGAATTTCGAAAAATAAAACCACCTACATTTGATGGAGAATTTGAGGAAGTGGAAGAGGCTTGGTTGATAAATATGAATAAATATTTTCAAGTGTATGAGTATAGCAGCAAACTAAAAGCCATATTGGCCATATATTAGTTGAGAGAAAAAGCCACCCTGTGGTGGGAGGAGCTAAAGAATGTTCGCAACATTGAAGATCAAGATGTTACATGGGAATTGTTCCAACAATATTTTAAAGATAAGTATCTGACATAACGTTTTTATGACGAGAAATCTAAAGAATTTCATGACTTGAGGCTGGGGCAGCTGACCATGGATGAATTTATTACCAAGTTCACCTCCCTGTTAAGATATGTTCCATACCTTAGATATGAAAAGGCTAAGGTTCAAATATTTCTGAGCAGCCTGCCAACCCAGATGAAGGAATGAATTTAGTTCATAAATAATAGAACCATTGACGAAGCCATTCATAAAGCACGAATGTGCTACCAACATTCCAAGGCAAAAGGGGAAGTGGGAAAAAGTTGGCAACCAAGAAAATGACAGAAAAATAATTCAAACTTCAAGGGTGCCAGCAGTAATAATTTTAAGAATTCTGCATGAATTTCTGTAAGTAAGCAGTTTGGCAGAAATCATCAAAGAACCCGATGGCCAGCTAAAGAGAGGCCTACAGAGGCTTCTAGCAAACCTGAACAAGGACAAGTGTCAAAGCCACCTCTGCAGTGTTGGGGGTATGGTGAGGCACATTATTATAAAAATTGCCCACAACGAGGGAGAAGTGAAGCAGTTGCCAATTTTCAAGAGGCTTCTACAGTAGGTGATGTGGCACGAAACATCCCTCGAATTAGCGCAACGTTGGAGGATTTACGGGCAGATTATCAGCCAACAATGATAAAGTTAGAAGGTAAGTTACTGTCTCAATCTGTTTCTATTTTGGTTGAGCCAGGTGCAAGTCTAAGTTATGTTAATCCCAAAATAGTGGAAGTATGTAAATTGAAAGGTCAGAAATTCAAAAATCCTTGGCTGGTACAGCTAGCCACAAGAGAAAAAAGAAAAGTAACTACCAAAATTCCAAACTGCATATTGGAAATTGCAGACCAACAGTTAAATGTGGACCTGAACATATTACCATTAGGGTCCTATAATGTTTTTTTGGGAATGGATTGGCTAGAAAAACATTAGACCTTGGTGGACTGTAAAGAAAATATCATTTATTACATAATGTAAGATGGACCACACAAAGAGATTCATGGAATCGAGAAATCGCTACAACTACGTCCTATTACAACATCCCAAATGAATAAGTGTATGAGGAAGGGATGTCAGATTTATGCTATATAGGTGGGATATGCCAAGTCTAAGGAGAAATCTCCTATGATGGAAAACATACCAGTGGTACAAGATTTCATGGATGTATTTCCAAAAGATATACCTGGATTAGCACCAAGAATAGATATTGATTTTACCATTGAATTATTGCCAGGAGCATCAACTATGTCAAGGGCTCCTTACAAAATGAGTTTTCTGGAATTAACTGAATTAAAAATGCAATTACAAGAACTAATGGACAAAGGATACATTCGTTCGAGTGTGTCCTCTTGAGGAGCACCAGTGTTCTTTGTAAAAAAGAAGTGTAGAACCATGAAAATATGCATGGACTATAAACAACTCAATAAATTAACAGTAAAAAATAAGTATCCTTTACTGCGGATTGACGACCGTTCGATTAGGTGAAGGGGGCCACAGTATTCTCAAAAATATATTTAAGGTCTCGATATCACCATATTCAGATTAAGGATGAAGATATTTAGTACCAAGTACAGGCATTATGAGTTTGTGGTGTTACCCTTTGGGTTAACAAATGTGCCAATAACAATTATGAGGTTAATGCATGGTATATTTCACCCTTTCCTAGATAACTTTGTACTCATATTTATTGATGATATTTTAATTTATTCTAAGAACTAGGAGGAATATAGAGAACATCTAAGGATTGTGCTAGAAATGTTAAGAAAAAACCAGTTATACACTAAGTTCAGCAAATGTGAATTCTTCAAAACATAAATCCAGTACTTAGACCATGTTATTTCATCATAAGGGATTTTTGTTGATCCATAGATAATCAAGATAATCATGGAATGGTGACTTCCCCAAAATGTGGCAGATATTCAATCCTTTATGGGATTGGCTGGGTACTATCGAAGATTCATTGAAGGATTCTCCAGAATTTCCTTTCCAATCACCTCTTTGCAGAGAAAAGGAAAAGACTTTAAGTGGACTACTGAGTGCCATAATAGTTTCGAAAGGTTGAAGCAGTTATTTACCACTGCACCAGTCTTGAGGGTAGATGACCCAAACAAATAATTTGAAGTTTGTACAGAAGCTTGTAAAGAGGGAGTTGGGGCAATTTTATCTCAAGAAGGGAAGGTTGTGGCCTATGAGTCAAGAAAGTTAAAGGAGCATGAGAAAAGATATTAAGCCTATGATATGGAGTTAACAATTGTAGTACATGCACTTCGAGTATGGAGACACTACCTGCTGGGAAAGAAGTTTTCACTAAAGACAGATTATAGTAGCCTAACTAGTTACAATTATTTTCTTTAAAATAATTTTTATATAATTTTTATTTATTTTTGTTATTTTTAGAAAACAAATCATAATTCAATTAAATTATTCCTCGCCCTAAAAACACGAAAGCCCAATCATAATTCACGTGAGAAGACTCTAAAATAACAAAAAACGTGGCCAAACAATCTCCATTTTGTTTCACTTACATTTTATGTATCTAATTCATCCTAAATGTATCTAATTCATCATAAATTTGCCATTACTGCGATTGACATTTGAATGGTAGGGTCCCACAGCTAAAATTGATTTCAAACATTTCTTAAATCTACCATTAATGTGTTTGACATGGAATCGTAGTTTTCCTGGCCCAACGTTAAGTCGGTTTTTTGAATTTAATTTAACTCTGCAACCCCAACGCTATAATTGGATGCAAAGCAATTTAAGATTAGCGCAGCAAATTTATTATTACTGGTACATTTGATTGTAGTACTGCGTGCATCGTTGGATTTTTGTAACAACTTCGTATCTGTTTTTGGCACTTTTCTTTTATTTTTTAACAAAGAGTACAGTATTCGTCAAAAGGTTTTGGCGTTTTCTTTATTTTTATGAGGGGTGCAGTATTCTTCGATTGTGTAGAATAGTCAAAATGCCTCGCGACAGACAATTTGATCAAACTCCATGAGACCAACCCTGGCTGCATGTTGTAAAAAGGGCCGATAATAGGTATCACTATGTAATTCACATGATTATTTGCATTTTGATGATCATTTAAACAAAGTGAATAAATTGTTTTTATATATATATTTTGGATGAGATGTTTTAAAATAAATCAAAATTTTAATTTATAATTTAATTTTTATCGAATGGTATATATATATATATATATATATATATATAGCTATGTTATATTTTTTATTATTTAAAATATGTTTTTAAATGAATTAATAATCTGAAAATTTTGGAAGCATTCAAACTATATAGATTAAGTAAAATATGTCAAATTTCTAGTAAAATTAATCCAAAAAACTAAAGAAAAATCATTTTATTCAAATTAACCTAAAAAACAAAAAACCAAAATTTTGTTTTGGTAAATTTTACATAGATAGCAAAGAATCATTGAGAACTCAAGATGACTGATTTGGGATTTTAATAGATGATAACACTAAACATATCTAGAAAGAACTAGAAACCAAATAGATACAATATTGAGTTTGTTGCTCATTAAAGAGTCCCAAGAAATATCAACATATTAAAGACCATGGAGAAATATCATCCATGCAGTAGTAAGTGAGACCATTTTCACCTATTATGGATATCAGTAAAAAAATGTCCATCTAGACTATCAACACCAACAGGTGTGTTGAGACCTAGGGTGCATCATGCTCTCATAAAAAAAATTCATACATCAAGACCCAACACACCCACAACTCTATTGAACCACTAATGTAGCCATTCTCTCAAAAAGATCCATCTAGTAAAAAAAACAACACCTACTACCAATACCAAAAACTTTGGAGAAACAAAGAGATGTCACCTTTCATCAATAAGATCCCTCTAAGGCACAACAACCACCAAGGAGTCACTCTCTCAAAAATATCCATCCATTAAAAACTTCAACACCTACATGATCATGCGAGTATACTAACACCAAAAACTTTAGAGAAACAAATCTATGTCACTCTTTCATCAATGTCATCCCTTAAGGCACAAGAACCATAACTTGACACCTCAAGGGAAAAGCTCAATCCCTACCCATCACTACCATCCATCTTCTCAAAGGATTGAAAAAATTTCATACCAGTACTAACCACACTCAACTTCAATTTTGTGTTTAATATGATTGGACATTAGTTGCATTGAGTTGGAAAGGCATTGGAAGCCATGACTGGACAATCTGTATATTTGGCCCCATATTTAGACAATAATTGAGCACTATATACACCCCATCTGAGCTAGAGGAAGGAAAGAAAAAATAAAAAATCATTTATTAATTAGATTACCTTTACAAAAATACACCCATAAATCTATAAATCTACTTAACATGATTTTTGATCTTATTCACATGATATTGATATTTCATTCAAGTATTTTTGTTTTATTATGATTTTCAATTTGTGTTTTTGATAAGTGAGAGAAATGACTATAAAAACATTCACTGAATGCCTATCCTCTCCTCTCTATATACAAACATTATTATTATTATTTTATATGGATTGTTATAATTATTAATCACAATAATGTAATTTTCTATAAATTTAAAGTATTTAGCTGACAATTTATTTATTTATTTACTTTTCAAAGTTTTCAATCGTGTTACTCAGTGTATAGTCTTTACTGTTTAGTTTAATTAGGCTATTTTTAATGTATACTTTTTTATTATTTTACTTTAAATTTTGTATTGTTGATTGAAATGATAAGATTGGTCTTTGCAATTTGCACAATTATGTTTTTAAGGATTTTCAAAAATCTAAATTTATTTATATATTAAAATAATATAAATTTATTATCCAAAGGAAAAATCAAATAGTATCCACAAGGTCTTAGATAAAAGGTGATTGGGTATTTTGTTAAAGCACTCCTTAATGTCAAATTAATAATTCAATTTCCCATCAAAATAATATTTTACAGATATTGAAGATAATCTTACCAAATTTAAAAAATAATAATAAATCAAATAATAAAACCCATTCTTAATTTCCACAATTTAGTTAAAGAAAAATGATATCATCATCCTTAATTTTTAATTTTTAATTTTTTATATGTTTATATCTGTGATCAATTTATCTCAATTTTGATATTTATAAGTGGTCTAAAATGTTTGAAAAATGTCTCGGCACTTGAAATGAAACAACTTTTGCACATGTCGTAAATTGCTTTAAAAAAAAAAATTGCAATACCCGTTAAAATTGATCCTTTTCACTCTTTTTAGCGATATCAAATACCGTGAATTTTAAATTTAAAATATCAACTTGCGAATAATTTATAAAATTGTCACCCGACGGTCATATAAAATCATAAATTTCAAATCATATATATATATAATAACTAATTTTCCCATGTGCTTTTTTCTTTCCAATGTCCATAAAATTTTAAGAGTCTTATCATATGTAATGACTACTGAGCTGAATCTTGAGTTTTTTTTTTATTGTTCACTAAATTATTTAATGTAGCAGACTCAGTAGACCAAAATTTGTATCTTGATTCCCATATGTTGAAAACCGGCCATTTCTGTGCACCGGGCAATTTGTAAAGAAGTCGGTTTGCAGAGTATAGTTAATTAATGGTGGTTTAGTTAGTAATGTAGTTTTTATTATCTAATTTTAAAAGTTATGATTAAATTAGACATTAGATTGGCATATAAAAAAAAAAAAAATTGAAAGAAAAGAAAATTATTTTCTTTTAGTTATTTGACTTTTATAAATTTAGAAAAACATATATATTATATCTTTGAATCTATAATATCTAAAAAAACATATACTCTTAATCATTAAACCCACTTCAATATTACCTCTTAAAAAGAATTGCATTAAGTTTTAATGTACAATCCTTAAATCCTAATTCTCTTCTGCCTAATGGCTACCCCTAAATACCTGAGTGTATCTATTATTGAACACTGGCCGATTTATTCCACGTTTTATATATTTTCCTATCCTTTCTTCAAACTATGTGAGAACTTCCATGATTTCGTCCTCAAAACCAAACCCTAGTAATAATCTGGTTAATGCCATGTTTGTAAAATAGTACATGTAATCTAATGACTACATTATCTCGCTGAAAAGAAACATATCTCTTCACCTTCCTTGACAATTAAAAACAAATATCTCTCTTAACCTTCCTCTAGTTTTTCTCAGTATCTAATTGTACGAAATTTACAAAAAGGTCTGATATGAAACCCTTCTCTAGAGCTATTAGACTATCTAGTTTAAAGAGGTGTACACACCTTTCCTGAGTATTCAATTGAACCAAATTTACAAAATCTTGAAATAAGTAGCCGTGAAACTCAGATTTACATGTTTGGTTTTCTAAAATTGATGTTTTTTAAGTGAGTTTTATAAACTTATATTAGCAACCAATGGGGTTTTATAAACTTATATTAGCAATTATTTTCATTACTAGCTTCTATTAATTTAAAATTGCTGTTGCTAGAGATTTGGTTGGGTGGATTTAATCAAAAGTTGGATTTTTAGCATTTGCAAATTTTCACTTTTTTGTTTTATTGACTTACCTGCTTGGGACTATAGTTAAGTTGTGCTATAGTTAAGTTGAGCTTTAATAGCATAAAGTTGTAATATAGTTAAGTTGTGTTTTAATAGCATAATTTTGTATTGGATTTTGACATTATGTATTGTTGGTCTTGTGAATTTTATTAAAATATATTGTTAAGTTTTTTAGAATTGAAGATTTATGTATTTCATTTGGTGATTGTGATTTTGTATGATATTGCACATATTTATTTATTGGGACGCAGTGAATTCACTTATCATTTCAAGTTATTTTAATTGACTCACATTTTGTTTAATTTGTGAATTTGGGTGAATAATAACAAGTATTGTAATCAAAGTAAGAGGTTTAGTCATGTTGACACATTGAGTGGTTTTGCTGTATGCCTCTGACTAAAAATGAATCAAACTAATTTTGCAATTCTTGTTGTTGTCAATTTTGGAGATTCCAATTTTAAAAATAATAATATATTAAATATATATTTGAGAAATGTATAATTAAATATTTATGTAAAATTATTTAGCTATGTTAAAGGAATGGTTTAAGTTGTTATTGTTTTTGTTAAATTGAAATTTTTATTTATAAATATTCAACTTAATACTATTTTCTTTAATAAATATAGTTTGGGTTTTGCAGCTATATTTATATTTATATTGACAAATTTGTTTGTTATTTAGTCATTTGAATTTAAATATATTGATTTTGCACACCTTAAAAGATGATAGGAAAATATGTGTTTTCTTAAGATGATGAGTAGGTTGATTTCAAGATTCTTTTCATCCAAGTATTAATAAAGTTTATATGGTTTCTTTAAAATTTTATTTGATTATTTATTTTATAATTTCAATTCTTTCACAATCACTACACATTTCTATATATTATATAAATGGAGCTTAATATTCACCTTAACTAGTTGTAAAACTTAAAAGCTACTATAATGAGTTCTAAAGGCCTTTAAATTTTCATATTTTGAAGTCCCTTATGATTTATAATTTAATATTGTAAATTTGATCCTTGATATGGATGGCTTCATTGAATTGCTGTAATCTAGGTTAAAACTTGAATTCTTAAAAAACTTTATTTCTGTAAAGTTTTTCCATTGTGTTTAAGTTATTTTTTCTTTTTTTCTTTTCTATTTTTTTTAAATGAAACTTATATTTTAACCATGAGATTGGCACCTTTTTATTTTTTTAAAGTGGAACTTATATTTTAACCATGAGATTTTAAAAAACCATGAGATGGGCACTTTTTCTTGAAGATGTTGCTCTCAATTTCGATTTCTAGAAATTTTTGATATGAAGGGGCGTGTTCCAATGCATGAATTATGATTTGTAGCAATTCTACATGGATATGGTGGCTGTGTTGATATACAGAAAAAGTCTTGGAAGCGTTGTATTGAAGGTTCAGTAGACAGTTGCAAACAACTTGCAAATATTATGTTCAAGTTTATTCCATTTGTTGATACTCTTCCTATTAACTGTAATGGATCATCCACGAAATATGGTTGGAGGTATTTTTATGTTACAAAGTTGCATACAATTTTTCTTAATATGTTAAATTTATGGAGATGATGTACTTGCATGTGAGAGAGGATTATCAAGACAAAACATAATACAAGATGTCGAAATAACAAAAATGTGAGAGAGGATTCTCAAGACAAAACATAATAAAGGATCTCGGAATAACAAAAATATAGTTAGTTGCATTGGATGCATTGGATGCCTTGATGTGAGTGTCCCTAAGTCAACTTGATTCAATGATGGTGGAATGAGATAGGGTATATGACATCTGGAAAGATGTCAAAGAAATAAGAATCTTAAATATTTAAAGTTTTTTTCTTTTATGTTTATGTTTGTAATGATGTTGTGTTTTGAAAATTACCTCTTTTGGTAAAGCTATACAGAATTTAATTAGCTTACGTGATGATATTAAATGTACTTTTTGGACATTCACATAGTTTATGCATATTATGTTTGAAACTTATTTAACAAATATTGTTCTTTTAAAGGGATTGGTATTGAAGTGACTTAAATGGGAAACATGGTATCTGTATTTCTATTTCTGTTAAGTTAAATTTTATTGTTTAATTTAGTTGCATTGATATCTACATTTACTCTTTTCATGTGAGAGTTTTTGTTAATATAATTTGCAAAAGTTACATGAAACCAGTAAAAATAAATACTAAAAGTCATATAAATGACAATTTAAAAATAAAAGCGTCATGATTTTTTTTAGTGATGGATAAGAGACCTCTCAAATTTAACCCTTGGCCCAACCCACATTAATATTTATTAATATTTATCGAGATAATTATATATATATACTCTCCTTCCTATCTAATAATATAGCAATCTTCATTGCCATTTCCTAACCCACATTCATTGTTACAACTCGTCCAACTACTCAAACATTTCAGATGGCCCCATTTTTCCAAGGAAGAAAACAATGACCCATTAATTGGCCCGACTTCTTCGCTACCTTTGTGGGCACTTTTTCATGGGATTTAGACTTCTTCAGGTACTATGTACATAAAAGTGTGATATATTTACATTTACATTGAAATCATTATGTATCCATTTTAGGTAGTCCATTTTCAAATATGCATGATAGTTGACATCATAACCATTTCCATGAGAGGTACTCGTAACTGACTAATTTCTCATGATTTTTGAATAGTCCACTTAGCACTAATTGCGTCAGGTCATGCTCACAGGGGTGAAGAAGTGGGATTGAAACTAGTGAAATGAATCACATGGTGTCAATCATCACTTCCAGGGCTTTCACCTAGTAACCAAGACTTCCCGGGTGGTCACCCATCCCAAAACTCCTCTGGCTCAAGCACGCTTAACTGTGGAGTTTTCCCCACAATCAAGCCCACTTAGCTTGCTACCCCATTTGAAAAACCTTAGCAATTATTGTGCCTCATGAACCATTCAGGTAGAGCTCACTTTACTCATTTGTATTTAAGTATTGAGGGGTTTCTGTAGTGCATTATATTATATATCATTTTTTTTTGGGATTCAACTGCATTAAGAAAGTCATTCAACTATGACCATTTCCATGATTCTCATTATTTTTGAATAGTCCACTTAGCACTCATTGCATCAGGTGTTTCTCATGGGGGTAAAGAAGTGGGATTGAAACTAGTGAAATGAATCACATAGCGTCAATCATCACTTCCGGGGATTTCACCTGGAAACCAGGACTTCCCGAGTGGTCACCCATCCTAGAACTCCCCTGGGTCAAGTGCACTTAACTGTGGAGTTTTCCCCACAATCAAGCCCACATAGATTGCTACCCCATTTGCAACACCTTAGCAAGTATTGTGCCTCATGAACCATTCAAGTAGAGCTCCCTTTACTCATTTGTATTTAAGTATTGAGGGGTTCCTACAGTGCATTATATTATATATCATTTTTTTTGGATTCAACTCTGTTAAGAAAGTCATTCAACTATGACCATTTCCATGAGAGGTGGTTGTAACTCACTAATTTCTCATGATTTTTGAATAGTCCAGTTAGCACTCATTGCATCGGGTGATGCTCACAGGGATGAATAAGCGGGATTGAAATTAGTGAAATGAATCACATAGCATCAATAATCACTTCTGAGGTTTTCACTCGGTAACCAGGACATCCCGGGTGGTGACCCATCCCAAAAATCCTCTAACTCAAGCTCACTTAACTATGAAGTTTTTATGAGTAGTTCAAATTTTAATAAGTATTTTACAAAAGGAATATAAGCATACTCCAAATTAGTCGTAGATAATTCAAGAACTAATCCTATCCGTTGAATTCTCACTAAATCATTGACCATTAGGCTTCACGAGGTGGGACTGCTGAGTACTTCTATATGGTGAGAGAAACTCTTTGTAAACAAAGGGGCTAGTCAATATTTGTTGTTACTATAAGTCCCCTGGACCTAAGCTCAGGTTCGGGGTTGGGGTTTTCGCCCACACAGTATAGAGTTAAATAGTTCTTGGGCTCAAACTCGAGGCATGGGTTAAGCGGCAAATCACGGAATTTGTGTTCTCGACTAGGAGTTTTGCTGCGGTGCAAACCCAATCTTGGAGTGCTAAACAATGTGGAGTTCGGAATTTCAGTTATGAAGAATGCATAAAGGATCAAATTCAACCCAGAAGCTTACATACCCAACAGATAATAGAAATAATAACCTTCACCATTAGTAAATTAACTAATTGTAAATTGCATGCTTAAAGATTTCAAAAAATATTTCTATTCATATATGTGAAATAAAAATAAATCATAATTACCAAATTTGAACAAATCGCGTGGAATAATTCTAAAAGTCCCAAGTTCCATTCGATTCGGTTATTAATACTTGAACTTAATTCTTTAGAGTATTTCCTTACACTCCATTATCTACGACGATTGGAGATGCCCTACGATTGGAGATGCCCTATCCATATGTAATATTCGTTGATTTATTTGAAATAGTAATAGAATTGTTCAAATTGTAAGATAAAGTATTTAAAGGATAAGAGTGAGATGAACAAATAGATTATAATGTATATATGGTAGTGAAATTTTTTGGCAAGACATCTTAATCCCAACCCCAATTACACTATAAGTAATCCCATACACTATAAGTTTCTATTGTACATTTGAAAAAGTAAACCAATTCATTTTAACTCTATTAACATGGACCACCTCTATATGTATTTGAAAACTTGATTTCCTAAAATGTTATTGGAGTTTAAATATTTATTTTTCTAATTTTAATGAGTTTTCATATAGATGCTTAATTGTGTCATTACTAATATATATGACATTATCTTCATTGCACTTCAAATAATTCATCTTTCTCTAAAAAACCAAAATATTTCATAAAAAAGTTTCTCCTCCATCATTGGCCTGGGTTGTGAAGTAATAGGTGAGTTTGATTTGACGTTGACATTTTTCATTTACGTTAAAGATATAATTTTGTATGACTTTGTTTCTTTGCAAATTTATATAATATTAAATATAGAGATATAATATTAGCAAATATCTCAAGTTGCAAAATAAGGAGATAAATGAGTCTATTTACGGCAATGAGCTGAAAATAAAGCAAAAGATTTTAATATTTTGAAAAGAGTATATTCTCAATTTTTTTCTGGTATTGAATTTAAAAAAAAAAAAAAAAAATTAGTATGCAATCAAATTTTCGAACTTGGTAACTATGAAATAATAAATTATAAGGAGCCAAACATGCCTTAGATGGAATGCAAGGATGCAAAATTTAAGTACTATAAAATTATATTTTTAAGATATCATTGATTACTTAATATGTTGGGTTTGTTATATTTTTCATATTATTTTAGTTATCGTTTTTTTAGGTGTTGTCCATTTCTCAATTTATATAATTTTATATTTGGAGCTTCACTTTGAAGTTATGGTTTCCAAGAATTACTTGAACCTTCATGTATTTTTGGTGCTATAGAGCTAGACTAGTGAGTCATTGTGCTTTCTTCTTCTAAGAATGAGTATTCTCAAACCTACCTCCTAATTGTTATACAAAATTTTCATATAACAACATAATAGTTTGAAGCTCATGAATCTACATAAATCTACATAAAATATAAAGTGACACTCATGAAAAGAAAATGACCATCAAATTTCCATTTAATAAGTACAAAAAATTTGAAATTCCCCCTTTGTACATGAATATATATGATTTATTTTTAATTATTAAAATTTATAATTAAAATTTGTGTTTTAAAGAAATATTAACTCTAAAAAATATTATTAACAAAAAAATATTAAACGTAAATGATGCATTACTAGTTTTAGAATGTAATAATAATAAAAATAAAAATATAAAGTATATATATACAAGATAGTTCTAGATATGTGATAGGTGCATATGATATTAACTAGTTGCATTTGATATTAACTAGTTGTTAACTAGTAAAATGACGTTTTGTTATTATTTTAAAGAAAAGATTGAAACATTTAATTTTTTCTTGAAAAGTTTATTTTGTTTGTTAATAATATAAAAATAAAAACTGGTTATGGAAAAACGGTTCCATAAAAAGTAAAAAAAAACTGATGGTAAGAGTATTCCAAGACTGAGAGGTGGTTGGGACACTTTGAACAATTACTTGTTCCTCTAAGGATAAGAGGCATATCCCAGTGAGGAATAGGGGTTCTATTCATGGTCTAAGGAAGGGAGTGGAGAATTTCCTGAGCTGGTAAAGACCAATGGAAATCACTCAGCGTTCCTGAGAATTTCTGGTACTAACTAGACAAGGGTCATGAGGTCACAACAGAAACTACTGGGAGCACGGGGGCAAGAGGAGGATGTAATTTCCTCTCTTGAACGATGGGAGGAACATCATCAATAGAGTTCATATTCAGATAAGTTATTGGTTATCTTTGGTATTAAATATATAGAAACAATAATATAGCTTTTGTACACTGGTGTGTGAAATTTATTTAATTTCTTGTAAGCTGTATTAGAAATGGCCTAATGACATGAATGAGAAGATTCTCCAAAATAGATGTGAACATTGTAAATTAACTCTAGGATTGATAAGTTAACTATAGGAGAAATATTGAAACTGCAAGTGGAAAACTTCAGTAATTCAGTAAATAAATGTGTTATTCTATTTCATAAAGCAGTAGTTTCCTTTACATAGATTGAAATTATATGTAAACAGGAATTTAACAAGCAGAATATTTGTTAAGCTTATGAACTACTATTGCATACTATAGAACTCAAAAATAAATAGTAGCATTATAAAACCCTGCTGGTCTTGTCTAAACCATTGATGAGCTAAATTTCGATTCTGGGTACAAGGTGAACCTCAACCCAGAATATGTCATTGCTGAAGCCCTACTATACACGGACAAGAAAATATGTGGTCTGGTCACCTAAGCTGAATAGGAATAAAATTTTAGTGAGGACATTCTCGTAATAACGAAAAGAAAATAGCTACGTAAGGACAATAGATACTTCATTCTTATCTTTTCCAAAGCTAATAAATACACAGAAGAACATCTACCCGAGTTACTGCATGTCGAAATAAACGCAGAGCAAATACATTAACAAGGGTCGTCCGGAGGCTCGAACCCTACCATAGTCTAGTAGACAACTTATTATTTCACTTAATCGAAAGTAGCTAACAGTATTTACGTAAGCCAAAGAGGTGAATTCATGACCAATAAAATAGTGAAAAACTGTAATTACAGATTAAACCATTACAAGAAGTTAAACCGATATACATATTTAAGCACAGTCCGAAGGGAGGACAAGAAAATGTATTGCATCAAAAATTGTTCTACCCACAAATCAATAAAAACATTCAATTGAGTCTATCAACTGAGTCTATTTCCTTGAGACCGAAGTGTCTGGTTCGGAGGGAGCAACTCATTCGAGATATGAACATTAAATGACAGAGAAATGAGAGATATTTCTTTTTCTGAAACTAAAAAACTAAGTAACAGGAAATGAATTTGGCTCTCTTAAGCCAAGTAATATCAAATAATTTCTCTGGAGAAGAGACAGAGTATATTTGTGGAGCTTGGCATGACGAAGCAGGAATATTTGAAAAGGGGCAATGATACTGTCAGTTGAGAAGGAACCCTAATACTCGATCCTGAGGGAAAGATGAAAAAATAGGTTTTTGAATCACGAGTACCTGCAATACAAGATTTCCAAGGCAAGTAAGAAAGAGCATAAATGATAATATCGAGATTCAAAGTTCGGAACTAACCAAGAAAAAAAAAAGGATATAGTAAACTGTATACCTGTGTGGATAATTCCTCTAGCCAAGACACCGAACTCTGAACTGAAAGAGTGAAACAGCAGAAGGGTGAGAGAATGAAACATAACTTCATAAATATTAACGTAGAAATCGAGTGTAGAAGAACAACAGTTGGAAAAACAATTAAGAAAAAACCAAAAACATAAAATTTACCTTTGTCTCAGAGCTGCTTGCAGCCTCTGCATAGCAGAGATGCTGGAGTAGTATTTCTTCATTTTCTTTAGTGGTGCATACCAAACAAAGATTCATCTCACCTCAAGGAATCCCTCATGTGTTAAACAATGGAAACAATTTAAAAACCCAACAATGGGAAATACTATCAAAGTAATAGTAGAACCTGCAGAAAGGAGGGTTGAAACCCCGACGTTAACACTTGGGAGGTCTGCAGACCATTTCATCGCGCGTGCAGAAGAGAAATGAGGGTAATGGTTAGGGTTGCGAGGTATTACCCTATGTTTTCCTGCAGTTAATTCCTCACTGTAGATCATCCAGGAGATCAGACGGATCATAGATGGGTTGGTGGACCATTGGTAATCCAACCACGGATATTCCCGAGATCTAAGTTATGGCACGAATAAATGAAAAAGCATCAGAGAATGATAAGATTTACAAATAATATGGAGAAAATCCATTTTTAATACAGATCATTTATGTTATACGCATCAGAGGATTTAAAACCATGATTACAAGGTTTAAACCTTAGATCATATATCCTTTGGGAACAAGCGGAATTAATGAATTAAATGTTGAGATTGCACCATCAATAAAAGCATAAACGAATATCTTACTTTCCTTTAATATGAACCCAGAACTATTGTATTATAATGTAATGGGACAGTCAGCAAATAATATATGTAATATTCAAAACAAAGGTTTATATATATACTTTGCAAATCTTTATGATAAGAAATATATATTTTTTACTATGTGGTAATGTCTCATAGTTAAGTGTTACAAGTGGTATCAGAGCAGCGTTCGCATTCTGGGACCCTATGGGACACCTAATATGATAAATTGTGTGTTAATGATGCACAGTTCAGGAAGCATAACAAGAGACGTTATGAGAAGGGGGTCAATGAAAAAACCACCCCAGAACACCGGGGAACCCCAACCATGACCAGAAATGAATCCTGAGATGTGGATTCAGCTGAGTGTGGATCAACACCAACAAACAAGTAGACTATTGGAGGAACATCAGCACCAAACTAGCATTTTGTTAAATACAGTGCAGAATCTACAGGAAGAAATGATGCGGGTTCAGAGTGATAATGAGCACTTAATGCAAGATAAAGAAAAGATACTCAAGAGCCTTTCAGATAAGTAGAATCAGTAGATGGAACAACCCAGTCCTGATAAAGATATGCACGAAGGTAACGAATGAAAAACAAGGGACCACACCAGTGACAGAGTGGAAATAAGATATTCACAACAAAGAAAAAAAAACAAAAACTATAATGAAGCAGAGGCTGGAAATGTGTTAGATCAACAAGAAGTTAAGAAGTAAAAAGTGGAGCTTCAAGGTGAATTTCGAAAAATAAAACCACCTACATTTGATGGAGAAGTTGAGGAAGTGGAGGAGGCTTGGTTGATAAATATGAATAAATATTTTTAAGTGTATGAGTACAGCAGCAAACTAAAAGCCATATTGGCCATATATTAGTTGAGAGAAAAAGCCACCCTGTGGTGGGAGGAGGTAAATAATGTTCGCAACATTGAAGATCAAGATGTTACATGGGAATTGTTCCAACAATATTTTAAAGATAAGTATCTGACAGAACGTTTTTATGACGAGAAATATAAAGAATTTCATGACTTGAGGCTGGGGCAGCTGACCATGGATGAGTTTATTACCAAGTTCACCTCCCTGTTAAGATATGTTCCATACCTTAGATATGAAAAGGCTAAGGTTCAAATATTTCTGAGCAGCCTGCCAACCCAGATGAAGGAATGAATTTAGTTCGTAAATCATAGAACCATTGACGAAGCCATTCATAGAGCACGAATGTGCTACCAACATTCCAAGGCAAAAGGGGAAGTGGGAAAAAGTTGGCAGCCAAGAAAAGGATAGAAAAACAGTTCAAACTTCAAGGGTGCCAGAAGTAATAATTTTAAGAATTCTGCATGAATTTCTGTAAGCAAGCAGTTTGACAGAAATCATCAAAGAACCCGATGGCGAGCTGAAGAGAGGCCTATAGAGGCTTCTAGCAAACCTAAACAAGGACAAGTGTCAAAGCCACCTCTGCAGTGTTGGGGGTATGGTGAGGCACATTAATATAAAAATTGCCCACAACGAGGGAGAAGTCAAGTAGTTGCCAATTTGCAAGAGGATTCTATAGTAGGTGATGTGGCACGAAACATCCCTCGAAATAGCGCAACGTTGGAGGATTGACGGGCAGATTATCAGCCAACAATGATAAAGTTAGAAGGTAAGTTACTGTCTCAATCTGTTTCTATTTTGGTTGAGCCAGGTGCAAGTCTAAGTTATGTTAATCCCAAAATAGTGGAAGTATGTAAATTGAAAGGTCAGAAATTCAAAAATCCTTGGCTGGTACAGCTAGCCACAAGAGAAAAAAGAAAAGTAACTACCAAAATTCCAAACTGCATATTGGAAATTATAGATCAGCAGTTAAATGTGGACCTGAACATATTACCATTAGGGTCCTATGATGTTTTTTTGGGTATGGATTGGCTAGAAAAACATTAGACCTTGGTGGACTGTAAAGAAAAATTCATTTATTACATAATGCAAGATGGAACACGCAAAGAGATTCATGGAATCAAGAAACCGCTACAACTACGTCCTATTACAACATCGCAAATGAATAAGTGTATGAGGAAGGGATGTCAGATTTATGCTATCCAGGTGGGATATGCCAAGTATAAGGAGAAATCTCCTATGATGGAAAACATACCAGTGGTACAAGATTTCATGGATGTATTTCCAAAAGATATACCTGGATTAGCACCAAGAATAGATATTGATTTTACCATTGAATTATTGCCAGGAGCATCAACTATGTCAAGGGCTCCTTACAAAATGAGTGTTTTGGAATTAATTGAATTAAAAATGAAGTTACAAGAACTGATGGACAAAGGATACATTCGTTCGAGTGTGTCCTCTTGGGGAGCACCAGTGTTCTTTGTAAAAAAGAAGTACAGAACCATGAAAATATGCATGGACTATAGACAACTCAATAAATTAACAGTAAAAAATAAGTATCCTTTACTGCAGATTGACGACCATTAGATTAGGTGAAGGGGGCCACAGTATTCTCAAAAATATATTTAAGGTCTCGATATCACCATATTCAAATTAAGGATGAAGATATTTAGTACCAGGTACGGGCATTATGAGTTTGTGGTGTTACCCTTTGGGTTAACAAATGTGCTAATAACAATTATGAGGTTAATGCATGGTATATTTCACCCTTTCCTGGATAACTTTGTACTCATATTTATTGATGATATTTTAATTTATTTTAAGAACTAGGAGGAATATAGAGAACATCTAAGGATTGTGCTGGAAATGTTAAGAAAGCACCAGTTATACGCTAAGTTCAGCAAATGTGCATTCTTAAAAACATAAATCCAGTACTTAGACCATGTTATTTCAACATAAGGGATTTTTGTTGATCCAGAGATAATCAAGATAATCATGGAATGGTGACTTCCCCAAAATGTGGCAGATATTCGATCCTTTATGGGATTGGCTGGGTACTATCGAAGATTCATTAAAGGATTCTCCAGAATTTCCTTTCCAATCACCTCTTTGCAGAGAAAAGGAAAAGAATTTAAGTGGACTACTGAGTGCCATAATAGTTTCGAAAGGTTGAAGCAGTTATTGACCACTGCACCAGTCTTGAGGGTAGCTGACCCAAACAAATAATTTGAAGTTTGTACAGAAGCTTGTAAAGAGGGAGTTGGGGCAATTTTATCTCAGGAAGGGAAGGTTGTGGCCTATGAGTCAAGAAAGTTAAAGGAGCATGAGCAAAGATATTAAGCCTATGATATGGAGTTAGCAATAGTAGTACATGCACTCCGAGTATGGAGACACTACCTGCTGGGAAAGAAGTTTGCACTAAAGACAGATTATAGTAGCCTAACTAGTTACTTCAAACATGCTGATTTAAACTCCCGACAGGCAAGATGGAATGCCTTTCTAAGTGAGTTTGATATGGACATTCAACACGTGAAGGGTAAGGAAAACTGGGTGGAGAGTGCCTTAAGTAGGAAGCCGCATTGTGTTTATGAGCTTTACTATAATCAACTTGAATGCAAATTCTTGGATCAAGTGAAAAAGGAAGCAAAGAAGGATCCTGAATACCAAATCCTATGGCAGCAAATGGAAGAGGCTAGAAAGCAAGGAAACACTTCTAAGTATGGAGTTAGTAAAGAAAAATTCTAACCTTTAGAGGAACGCTATATGTACCAAACCGTGTGGAGCTAAAGGAGATAATCATGAATGAATATCATCGAAGTAATTATGCAAGACAACTAGGATACCATAAGATGCTAACTGCTATTAGAAAATTATTTTATGGCCTGGTATGCTTAAAAACATTGCTCAATACTTAAACAAATGTTTGGAGTGTCAATAGGTCAAGGTGGAGCATCGACATCCCGCAAGATTGTTGCAGCCCATACCGGTACCTCAATGGAAGTGGGAGTTTATATCCCTAGACTTCATTACGGGTTTACCACGGTCAAAGAGGCACAATGAATCCATTATGGTGGTAATCAATAGGTTGAGTAAGTCTGCACATTTTATACCTGTAAAGTCTACTTACAATACTGTATAGATAGCAAATATTTTTATGAGAGAAATATTCAAACTACATGCCATTCCAAAGACTGTTATTTCAGACAAAGATGTGAAGTTTACTTCAACATTCTAGAAAACTTTGTTCACATATCTGGGGACCCAAATAAACTTTAGCACTACTTATCATCCCCAGACGGATGGTCAAACAGAGCGGGTAAATCAAGTTTTGGAAGACATGTTGCGCATGTACGTGATGCAGCAACCAACTAAATGGGAAGAGTATTTACACCTAGTTTAATTTTCTTACAAAATGGTTATTAGGAGTCCCTTAAGACGAGTCCTTTCAAAGCTCTATATGGGAGGCAATGTCACACTTTCATAAATTGGAGCAACCCCGAAACGAAACTAATGCTTGGACCAGAAATTCTAGCTAAAATGGAGTTGGAGGTAAAGAAGATCAGGAAAAACCTGAAAGCTGCACAAGATTGGCAGAAGATATACATAGATAAGGAGAGGATTATCAAGAATTCCAGGTGGGTGATCATGTGTATGTGAGGATCAAACCCAAGAAGAGTACCTTGAGGTGGGCCTCTTGTGCCAAGTTAGCCCCCAGGTTCTATGGACCCTTCCAAATTTTGGAAAGGGTAGGACCTGTGGCATATCGGTTGGCTTTACCTAGCCACATCCGGGTGCACAATATGTTTCATGTGTACCTATTAAAGCGATATGTGCATGATCCAAAGCATGTAATCCATTTGTAGAATATTCAGGTAGAGCTGGACGACGAGTTTCTGGTCGAGCCTCAATGCATACTCGACATGAGAGAAATTATGCTCCGGAAGCGAGTCATCACCTAGGTTAAAGTGCAGTGGAAGCACTTCAGCTCGGAAGAGGCTACCTGGGAAGATGAGGTTTTTGTACGTGAGGCTTACCCAGAGCTATTTCTTGAGTTGGAGTGAAACACCGAGGACGGTGTTACTTCCAGGGGGGGACGTTGTGACAACTGCATTTGATATTAACTAGTTGTTAACTAGTAAAATGACATTTGGTTATTATTTTAAAGAAAATATTGAAACATTTAATGTTTTCTAGAAAATTTTACTTTACTTGTTAATAATATAAAAATATAAAAATAGTTTCATAAAAAGTAAAAAAAAATTTGATGGTAAAAGTATTCCAAGACTGAGAGGTGGTTGGGATAGTTTGAACAGTTACCTATTCCTCTGAGGATAAGAGGCATATCCCAGTGTGGAATAGGGTTTTTGTTCATGGTCTAAGGAAGAGAGTGGAGAATTTCCTGAGCTGGTAGAGACCAGTGGAAATCACTCAGCGTTCCTGAGAGTTTATGGTACTGACTAGACAAGGGTCCTGATGTCACAACAGAAACTATTGTCAACCTGTACCTCCTAGGAGTGGAGCACGGGGGCAATAGGAGGACATAATTTCTTCTCTTGAAGGTTGGGAGGAACATCATCAGCAGAATTCATATTCATATAAGTTACTCGTTATCTTTGGTATTAAATATAGAGAAATAGTAATATAGATTTCGGACACCGGTGTGTGAAATTTATTTAATTTCTTGTAAGATGTATTAGAAATGGCCTAATGATAGGAATGAGAAGGTTCTGGAAAATCAATGTGAACACTATAAATTAACTCTAGGATTGATAAGTTAACTGTAGGATAAATATTGTTGCAACCCAAAGAAACGACAAGTGGACAGATTCAGTAATCCAGTAAATAAATGTGTTATTCTGTTTCATAAAGCAGTAGTTTCCTTTACATAGATTGAAATTATATGCAAACAGGAATTTATCAAGATAAATGTTTGTTAAGCAGATGAACTACTATTGCATACTGTAGAAATAAAAAATAAATAGTAGCATTATAAAACCCTACTGGTCTTGTCTAAACCATTGAGGAGCTAACTGTCGATTATGGGTACGAGGTGAACCTCAACCCATAATATGTCGCTGCTTGAGCCCAACTATACATGGACAAGAAAATAAGTGGTCCAGTCACCTAAGCTGAATAAGAATAAAATTTCAATGAGGACATTCTTGGAATAACGAAAAGAAAATAGTTGTGTAAGGACAACTGATACTTCATTCTTATCTTTTCCAAAGCTAATCAATACACATAAGAACATCTACTCGAGTTACTACATGCGAAAAGAAACACAGAGCAAATAGACTGACAAGGGTCGGCCGGAGTCTCAAACCCTACCATAATCAAGTAGACAACTTATTATTTCACTTAATCGAAAGTAGCTAACAGTGTTTGAGTAAACCAAAGAGGTGAATTCATGACCAATAAAATAGTGTGAAACTATTATTACAGATTAAACCATTACAAGAAGTTAAACTGATATACATATTTAAGCACAGTTTGAAGGGAGAACAATAAAATGTATTTCATGAAAAAATGTGCTTCCCACAAATCAATAAAAACATTCAATTGAGTCTGTCAACTGAGTTTGTTTCCCTGAGACGAAAGGGTTTGGTTCGAAGGGAGCCACTCATTCCATATATGAACATTAAATGAGAGAGAAATAAGAAATATTTATTTTTTCTCACACTATAAAACTAAGTAACAGGAAATGATTTCAGCTCTCTTAAGCCAAGTAATATCAAATAAGTTCTCTAGAGAAGAGACAGAGTATATTTTTGGAGCTTGGCGTGACAAAGCAAGAATACCTGAAAAGGGGAAGTGATACTTTCAGTTGAGAAGGATCCCTAATACTCCATCCTGAGGGAAAGTTGAAGAATCAGGTTCTTGAATCACGAGTACCTACAATACAAGATTTCCAAGACAAGTAAGAAAGAGCATAAATGATAATACCGGGATTCAATGTTCGAAACTAACCCAGAAAAAAAAAAGGATATAGTACACTGTATACCTATGTGGGTAATTCCTCTAGCCGAGACACTGAACTCTGAACTGAAAGAGTGAAATGACAGAAGGGTGAGAGAATGAAACAATACTTCACTAACATTAAGATAGAAATCGAGTGTAGCAGAACAACAGTCGCAAAAACAAATAAGAAAAAACCAAAAACATAAAATTTACCTTTTTCTGAGAGCTACTTGCAATCTCTGCATAGTAGAGACGTCGGAGTAGTATTTGTGCATTTTCTGTACTGGCGTACTATGAACAAAGATTCATCTCACCTCATGGAATCCCTCACACGTTAAAAAATGGAAAACAGTTTAGAAACCCAGCAAGGCGGAATACTATCAAAGTAATAGTAGAACCTACCGAAAGGAGGGTCAAAACCCCGACGTAAACCCTTAGGAGGTCTGTAGACCATTTTATCTCGCAGACAGAAGAGAAATGAGGGTAACGGTTAGGGTTGCGAGGTATTACCCGATATTTTCTCGCCGTTAATTCCTTATCGTAGATCATCCAAGAATTCGAACGAAGCACAGATGGGCAGGTGGACTATTGGTAATCCAACCACGAATATTCTCGAGATCTGAATTATGGAACGAATAAATGACAAAGCACCAGAGCATGATAAGATTTACAAATAATATGGAGAAAATCCATTTTTAATACAGATCATTTATGCTATAGGCATCGGAGGATTTAAAAGCATGATTACGGGGTTTAAAACTTAGATCATATATCCTTTGGGAACATGCGGAATTAAAGAATTAAATGTCGAGATCGCACCATCAATAAAAGCATAAACGAATAAAGTACTTGCCTTTAATATGAACCCAGAACTATTATATTATAATGTAACGTGGCGGTCAACAAATAATATATGTAATATTCAAAACAAAGTTTTATATATATACTTTGCAAATCTTTATGATAAGAAATAATTTTTTTTTACTATGCAGTAATGTCTCATAGTTAAGTGTTACAAGATATGATTAAAAATTAAAATATTAATAAAAAATTATTAAACTTAAATGATACATTACAGAGTGTAATAATAATAAAAATAACAATATAAAGTACATATATGCAAGATAGTTTTGGATATGATTAAAAATTAAAATATTAATAAAAAAATATTAAACTTAAAGGATGCATTACAGGTTTTTGAATGTAATAATAATAAAAAAAATAATATAAAGTATATATATACAAGATACTTTTCGATAAGATTAGAAATCAAAATATTAAGAAATTAATGTTATGAATAAGATTAAATATTTATGTTGATTAACTTTTTTAGAAATAAAATTTCTTACAAATTTTGAAACATGCAACATTGAGATAAATAATACTTCACTTACTAATAGTTAAATAAAAATGAAATAATAATAAAAAATGTGGATTTGTGTTTAATCAAAATATTAAGAAATAAAAATGAAATAATAATAAAAAATGTGGATTTGTGTTTAATCAAAATATTAAGAATTTTTATTTAGGTTAACATTGTATTATGGTTAGTTTTGATGTCTTGTTTTTATTTACCAAAATCTAAGTTGTCTAACCTATTTACATTATAGTGAATTTTGAAATGCTTTTATTAAAATTTGTTTCGACTTAAATTTATTCAAAGGAAATGCTATGAACCAAATAAAAATGTACCACCAGGTGATCCCTCTTATCCCTAATTTTATTCTTAAATGTTGCTAATAGTTTTATGGAATATTTAGAAGCTTTGGCCTTAAACAACTCATTTTAAACCTAGATGTTGATATTGATTTGTTGATGATATCTTTGTTGTTTGGCCTTTGTTATGTGTACACAAAGTGTACACCTCAGGCGCAACGCTCAAAGTAACAGTTGTCACTGTGATCCCTACTCTGAGCATTTCTCCTTAGGTGTGCACTTTAGGCGACGAAATGGCCAATCGTAATTCATTTTCTCAAATGAGCAAGGCCTTTTTCTAAACCCACCATTCTATCTCTAATAATTCTCATTCCTCCTCTCTTTCCATAGCCCTCATTTTTATTCCCTATATCCCAAATACTATAGATCATATCTCTAATATTTCAGCTAAAACGAATATTAAAGCTCTCTTTAAACCCAATAAAATCTTTTAACAATTATTCAAAATAGCTAAAGATAAATAAATCATCTCTTTGGAAAAAGAGTTTACACAATTCTTCCCTCCTATATAAAATCATACATGGATCACACTAATCATTTAAAACCCATCTCAAAGGAAATATGGCTAACACATTTCATAATTGCATTTATAAATTAGTTATTACTCAGAACTCTCACAAAATTCATGTCATTTTCTTTGACTCAAGTAAAGATTCTAATTTTCAAATATTATTACTCAAGCAATATTATTGGAGAAGCATTGGAAATTGAAAAGTTCCCTTACAACTTTAATTTATAAAATGGTTAGAAACTTGGTAAATTTTAAAATCCTTTTTTTTTTTCTTCATGATTAACTATTCCTTTAAATATATATATATATATATATATATATATATATATTATTTATTGTTACTAGTATTTAATTTTTTTTTTTTTTCGTTTATTAATTAATTTTAATTCTTATCTTTTGTTTACCTTTTTGATGGTATTCTCTTTTCAATTTTTTACCCTTTCAAATTTTCCCCGATTTTAGCCATTTTAAAGCATAAAATCTTAACAATTTATATTTTCTTAACTTTATTTATTTTAGTTTTTTTAATAAATAGATTTCATTTTCAATGACTCTTTTATTATTTTTACAAACAACCATGCACAACTTAAATTGACATTTCAAAATTCAAGTAACAAAATTAAACGTGATGAGTAGATGAATTTTAAAAAATATGTCATTGTTTTGTTTTCATTTGTTGCTTTTCTACTAAATTTACTTGTGTTACTTTTTAGGATGTGTTTATGATTATTGAACTAGAAATTGATAAACGAGCTTAGATCCATCTTAATTCTAGATCTATCAAGCACCCAGAGGGATCAAATCTCTCTAAGTGAAAACCTCTTTTTGAGTGTAAAACTTGAGGAAATGTTTCCAACTCAAGAGATTTGATCCCTCTAGGTGCTTTATTGATTTAGAGTTAAGATGGATCTAGGTTGGTTTTAGTCACCCACAACCACACACAATTTTTTAAGATATGTTTAATCTAATAATTTTTAATAGGCTAAACATTTCTATGGATGTGATGAGTTCCTTCTCTTCCACATCTCATTCACATTGGGATTGTATTTGTATTAAATACCTAAATTCTAGCATATGACTCCTCACATGTGACATATTTGAACTTGAAATAATTGATTCAAATATTTTCACGAAACTTTCAATGTCCAATATTCATAATAACCATAATTACAGGTTGAGCTCTTACATATATATATATATATATAGAGTAACATCCCTAGTCAAAATTTCATGTAATAAAGTTAAAATAATAACCATGGTTGATGAGACACACACTCCAAGTTGAATAACATCTAGTTTGATGAACTTTTGTCTTTCCAATTTTTGCTAGAGTTGATTGCCTCTTGAACGAGGATGATATTGTCAAATACTTGCATGTAATGCATGAATCCTCCCTAATTTTATGAGATAATTTTGGATAGAATATGCATAAGCCTTTTGACCAAAATATTTGAGATCACTTTATAAGATACATTACTCTGCTAGAATCTTGAAAGGGAAGAAGGATTTAAATATTTTGGGATCATGACTAAAAACAAAGAATTAATTCCATCCCCATATATTTTTTCTTTAACATATAACCCGCCATTTTTCTAAGACCAAATTTTATTACCTTTCAAAATTGTTGTTATAAATTTGGTCCTCGTGCTTTGTCTGGATTGAAGGAAAATTTTCTTCTTCAATGCGCTCTTTTGTGTGTGCATCATTATCTTCCTGTGAAATAGTCTTGGGAATATGTTCCAACATTGATTTTTCTGGTTCAGGGTTGACAAGTCTTGTGGTGCTATGCAAATCATTGAAGTGACGAATTGCCTCCTCTTTGATTGGTGCAAAATCTGAAATTTGTATATTTCTTACAACAATCTCTTTAATATTGTATTCCAAACAAGATCTTTAGCTTTCTTCTGAAAAAAAATTGTTTTCATATATCCAACATTTCGCCAAATGATATACAATTTTAAATGAATTTAAATGCCAAATCTTTTCTTATTCTTTGAGAACTTTATAATAAGCTAGACTGTAAATTCTTCTCTTTTTTCATAGCAACAAATCATGTGCCACTAACCCATTCTCCATCTTATCCTCTATTTATATGGTTAAAAACTCACTCATATTAACAATAAAATAATAAAATAACCTGTGTCTAACACATATTTAATATTTGAATCTACATGAAACTTCATAACAAATAACAAATACACATGGACTATGAACTAATAGAATAACAAATAAATAAATTTTCTTTTTAATCTTTAAAAAAGTTTAAATGATTTATATACAAATCTAATATTAATATCTAATTCAAATAAACTTAAAAAAATTATAAGAGAAATAAATTAATATATTAAAAAATTATTTAATTTAAAAATAAATAAATTATTACATACCTATTTTAAAAAACATAAAATATATAATTACTACTAATAAACTAAATTTATTGGCTTTTCTATTTCCTCCTAAACTTCAAGCCTCTTCACATTTCTTTCAAACAAATTTGTAAAAAAAAAAAAAAAACGTTGCACATTTTAAAAAAATCTTTATTATAATTAGCAAGTGTCCACTTAAAGTTGGAAACAAATTTATTTGTATTTATATTATGAAAAAAAAAAAAAAAAACATTTGTCATATTTTTTTAAATCATATTTAAAAAAAAATTATTTATTATAATGAGCAAGTGTCCACTTCAAATTTTGAAAAAATTTATTTCTCAACACAGTCACTTTATTATAATGAGCAAGTGTCCACTTCAAATTTTGAACAAATTTATTTCCCTACACAGTTACCTTCCGGAAATTCTTACAATATAAATAACTAGAAAAATCTCCGTTCACATTCTTACTCTAACCTCAACATTTCCATCTATAAATTCATACATCACCATTTTACCTTCCTATTCCCTTCATCGTATTTTAAAATAGCAAAGCACAATTATCGTATATCCTGTATTTTAACCAGGAATACAAAAACACACTTCTGGCAGCTTAAGAATTTCTATCTGACTTCAGACATGAGAGAACTGTGTCATGCTTTGGTATATTATTAATATTAATTTTAGATAATTGTTCTAACGCTGAAATTAAGAATTGCGTGCATCTAAATTTCTTGACTTTTTTGGAGTAAAAGAGAGCTGAAGGTCTAGATACAAATCACCAAACTGTGTTATAAATATTGTCATTGATGGCAAAGAAGGCAAAGAACAGCAGCAGGGAATATGTACAGCAGAAGGCAGAGGCAGAGGCAGAGGTCGAGCAGCGCTAAAGCAGAAACATGCAAAGGAGACAGGCTAAAATTATAACAGTCGAATACAGAGGCACAACGAAATGGCCGAGCAGTAGAGACAGAGGCAGAGACACAGCTGTTATTGCAGAGACACAGCTGTCATTCCGAGAATCGCTACCTCAGCCGGGGGATATATATAATTACAAATAATTCCGGGAATCGCTTAACTCCAACGGAAATGTAATGCATATAATACAGAACCATATTCCGGGAATCGTACACTCCAACCGGCGTTATACATTTAATATAACAAAAATATTATTCCGGGAATTGCTTAACCTCCAGCGACAAAGTATATATATATATATATACAAAACGTATTCCAAGAATCCCATAACCCATTGGAAAATTATATATATATATTAGTTATATAAGTGGAGCGCTTTATTATAAGAACCAAGCTTTATACGGTGGGACCCCTCCCCAATCGCAATCGGAGATCGCAAGTGCATCGGAACATCCAACCAAATACTTGCGATTTCGATTGAAGCCCGGACCCGATGGGTGTATAAACGGTGGTAAATACATATTTTAATTTCGGCCTAATCGCATCGGAGCATCGCAATATAGGCCAATCGGAACATCCAACCAAATACTTGTGATTACGATTGAAGCCCGGACCCGATGGGCGTATAAACGGTGGTTAATACATATTTGAATTCTGGCCTAATTGCATCGGAGCATCGCAGTATAGGCCAATCAGAACATCCAACCAAATACTTGCGATTGCGATTGAATCCCGGACCCGATGGGCTTATAAATTATGATTAACAAATGTTTCAATTCCATGTTACAATCGCATCGGAGTTAAAGTGGAGCATCGGAACATCACAACAGAAAGTTGCGATTGCGATTGAGATTCAGACCCGATGGACTTATAAACTGTGACTTGATAAGTTTGAGTTCCGGAACTTGTTAACAAAGATTTGCGATTGCGATTGAAAGACCGGACCCGATGGGTTTATAAGCCACGACTGATATATGCTTGAAGTTTCGTCATAACAGTGAATAATCAGAATCGGAGCATTAAGACATCGGTACTTTCAAATGGAATTTGCAGCAATCGCAATCGGAAGAAGTTGAGGAGTGATACATCGCTTCGGAAAGATCGGTGAGTGGGCCCGTAAGTAAATTTTTTTATGTATTAAAATTATGTTTCAGCAGTACATCGCCGAAAGTCACATATGTTATACAGAACAGGAGTCTATTTGTGAAAAATTTGCTTAAATATGCCGAGAGTTGAAATTACCATATATGTATATATATATATAAAGGCGCTGTTATATATATATATATAGCTGTTGCGATGTGCCGTGTGGTCCGTGGGGTTTATGTATATGCCTCAGCTTAACGGGAGGGCGATTACTAATATACAACGATTATGATATATGTCCTTTCCGCTTGTGGAACTTTCACATCAACAAGACACTTATTGTATGAAAGGAGTTGAAATATGCCCAGATTTAAAAGGCAGCAGTTACACCTCAGCAGAGGACAGAAAAGCAAACAGAGCTGAAAAGAGATAAAACACAGTCAAAGAAAAGACAAATGCGCAGCGATCCAAAAGGCTGTATGAGTGAGCTGGAGCTCTCATTGTAATTAAATGTAAATATTTTTAATTGATTTATAATGTTGTGATGCATTGGCAAGTCTCCGAAGGAAAAACAAAGATCCCACCGTAATATTAAAACAAGCACCTACAGTTACATTTTTTTTGAGTGAGCTAGAAAAGAAATGAAAAGGAAGAAAGCGAAGAGGTATGGCTGTCCATTCCAAATTCTTTGAGGAATGCTAAGAGTCACAAGAAAATTCTTATAAATAATATCATCTATATATGCAAGTAGAAGAAAGAGAGAGTAAATCTAGAGAAGGCAGAGTATAGAAGTAAGGCAGAGAAGAGTAAAAGAAGAGCAGAAAGAGAAGCTATAGAACAGAGATGATATCTGAGGTAAATCAACAAACATTCAGTTTGGAAAATTGAGGAAGTTGGAGCATCCCTATCAAGTTGCAGCTTGATAGCTGTTAGTTGTAGCTGACTGAGGTTGCAGCCTCCTGTAGGTTGGTGACTGCAGAAAATCGAAGGGAGTTGGTGCTTCCTTGCAAGTTGTAGCTTGCAAAATTGAGGATAGAGCCTCCTGTAGGTTGGTGCCTGCAGAAAAAAGTGGTGAGAGGGAGTTGGAGCTTGCCTTTGCATCACAACAATAAGAAGATGTGGTTTTCTCCCTTTATGGGTTTCCACTTACATCTGTTGTCTCTGTGTGTGTTTCTTATGTGTTGATGTGATTCCTTCAATCTGCTTAATTGTTTGCTGCTCTCAACATAAGTGTGGTGTCACATTAATTTACTATTGGCTGCAACATTTTAATACTGTTCACAAATTAAGCTATAAATAAATTTGGTGAAAATTTTGAAAATCTTATGTATGTATTAAACTGATTCAACCCCCCCCCCCCTCTCAGTTTAATTAAAGATCCAACAATTGGTATCGGAGCAAGTTTCTTTGTGCAAGTCTAACAACTGAAAGGAGATCCTAGGTTCCCAAGATGGCTAGTAAAGAAGGATGCTCAACCAATAAAGCCCCTTTCTTCACTGGTGAAAATTATGCTTTCTGGAAAATCAGAATGAGGACATACATAATGTCTGTAGGAATAGAAGTCTAGGCTGCTGTGGAATTAGGATATGCCCCAAAGGCAACTGACACAGAGAAAGAAACAAAACAAGATTTTGTGGCTAACGCAAAAGCCATGAATGCCATCCTGAATGGATTGTGTGAAGCAGAGTTTATTAAAGTAATGCACAAAGACTCTGCCAAAGAAATATGGGATACTCTTGAGAACATACATGAGGGAGACAAGAAAGTAAAGACTGTCAAACTTCAAGTCTATAGAGCCCAGTTTGAGAACTTAAGAATGAATGATGATGAAGACATTGCCAGTTTCTTCCTAAAAGCTGCAGAAATTATTAACAATATGAAAGCTCTTGGAGAAAAAATTCTAGAGAGTATAATTGTACAAAAAATTCTAAGATATCTTCCGTCCAGATTTAATCCAAAGGTGTCTGCAATAGAAGAAACAGCTGATTGGGAGACCTTGACCATGAACCAGTTACTTGGAAATCTAACCGCCTATGAAATGAGGCTCCCACAAAAGAAGCCAAGTACGAGGGAAGCAGCCTTTAAAACAGAAAAGAAGAAAGAAGAAGAGGAAGAAATATGCTCTTGCTCAGATGAAGAAGAAGCAAAATTTGTCAAGAAAATGGATAAAGGCTCAGGTAAATACAAAGGTAAACTTCCTTTCAAGTGCTTTAACTGTGGAAGATTTGGACACTATGCTGCTAAGTGTCCTCACAAGAAAGCAAGGAATCAGGCTCAAGAGTCAGAGAAAAATAAATCAAAGAACTGGCAGAAGGGAAAGAAGTTCAACAGAAAATATTTCTATGCTTAACAAGACAGCAGTACATCTGAAGATTCAGATGAACCCTCAAGTGAAGAAGGAACCTCAGAATTTTTATTGATGGCCATAGAAGATCTTGAGGGACTTCTACTAGAAGATGAAGAAGAAGAAGGGGAAGTCGACCTTGAGGGGGAGCTAAGAAGTGCTCTGGAAGAGATTGACAGACTCAAACTGAAATGCATAAAACAAAAGTACATTCTTCTTAAGTATGTAAGAGAAGAAAAAAACTCAGAAGTCCTCATGCAGCTAAAGGTAGAGCTTGAAGAAGCCAAGAAGATAGAAGACATGTTACTTCAGCAAATCAAGGATAAAACCCGAGAACAAGAGAAACTAGATGAAGAAGTAGTATGTCTCAGGAAGAAACTAGAAAATGCTCAAAGGACAGTGGTTATAAACTCTTCTCAAACAACAAGCTCTAGTAAGTTGAATTAAATTCTGGTTGCTCAAAGATCCCCAATGATAAAAACAGGTATAGGCTATGAAGGAGAATCTAGTAAAGGCAAAGAAAAGGAAAACAAAAATATAATTTTTGTAAAAGCAAAGAAGACTGATGAAGCAGCTCAGTCAATTCCTACAAAAGAAGAAACATGTAATAAGGATGACAGAGATCAGAAGAAATCTCTAGTAACAAATAATGCAATAAATACTAAAATGACAGAAAAAAAATCATATGTCTCTAAGTATGTCAAATTTGGAAGCCATCAAGGGAGATTCTTCCCTCCCATGAAGAATGCCACCTGTTATGTATGCCACAAGCCGAGACACATTGCTGCATATTGTTATGCAAGGAAGAGTAATTCAAACCTGCAAAAGATGCAAACAGTGAAGAGACTGTCTCAAACAAATAAATGGAGAAAACAACCTTACATCAGGTATGCAAATAATTTCTATGGTTATTGTTTTTATTGTAAGGAATTTGGCCATAAAATTACTGAATGTAGAAAGTATGGAGAAAGATGGATGTTCAACACCTCAAGGAGGTTTATGAATCAAAGAAATTTTGTTCATACTCACAATTCTGCAAAAACTATGATCAAATGCTGTATATGCAATCAAGTTGGACATATAACTTCCAAATGTTATTTCAAAGGATGTGATTCATCAACTCACAAAATATACCAAACAAAAGGATGCCTCCAATGGATAAAGAAGGAGAATAAGTGTGACTTAGCTCTAACTGCTCAAGACCTGAAAAGTCAGTGGTACCTGGACAGTGGCTGCTCAAAACACGACTGGAGACAAAAGCAAGTTTATAACTCTTGATGAAAAGAAATCTGGTAATGTTACTTTTGGCAATGATAAATCAGGCAAGATCAAGGGAAAAGGATCAGTCAGCATAGACAATGGCAAAGGAAAGGCCCAAGATGTATTATTTGTAGATGGGCTGAAAGCGAATTTACTAAGTGTTAGTCAGATGTGTGACAAAGGCTGCAAAGTTCTCTTTAGGGCACAAGATTGTGAAGTCAGATCAAGCACCACATGTAAGACTCTGCTCAAAGGAGTTCGAAAAGAGAGTAATGTTTACATTGTGAAAGAGGAAGATGAAGCATGTCATCTTAGCAAACTATAAGAGTCATGGTTATGGCATAAAGATTGGGACATCTCAGCTTCGATCACATCAGCAGACTAAGCAAGAAGAAATCTGTCAGAGACATGCCAGAAATAAAGAGGCCTTCTAATACCATATGCAAATCTTGTCAATTGGGTAAACAGACCCGCACATCCTTTAAGGCCAAAGAGGAGTTATCAACAAGAATACCACTCCAACTTGTGCATATGGATCTGTGTGGACCTGCAAGAACTAAAACACCAAGTGGAGAATCTTACTTCATGTTGATAATAGATGATTTCTCCAGAATGACATGGGTTTCTTTTCTCAAGAATAAATCGGAAGCTCTGGACAAATTCAAAATATTCAAAGCATTAGCAGAAAATCAGACAGGATGCAAGCTGAAATGCATCAGATCAGACAGAGGAGGTGAATTCAATGAACATGGCGTAAAACAACAATTTACTATTGTAGGGACACCTCAGCAGAATGGAGTAGCTGAAAGACAAAATAGATCTATTCAACAAATTGCTAGAGCCATGATGTAAGAGAATAATATTGCTCAAACCTTCTGGGCAGAAGCAGTGCACATAGCATTACATATCCTTAATAAAGCCCACTTAAGGCCAAGCAGTTGCAGGACTCCCTATGAACTATGACATGGAAAGCCAGCTTCAATCAAACATTTCAGAATCTTTGGAAGCAAGTGTTACATAAAGAATAATGATGAAAATCTTGGAAAATTTGATGCAAGAGCAGATGAAGGGATATTTCTAGGATATGCATCCAAAAGTAAAGGGTACATGTGCTACAACAAGACTCTTCGGAAAATAGTAGAAAGCATTGGTGTGAGATTTGATGAAGAACTTCCAAACAATACAAGAGAAACAGAATTTTGCAGTCCATCACACAACCATGAAGAAGAAAACCAAGATGATGAGGAAACAAGAAAGACAACAGAAGATACAGAGCTGAGTTATAAAGCTCCCTCAAGATATACTCAGAAGAACCATCCTGAAGATTAGATCATTGGAGATAAGAGAGTAGGGGTCCAAACAAGAAGGCAGCTAATAGAACAAACTGAAGATGTATACATAGCCATGTTTTCAGAAATAGAGCCAAGGAAATTTGAAGAAGCCAGCAAGGATAAGTCTTGGGTGAATGCTATGAATGAAGAATTGGACCAAATTGAGAAAAATAATACCTGGGAACTAGTTCCTAGACCCACTGAGAAAAATGTCATAGGGCCAAAATGGGTATTCAAAAATAAAATGAATGAGGAAGGACAGGTAATCAGGAACAAAGCTATACTTGTCTGCAAAGGATATTCACAAATCGAAGGACTTGATTATGATGAAACATTTTCCCCTATATCCAGAATGGAAGCTATCAAAATGTTCCTAGCATTTGCTTGCTACCAAAACTTCAAAGTATATCAAATGGATGTAAAATCTGCATTTCTGAATGGAGACTTAGAAGAAGAAGTCTACATGGAACAACCAGAAGGCTTCTCATTGACAGACAAAGAAGACTATGTGTGCAGACTGAAGAAAGCCCTATATGGACTGAAACAGGCTCCTCGTGCTTGGTACTCAAGACTGGATAAATATTTGCAAAAACAGGGTTTTAAGAGAGGTGGAGTAGACATCAATCTATACATAAAAGCCCATGAAGATGAACTCTTGATTGTTGTAGTATATGTTGATGACATTATGTTTGGAAGCAACAGAGATGAACTAGCAAAAGGGCTTGTTGATGACATGAAAACAGAGTTTGAAATGTCTATGATTGGAGAGCTTAGTTTCTACTTGGGACTGCAAATTCAGCAAAAGAACACAGGCACATTCGTCTCTCAGGAAAAATAATTAAAATAAATGCTGAAAAGATTCAAAATGGAGGACTGCAAACCTGTGACTACCCCCATGATCATGGGATTCAAGCTGTGTGCTGATGATGGGTCTGCAGATGTAGATCAAAAACTCTACAGATCCATGATAGGAAGTCTACTGTATTTGACAGCATCAAGACCAGACATCATGCTAGCAGTAGGACTAGTGGCTAGATATCAAGCAGCGCCTAAACAAAATCACCTTCTTGCAGTCAAAAGAATATTCAGATATCTACAAGGAACTAAACAGTATGGGCTTTGGTATCCTAAAGGGAAAAACCTCACTTTGACAACATACACAGATGCAGATTGGGCCAGCTGTGTGGATGACAGGAAAAGTACAAGTGGAGGTGCTTTCTATCTAGGAAAAAGTCCGGTGGCATGGTTAAGCAAGAAACAAACACCTATCTCTCTGTCTACAGCATAAGCAGAATATATAGCAGCAACATCATTTTTTACACAAGTCATGTGGATGAAGCAAACTCTTCAAGACATGAAGGTAAGCATTGATGAACCTATCTCAATTAAATGTGATAATACAAGTGCTATAAGTATATCTAAAAATCCTGTACTTCACTCAAAAACTAAACATATTCCAATCAAGTATCATTTTCTACGAGAACAAGTCGCTCAGAAGATAGTAAAACTGGAGTATGTACCAACAAAAAGAACAGACAACAGATATATTTACTAAACCACTTGCCAAAGAACCATTCGAATATTTGAGAGACAGACTAGGTGTAGTATCCGTAGATGCTACTCTCTAATATGAAGAGAAAGCACAGTTTCAGGGGGAGAACAGAAACGGAAATATCATTCTCAGGGGAGATTAACCAGGAAAGGGAAGCATAAAATAGGTCCACAGGATCAAAGAGCTATAAAACATATATTGGCTCACTATATCAGACAAAGACAAAACGTATATTCAAATTCAATAATCCTTAAAGTGTTCTCTCAACAAGTCCTGTACAACAGTCTGGAGCAGCAGGGTACAAAGTCATAATATGGTGGTCTAAACCCAAATCAAAGAAAGGAAATGCAACGACAGAGCCTATACGAAGAAATGAGGTGCCGTCCTTTGCCATTGATGTCAAAGGGGGAGGAAGAGAAAGAAACAGAAGAAAGGATTCAAACAGGAAAACAGAGGAAGTGCATTGCCATCAATGCCAAAGGGGGAGATTGTTAGAAATATTGTCATTGATGGCAAAGAAGGAAAATAACAACAGCAGGGAATATGTACAGCAGAAGGTAGAGGCAGAGGTCGAGCAGTGCTGAAGCAGAAACAGGCAAAGGAGACAGGCTAAAATTATAACAGTCGAATACAGAGGCCCAACGAAACGGCCGAGCAGTAGAGACAGAGGCAGAGACATAGCTATTATTGGAGAGACACAGCTGTCATTTCGAGAATCGCTACCTCAGCCGGGGGATATATATAATTACAAATAATTCCGGGAATCGCTTAACTCCAGCGGCAATGTAATGCATATAATACAGAACCATATTCTGGGAATCGCACACTCCAACCGGCATTATACATTTAATATAACACAAATATTATTCCGGGAATCGCTTAACCTCCAGCGGCAAAGTATCTATATATATATATATATATATATATATATATATATATACAAAATGTATTCCAGGAATCGCATAACCCATTGGAAAAGTATACATATATAGCAGTTATATAAGTGGAGCGCTTTATTATAAGAACCAAGCTTTATACGGTGGGACCCCTCCACAATCGCAATCGGAGATCGCAAGGGCATCGGAACATCCAACCAAATACTTGCGATTGCGATTGAAGCCCAGACCCGATGGGTGTATAAATGGTGGTTAATACATATTTGAATTCTGGCCTAATTGCATCGGAGCATCGCAGTATAGGCCAATCGAAACATCCAACCAAATACTTGCGATTGCGATTGAAGCCCGGACCCGATAGGCGTATAAATGGTGGTTAATACATATTTGAATTCTGGCCTAATGCATCGGAGCATCACCGTATAGGCCAATCAGAACATCCAACCAAATACTTGCGATTGCAATTGAAGCCCGGACCCGATGGGCTTATAAATTATGATTAAAAAATGTTTCAATTCCATGTTCCAATCGCATCGGAGTTAAAGTGGAGCATTGGAACATCACAACAGAAAGTTACGATTGCGATTGAGATTCGGACCCGATGGACTTATAAACTGTGACTTGATAGGTTTGAGTTCCGCAACATGTTAACAAAGATTTGCGATTGCGATTGAAAGACCGGACCCGATGGGTTTATAAGCCACGACTGATATATGCTTGAAGTTTTGTCATAACAGTGAATAATCGGAATCAGAGCATTAAGACATCAGTACTTTCAAATGGAGTTTGCAGCAATCGCAATCGGAAGAAGTTGAGGAGTGATACATCGCTTCGGAAAGATCGGCGAGTGGGCCCGTAAGTACATTTTTTTATGTATTAAAATTATGTTTTAGCAGTACATCGTCGGAAGTCACATATGTTATACAGAACAGCAGTCTATTTGTGAAAAATTTGTTTAAATATGCCAAGAGTTGAAATTACCATATATGTATATATATATATATATATATATATATATATATATATATATATAAAGGCGATGTTATAGGCGATGTTATATATATATATATATAACGCTATTGCGATGTGCCGTGTGGTCCGTGGGGTTTATGTATATGCCTCAGCTTAATGGGAGGGCGATTACTAATATACAACGATTGTGATATATGTCCGTTCTGCTTGCGGAACTTCTACATCAACAAGACACTTATTGTATGAAAGGCGTTGAAATATGCCCAGATTTAAAAGGCAGCAGTTACACCTCAGCAGAGGACAGAAAAGAAAATAGAGTTGAAAAGAGATAAAACATAGTAAAAAAAAAGACAAATGCGCAGCAATCCAAAAGGTTGTATGAGTGAGCTGGAGCTCTCATTGTAATTAAATGTAAATATTTTTAATTGATTTATATTGTTGTGATGCATTGGCAAGTCTCCGGAGGAAAAACAAAGATCCCACTGTAATATTAAAACAAGCACCTACAGTTACATTTTTTTTGAGTGAGCTGGAAAAGAAATGAAAAGGAAGAAAGCAAAGAGGTATGGCTGTCCATTCCAAATTCTTTGAGGAATGTTAACAGTCACAAGAAAATTCTTATAAATAATATCATCTAGATATGCAAGTAGGAGAAAGAGAGAGTAAATCTAGAGAAGGCATAGTATAGAAGTAAGGCAGAGAAGACTAAAAGAAGAGCAGAAAGAGAAGCTACAGAATAGAGCTGATATCTGAGGTAAATCAGCAAACATTCAGTTTGGAAAATTGAGGAAGTTGCAACTTCCCTATCAAGTTGTAGCTGACTGAGGTTGGAGCCTCCTGTAGGTTGGTGCCTGCAGAAAATCAAAGGGAGTTGGTGCTTCCTTGCAAGTTGCAGCTTGCAGAATTGAGGATAGAGCCTCCTGTAGGTTGGTGCCTGCAGAAAACAGTGGTGAGAGGGAATTGGAGCTTGCCTTTGCATCAAAACAATAATAAGATGTGGTTTTCTCCCTTTATGGGTTTCCACTTACATCTGCTGTCTGTGTGTGTGTTTATTATGTGTTGATGTGATTCCTTCAATCTGCTTAATTGTTTGCTGCTCTCAACATAAGTGTGGTGTCACATTAATTTACTATTGGCTGCAACATTTTAATACTGTTCACAAATTAAGCTATAAGTAAATTTGGTGAAAATTTTGAAAATCTTATGTATGTATTAAACTAATTCACCCCCCCCCCCCCTCTCAGTTTAATTAAAGATCCAACAAACTGTAGTAAGTAACTTGTTAATATAAGTTTTATTGCAGAGTTTGGAAATATCTAGGAATCTGGTAACATATTTTTGGAAATATCTACAAATCTATAAATATTCAAAATCAATTCTAGTTTGTATAATACATTTTGTATATAACAATTTTTTTCTTTTCAATTGAAGAAATTGTGGGTGGAACAACTTTCAGATATATAGTCTTGCTCAAAGCTCAAAATTAGACCACAAATTTCGAAATTGTGGGTGGAACAACTTTCAGATATATAGTCTTGCGCTCAAAGCTCAAAATTAGACCAAAAACTTCGCATCCTAATCATTGGACTAAATGCATAGAGCTTTTACAATACAATCTACTACAACCTACTAGGTCCATAGAGGTTTTACCATACCACCTATTTTCCTTGAGTATACTACCTTCACTGTAACCACACTCGCGAAGGAGGTCAATTGCGTTGAATTTTCTGGGATCACGTGGGCCATTAATGGCGGCCATTACATGACCTCCATCATATCAAAGGCAATGATAATGATTCCCAATTTATAAGCATAGGTAGTGGCCGCTACTGCTTCCAGAATGTATTGGTTAGTAGTGATGTGGGGGATTTGTATATAAGGCTAAGCTACATGCAACAGCTTAATTATTGGGTTTCAAATGGGTGAGGGAGTTCACCTTAGAGTAAAGTAGCGAATTGTAGAGATAGTAAGAAACTCTCTCCATGGTGGAGCCCTTGGGGAAACCAGCGTTTGCAATTTGCGTAGTATGAACTTCACTAGATATTGTGCTCCTTGGGACACTGCCTCTGCACATGCTGTCAAAATATGTAGGAACCTCAAGCCATTGTATTTCATATCCTAAAGGAAGCCATGGATACGATATCCAGAGTGGACACAACACAACCACGAGGCATTTGATATTCATTAATAAGAGTAGGCATTTGATCCTCATTAATAAGTGTAACTGGATGCTGCTTGTCTATTGAAATTTGCAAGCCAATCATAAGAGTAATTTTTGAGTTATTAAATTTCATTAAGGGATAATTGATGACCTTATTTAGCCATTGATGTGAAATTCTTTTATATTCAATTTATATTCATCATTAGTGAGTTTGTCTGTTTCTCTGTTATGGTCCTGTGACACATGAAAGTATGCTATTGATGGAATCTCTTCTACCATTTTCCATATTATTTTCATGATATTTTCTAGATATTTTTCCTTTGATATGGAGCCTTTAACTAAATGTTGCAAAATAATGAGGAAGTCTCTTAGGATTGTGAGCTCTCTAACCAGATTTTCTTTGGTAATAAAGAGACTCTCATAAAGATTGTGAATCTCTACATGATTATTTGTCCTATAACCAAGTCCCCATGAGTATCTGAGATCCTCCCCCTCCTACCACTCCTAGATCTTGTTTGGATGCCCCATCAAAATAGAGAATCCATCCTTATCTACTATTTTTCCAATGTCTCTTTCTCTACTATTCTTCTAAGGTATGAATTTTACATCTATTGTTCTAAGCATCCAACATTCTCGCTTCCAACATTCTCCCATCTTTTGATGATTCCAACTAGTAATTTGTGGGTTTTTATCCATACCTACCAATTTACTAAGAAGTACTTGCTTTGTTTGATCCAACTCTTTCATAGGGGAGGTATGATCCTCCTTTTGAGCTTGAAATTCAACACACAATGATAATGATTTGGTTGGGGAGGAGTATGCTTGTTATTAAATATTGAATTATCCCTGGCAAGCCAAACTTTCCAACATATAAATTTATGAAGGGATTCCCAATACATTTTGAGAAGAGGTTTCCATATAAGACTTCCTTTATAATTTTTCCAAGAGAAAAATAATTATTCTAGACTAGGGGGGGATTTTAGCATGCTATGAAGAGGAGATCTTGCCTACATCCATACATTTTTTGTATACTCACATTCCAAAAAAATATTAGAGATATCTTCCACTTGTTTCTTGCAGAGAGTGCATCTTGAGGGGCCATGGATGCCTCTCTTTTTAAGGTTCTCAACTATCAAGAATTTTCTGATGTGCAACTTAAGGAATTCACCTTTGGATTAGCATTTATCTTCCATATTTTTTTTCAAATACTAAGCTTTGGAGGTATGCTCGACTAAAAGAGAAAAACCACATACCCTTCCTTGACTAAATAATCTAAATAATTCCAACTAATTTGATCTTTGTCCTCCTTTGTCCAAGGTGCACAAACTATTATTCATTCACAAAGCTTGGTAGCCAAGCGTCAAATATTTTGTGTAACATTCCTTAGGTTCCAATTTGTCCAATTTCCATCTTTGTCCCAATTGGATATGTCATCCAATTTGAAATTCCTTTGAGCACAAAAACATTCTCGCAGGGGAAGGAATTCACGATATCTCTCAAGTGGTTGTTGGTCCATAACATTATCAGTCCATGGATTAATATCTTACCATTTATTAGCTTCCAATACAACCATAAGCAGATCAGGGGGGTTGTAAAAACAAATAATTTCTAGATTGAGGAACATCCTTTCATTATCTAGACAAATTTCATGCATCAAGCTCTTTCTCCTTGAATATATTTTTCCTTCAAGACTGCTTTCCACCAGTCTTTTTCTTTGGTGACAAATATCCGAACTCATTTTTTTCCAATTTCGTTATTCATTAACAATGGATCTCATATTCCCAAATTCCCATGATTTTTAGGGATCTTCACCACAACCCATTGAAATAAATGGAATTTTTTTGGAGCTTCCCTTACCACCTTCCAATAGGAATTTGTGGGTTTCTTTTCCTAATGTTGAAATTGGAAACAAGAAATATTGAAAATTCCATTATTAGAGGTTTCTAATTTAATTTTCCCTTGCTTAAATTAGAAGTAAATTGTAATTCCACATCACATGATAGTTTAGTTCAGTTCTTTCGAGTTGACAGTCAAACTAGAGGCATGTAGAGTGTCTCTTACCTTTTAGGAGCCCTGGTCGAGTTTTTTTTTGACTTGTAATTAATTAAATTAATTATTTGAGTTAAAATCAGTTTAACTAGTTCTAACTAATAGATGAGCTAGTGAGAGGTCCAGTGAGTTAACTTTGATTTAATTCACATGCAGTGATTAATCAGATAATTGATAATTCACTCTAAATAGTTGTTGCATGTGAGTTTTAAGGAAGGCCCAATGGAGATTGGAGTTAAAGGGAAGTAGAATATCAGTGGTATAATTAGAAAATTCTACAGGTCATGCATGAGGTCATCAGGATGCCTTAGATGTATTGCGCAATCACTTAGTTGGAGTTTCCAAATTAATAGTGGCAGATTTCCCTCATGAATGTATGAGTAAGGTTGGACATACAGGGGAAAGTAATTGGTTAAGTATTGGACCAAACCTACTCGGATCAGAGTGAGTCAGTCAAAGACAGTGCAAAGAACTTTGAAGTCTGAGAGAAGCATTGTATTGTTTCATATCCTTGACTTAATGCAATATATAGATAACATATTTTTTAGTTGAGGATTTCCCTAGATAAATCTATGTTGTGCTATTGGAATTATTTATTTTTCTTGTTCATGTGATTGTGCGATCGCAATTGGTTTCTGCAATTTTTAGAATAGTTTCAAGTATTTTTTTTTGGCATATTACAAGATCAATTGAATCTATGTGGATTTTATACAGCTAAAGTAGAAAAAATTCTCTATGTAGCAAGGAGAGATGAGAATTGGTATAAAGGAAAATAAATGATAATTTCCTTGATAAGAACAACAGAACCAATAAGGTTGAGTGCTTGATCTCATTAGAGGAAAATTTTCATTTAAATTTTTCTAGGACCCATTCCCATGCTTGAGATCAATGCATTTTTAGGCACCTTGGAATTCCTAGATGCTCAAATTCCTTCCATGATTCAACACTCTCAAATATCAAGATTACTCCAATTTATCGTTGCTTCTTTAATTATACATTCCATGTATAAATCTGATATTTTCTTGAGTTTGTTTGGCCTTTAGAGGATTTAAGAAAGGAATCCTTTTTTTTAATACTTTATAGTTATTATGGTGGAGGCAAGCCCCAACAAGAGCTTGTCATCAACATATTGAGAGTGATTGATGGTTTTGATACCTCTGGAAAATCAAACTCCCGAAATGCTCGCCCAACTTGTTTCATATTCCTTCTTACGACTAGAGAATCTACCAAGATAATATATAAGAAATGAGATATAGGTCAACCTTGAAAAATCCCTCAAAATTCTTGAAAGAAACCAACCACTCTTCCATTAACCAAAAATGAAATCCATCGCGCTTTCATACGTTAAGAAACCCATCGAGTAAAATTGGCATCAAAGCCAAATTGTTTCACCACTTACTCTATCAAATTAATTTTCCATATCTAGTTTGCTGATCATGCATTTGTATCCCTGATTTTGGCTAGAGTTGATTGCCTCTTGAACCACGATGATATTATCAAATATTTGTCTTTAATGGAAAATTCCTCTCTCATTCTCTGAGATAATTTTGGGTAGAATATACATAATCCTTTTGGACAAAATATTTAAAAGATACATTATAGATTGATATCGTCCAGAACCTTGAAAAGGAAGAAGGATTTAGATCTTTTTGGATCATGGCTAAAAATAAAGAATTAATCCACCCCCACATAGTTATTCTTTAATATCTAACTCACCATTTTGTAAAAAGTAAATTTTATTACCTCCCAAACTTGTTGGTCAAAACCACTAGAGAATCCCTTTGGCCTTGGTGCTTTGTCTGGATTGAAGGAAAAGATAATTTGGAAGATTTCTTCTTCAGTGGGTTATTTTGTGTGTGCATCATTATCCTACTATGAAATAGACTCATGTATATGTTATAACATTAATTGTTCTACTTTAGGGTTTCGAGGCCTTCTGTCACTATACAAATCGCTAAAGTGATGAACTACCTCCTCTTTGAGTGATGTAAAATCTGAAATTTTTATCCTTCTTACAACAATCTATTTTTATTTTGTATCCCAAAGGAACCCAACAACCCACCTGGCACATAACTACTAGTAAAGCTCTGCATTCGATGACCTATCCTCCACTTCGTAAGTCATAACCGGTGAAATTTGAGCTTTAGGTCTCTCAGAAATTTAGTTGGCCCCTAGGACCTTACAACAATCTCTTTAATATTCTTAGTAGACTCTATTTTTTTCTTTCTTGTGAAAAATTTAATATTTTCTTCTTCTCTGAAAGTTTTATAATAATTTGTAAATTCTTCTCTTTCCTCCATTCTCTATCGTCATTCCCTATCTTAACCAAAAACCAATGAAGATTATTTAAAACTTTAATTTAAGTTGTTTCATCTTTAAAATTCATGTTCCTTGTGAGTTTTTCAGGTTGCTTGAAATTCTATTACGAGATACTCGTGACAAAGGCTCTTTCTTCTATAAAGTTAGACTAATCCGTTAAAAACTCACTCATAATAAAAATAAAATAATAAAATAAAAATACACACTCATCTATAAAATAACAAAATAATATTTTTTTTGTTCTTTCTGTGGGATTGACCTACATGAATTTGAACTTTGAATCTCATGGTTTACATAATAAATCATATCATGGAGATTTTCGAATAATATATATCATCATGTTAATAAATTAATATATTAAAAAAATATTTAGTTGAAATAAAAAATTATTATATAAATATATAAACAAATATAATATACAAAATTATCACTAATGAAGTAAACTACTTATATGCTTTTCCATTTCATCATAGAAATTCAAATCCGTGGTTATCTTTTCCTTCAATCCATGCAAAGCACCAAGGCCAAAGGGATTCTCTGGTGCTTTTGACCAACAATTTTGGGAGGTAATAAAATTTACTTCTTGCGAAATGGTGGGTTATATATTAAAGAACAACTATATGGGGGTGGATTAATTCTTTATTTTTAGCCATGATCGCAAAATATCTAAATCCTTCTTCCTTTTCAAGGTTCTGACCAATATGAGTCTATAGTGTATCTTTTAAAGATTTTGTCCAAAATGCTTATGCATATTCTACCGAAAATTATCTCAGAAAATTAGAGAGGATTTGTTCATTAAAGTGTTCGGAAATTTCGACACATAAGAAATAGTTAAGTATAACTTGGTCTAGCGTAGAGTTAGGTAAAGCGTGTTTATTGACTATGTACTTTTGTAACTTATAATCCAATGGTTACAATATGTAGTGATCAAACGGTCCATTCTCTCCTCCGTATTTCCGACACTTGATCTGTGGCTTGACACTCGATTGGTCCACGATCTCTATTTAAAGAGCATGGAGGGTCATTTGTCTAGTGACTGTTTATGAAAGAAGCTTATGTAAATTTTATTTCTTTATATTAATAAATTGTCTGAAGTGGCTGCGTTAGCTCAAGCCGTCGACTGTTTCCCTCTTTGAGGGTTTTAACCACATAAAATATTGATGTGCTGGTTTGTGATCTATTTGGGAGAGGTGAAATTTGGTGTTTGATATAAGAAACTTACCCTGTAAATTCCTACATGGTATCAGAGTTGTTTTGAGGGTCGCATCTAATTTTGATCCAAATCCGAAGCCGATTTGACTACATGCGGCTGCCATTTTCCAGATCTACTGTTTCTGACAACTTTATAATCCAAGTGGATATCGGTGGCCACCCATCTATTCCATTTGGACCCACACCATTAATTCTTTCAGTTTTTCAGTTTCAGTACAACTCACTATTTTTAGCAGCTTTTCGAGTCATGAACATCCAGAGCCGTTTTGAGGCCCTAATGATACATGTGGATATTGGTGGCCACCCACATATTCCATTTGAACCCCCATAATCATTTCTTTCAGTTTTTCAGTTTCAGTACAACTTACTATTTTTAGCCAGTTTTCGGGTCCTGAACTTCCTGAGTCGTTTTGAGGCCCTAAACGGTGTTTTTTGGGAAAATCAAGAGAAACATCTATCCATGGACTGATGGTGCTCACATCAAAAGTTGTATTCCTCAGATAGATCTTTCTAACGAGGTATGGTGCACGTCAAATAGAGATCGTATGCCAAAGTTACCTCCACGGGAAGTTGAAACACCAATTTACCCAAACGGGGCGCATAGTTCTGACGCTTCATCTCCTAGGGTTAGGTTTTTGGATGTTTAGGGTTTTCCATTATTTCTCAATAATAAATAGGCCCTAGAGCCTCATTGTAACATAGTTTAGAGGCATGTAGCTTCCACATCTCTTCTCGGAGATAAGGTACCAGCGCCCTAGCTAGTTTATTTACATTATGTCTGTAAGAATATTTCTGTTATTTGATATTAATGAAATGAAGTGTTATTTTCACTGCATCTCTTTGTTTATGTATATTTCTATATTTTATTGTGTTCCTTCATAAATCTGGATCATTGGTATCAGAGCGGTCCGCTCTTTCTCTATTTTTATTTGCATGTCCCTAACGAGGTCAGGGTATAAGGAGTTAGGGCTCAATCTGGTTGAACCCTTGCAAGATCAACCTTGTAAACCTCGAAAATCTCGCATGGCAGAAGAAAAGAAAGATGAGGGAGCAGGAGATCCTATCAGAATATTGCTCGAGGAGGCCCTTGGGAAACAAAGGAGCACGATGATGGATAACTTTGCTCAAATATTTCAACGACTGCCCACCTATGACGCATCTGCATCCAACAACCACTCTAGAGGCGCCACTCCCTTCAAGGTATAGGTAAACTTTTACATTCCTGTATTTGAAGGCTAGATAGATGCACACACCATAGATAGATAGTTGAATTTGCTAGAAGGGTATTTCTCGGTCCATGATTTCTCTGACCGAGAAAAGATTATTTTTGCACTCCTCAAAGTCGTCCCCCATGTCAAAGACTCGTGGAAAACCTACTGTGAGGAAAAGGATGGGAGGGAACCCTCTTTATTCTCGGCTGCACCCACTTGGAATTCGTTCCAAGATGACATCAAGGAACAATATTACCCCGTGGGGAGCTATGAGGACAAGTACATCCAATGGACCACGCTACGGCAGCAAAGGGATCAAGATGTGCACGAACTAATGAATTTGTTCCATACCCTACGCACAAAGTTGGGTATTAAAGATTTAGAGGGACATTTGGTGCTCAAGTACCGTAGCTTTTTGCACAGACACATTCAGGAGGAAATGGAGTTCCTCAACGTTATCTTTCTTGGCACGACATATCACTATGCCACCAAGATCGAGCAGAAATTTAAGCAGAAGTAGTGAGACTTTGGATCCACGAATCTGAAGCTAGGGAAAGGTGCCCCCGAACCAAAAAACAGGGGGTAGAACCAAACTGGGGCGACTCAGAACACCAGCAAAAATCAAAAGAAGGATACAGGGAAGTGGTGTGAGTTTCATAACAGCCCCACACACAGCACAAATGAGTGTCGGTCCAAACAGTTGCTAGTGGCCGAACTGAAGGCACCTGAATCAGATGCATGTTATGATCCTGAGACAAAACGAGACAACGGAGATGACAAAGGGGAGAAGATCATTGATGTAGACCCCAATGCCATTGTTTCCACCACCAAACCCTATAGGGAGGATCCTGAGGATCCAAAGGAAGGGGAGAACCTATTCCATTCGCAGATGTGGGAGAAGGGTTCTCCATTGTAATTTCTTGTCGATAGCGGAAGCCAAAATAACCTAATTTCTCCATAGGTTTTGAAGCAGCTCGGCCTACCAACCATAGCACACCCACAAATGTATACCATTGGGTGGATTTACGAAGGAAGAGATGTTTGCATCCACAAGTAGTGTCGCCTTTCGTAAAGCATCAAGCCATTCACGTATGAGGTATTGTGTGATGTTTCTCCTCTTGATGTGTTTGATGTATTATTGGGCCAGCCATACTTGTGGAGGCGACATGCTATGTATGAGTCTAGGCCTCGTGCTGTTATTATTACTTTGAGAAATAAATTGTACAGGATACCGGAGGTAATATCGCCTCCTGCCATCTCTCTACCTACTACAAAACAACGCAGTAAGATTGTTTCCTAAACCAAGAAATTTATTTGCATTACCATTTTCCCACAAGGAAATAATAAGATTTGGCCATAGCCTCGAAGAAGGGCTCCCTTGCACGGTAGCAACGGATGGACAAAGGCATGGAGGAATATGAGGACAGTTTCTCCTCACCCACATGGGTTCCTCTACACTGTCACGGCAAGCACTCCATCGATATGACCCCCAGCCCACCATCGCCTGATGTTGCCATATCTCATGTGACTACACAGAAATAATCATCACCTGTATTGTTTGAGGAAACCAAATTTATTGAACGCATCCAACACATCCGCCAACAGGTCCACGACCTGAACAGATCCAATACCAAGTTCAACAAAATTTGCCTCTCATGGAGGAACTTAATGTAATGGGGACCATTGCTTCCTAAGGATTGAGGAATGATCCAAGTGGATGTTTGTGGCCACCAACCTATTCCATTTGGACCCGGACCATCAATTCTTTTAGTTTTTCAGTTTGAGCACAACTTACTATTTTTTAGCAGTTTTTTGAGTCATGAACTTCCAGAGCTGTTTTGAGGCCCTAATGATCGAGGTGGATATTAGTGGCCACCCACCATTTCCATTTGAAACCCCACCATTGGTTCTTTTGGTTTTCCAGTTTCAGTACAACTTACTATTTGTAGCATTTTTTTGGGTCCTCAACTTCCGGAGCTGTTTTGAGTCCCAAAAAAATGTGTTTTTGGAAAACCAGGAGACACATGGGTTTATGGACCAATTTTTCTCACATCAAAAGTTTTAGTCCTTGTATAGATCTTTATAACGAGGTATGGTGCACATCAAACGGAGATTGTATGCCAAATTTACATCCCCGGGAAGTTGAAACGCCAATTTACCCAAACGGGGCCCATAGTTCTAGTGCTTCATCTCCTAGGGTTAGGTTTTTGGATGTTTATGGTTTTCCATTGTTTCTCAATAATAAATAGATCGTCGAGCCTCATTGTAACACATTTCAGAGGCCTGTAGCCACCACGTCTCTTCTCAGAGATAAGCTACCAGTGCCCTAGCTAGTTTATTTCCATTAGGTCTGTAAGCATATTTATGTTATTTGATATTAATTAAATGAAGTATTATTTCCATTGCATCTCTATGTTTGTGTCTATCTTTGTATTTTATTGTGTTCCTGCATAAATTCGGATCACTTTCGGGCTAGGAGAATTGCTCTGTTGTGTCCGGAGCCTCTATTCCAGTGAGGAACCCCTTTCGTTTCATGTGAAAAGGTTTATGGTTGCCCAAGTTATGTCATTTTAGATCTGCAGATATAAAGTATTTTTTTGCAGTTATATTTATTTCGGTTTATAGTCTTTTTTTATTACTGAATCTATACACTCTTTTATGCGTATTCTCTTTTCTCTGTGATGTGTGCGATCTGGAAAACCAGAAACAGGAAGACGAGTTTTTTCAACTACATATGCTCTTTCCCTGCGACTTTGTGCGTTCTCGAGAAATAAAAAATAGCGAGAAAAATATATAGTTGCCAGACAGACTAACCATACATCTAATGTTCTACTGTAAGACTTGAATTTTTTTTTTTTTTTTCACAGTTGTTTTTTTTTTAGAAAAAAAAAACACGTACACCGAAGAGCAAAAAAAAGAACCCTTCCTCTTTTCAAACAATTACAGAATCCTTTAACTAGCTCACTTGGTATAAAGTTACTTTATGAGAATAGAGGTCTTGGGTTCAAGTCTCTTTGTCAAGCTGTTTTTTTCTAAAAAGTTTTTTGAAGTTACTTTTTCTTAAAAAGCTTTTTGGCAAGTTGTCTTTAAAAAAAAAATGGTTTTATTTAAAAAACACATGTAAAGGTAACATTGTAAAAGTGACTCATTTATTTATAGAAGTGGATCATATAAAGTAGGTTTTTTTAAAGTGAACTTATTATATTAAGTTTTGAAAGGGGGGGAGGGGGGGGGTGGGATTTTTTTTTTTTAATGTACAACTTCATCATCAACTTTCAACCTATCACGTAACCACTCGACATATATTCCAACTTTTCTTCAAAAAGGAATAACGTCTTCATCCAGAAGCCATATTTTTTAACCGGCCTAATTTTTCGAGATATTTCCATTGGAGCAGTTAGTTTCAACCTTTTCAGATTCATTTTTAAAAAATGGAAAGTGCATGCTTGGTTATTCTTAACATCACCAATTATTTCCAATGCATATCCTACATGATATACTTACTTATAAGTAAAGGGTTTTATAGACTAACCTTATGAAAAGAATCTAAACCTACCGATGGAGATAAAACGACTAAATGGGAAAATAAACAAGATAAAAAACGAGGGTTAATAGGAATGTCTATTGCCCAAGATCTTAGATTTCATATCCAAGAAATAAACTCCCCTACTAAAGCTATGAAAAAAATAAATATTGATTTTGGTATTAAAAATTAAATCAGAGCCCACTAGCTTGAAAATGAGTTGCTTTCTTTGGACCCCAATAATTTCTCCTCTATTGAAGATTTTTTGTCCAAATTCAAGACCCTTAGAATTCTTTTAGAAGGTTGTAAGGTCAAAAAGAAGATGGTAGTCTTATCTATTCTATTCTTTCTAAGCTAGGCCCTACATACTCCGTATTTATTTCCACATTCCATTCCACTAGAGAATCCGTCATTTTTCAAGGAACAAGCTACAAGTCCCCCTCTTTTGATGCCTTTTGCGATTATTTGATAAGAGAACAGGAAAAAATCTTACACCTTGGTCTTATTAATACCATAAACTATTCTAAGAAAGCCTTAGGAGCCCAACAACAACCATATCCAAAGAATCCTAAGAAGCAACATCCTAAAATGAATGGTCCTAAAACAAACAAGGGTCTTAAGAAATTCCAACTACAAACAGAAAAAGCAACTCAAAAAATGGATAAGGAAAATAAAAACAAAGAGAAGAAGACAGATAAACATTTCAATTTTTTAATTGTGATGGCCACGTAGAGTCAAAATGTTTTAAGAAGATGGAAGCCTTGAAAGAAGCAATGAAGAAGCACAACATCCATTTGAAGAACTCTTCAACTTCATCTTCGGGAATGACACTTTCTTCAAGGGGTTGCCAAGCATCAAGATATGGTTATGCATTGAATGTATCTTCTTATTCTCATTCTCATCAGTGGCTCATTGATTGTGGAGCCTCTTACCATATTGAAAAAAATAAAGCCACGTTTTCTTCTTTAAATGATTGTAACAACAAAAATATTTATGTTGGTGATGACAGATCTGTTACGGTTCTAGGGCATGGAACTATTCATCTAGCTAAAGGTCAGTTTAATGATGCATTATGTGTTCCTACCTTGTCTTGCAACCTTCTATCTATTTATCAGATAACTCAATCAGGTGAAAGGAAACTGTAGAATTCTCACCTCATGATATTGTAATTAAGGACCTAAGAGATCCTAGACATATTTTTGCTACTAGCATTGCTGATGATTCCACAAGGTTGTATAAGTTTGAAAACTTTGGGTCATCATGTTTTCCCTCCTTTTTTTGTTGCTCATAGTCATGAAGTGAGAAAACTTTGGCATGATCAATTTGGTCACTTAAACTATCTCTCTCTTAAAACTATATGTAAATAAAATATGGTGACATGTCTTCCTATGGTATCTTTCCGAGATGGTGTTTGTTCCAATTGTGTACTCGAAAAACATCGTCGGGATAGTTTTTACAAACGTTACTCTTGGCACGCTTCAGCCCCTTTGCATCTTGTACACAGTGATTTATGTGATCCACTTCCAGTTGTTTCTTTCTCTCGCTACAATTACTTCTTAACTTTCATTGATGATTTTTCCTGACGCACTTGGGTATACTTCTTAAAACTCAAGATTGAATTTTTTAACATGTTCTTGGCCTTTAAGGCCTTTGTTGAGAAACAATCTGGACATCAAATTCTTAAGTTAAGATCTGATAATGGAGGAGAATATGTTAACAAAAAATCTACCAAATTTTGCACTGAGCATGGAATTCAATTGCAACATATTGTTTCGTATACTCCACAAAAAAATGTTGTAGCTAAAAGGAAGAATCGTACTCTAAAAGAAATGGCTAATTGTATGCTTTAATCTAAAGGACATAGTCTTAATTTTTTGGCAGAAGCAATTAAATTTGCAAATTACATAGTAAATTGCACTCCTACTAAGGTTTGAAGGAATATCACTCCAGAAGAATCCCAAAGCTCAATCAAACTAGATGTAAATCACTTTTTTGTTTTCGGAAGTGAAGCTTGGGCCCATATTCCAGATGAGAAACATAAAGCCTTAGAACCTAAGAGTGAAAAATTCATTTTTGTTGGATATTCTGAAGATGTCAAAGGATATAGACTTCTTCAACCCAAATAAAAAAATGTAACCATTAGAAGAGATGTAAAATTTGATGAAAATATATCGGCCTACGAGCCTAGTTCAACGGGTGTACCAACTTTGGCCTCGAGCTTGATTCAACATATGTGCCACCTCTCACTATCTCTGCTACTTTTGACATCATTCCTTCTAGTTCAGATGATGACAGCGAGGATGAAAATCCTCCTCCACCTCCTCAAGATCTTCCTTTAGCTCCACAACTTCCAAAATGGGTCCAATCTACTGGGGATGCAGCGGGTTCTCTTGCAGGTGACCCTGCAGATCAACATTGTACACGTTCTAAGTACAACAAAGCCTCTTCCTTACTGGCTCAAGTTCAAGAAAATTCTGATCCAGACACATTTTAAGAAGCTTCAGGCAATCCATATTGGGATGAAGCTATGAATGAAGAATATCATTCCTTATTGGCAAACGATACTTGAAATCTTGTTCCTCTTCCAAAGGGAAGAAAACTTGTCAAATGCAAATGGGGTTACAAAACAAAGTTTGTACGATATGGAAAAGTGGATAAACATAAAGCTCGTCTTGTTGCTAAATCATTTTCACAATTTGAAGGCATTGAATATAATGAAACCTTCTCCCCTGTTTCCAAAATGAATTCTATCAGCCTTGTTTTTTCCCTTGTTGCCTCCTTTAAATGCGAAGTCGATCATATGGATGTTAAATCTGCCTTCTTACATGGGGACTTTCATGAAGAAATCTACATGGAGCAACCCCTTGGCTTTATCCAAAATGAATCTAGCCTTGTTTGTCACCTTAGGAATTCTCTCCATGATCTCAAACAAGCCCCTCGAGCTTGGTATTCCAAAATTGATAAATTTCTCTTAGATAATGGTTTTTCTAGATGTTATTCCGATAACACTCTCTACACCAAGAAAGTGGGTAAGTCCTTAATCATCCTTGTTATTTATGTTGATGATATTATCCTTACTGGTAGTGATCCAAACCATATAAACCATGTGAAGTCTAGCCTCAAAAAGAAGTTTGAAATGACATACTTAGGACACTTGCATTATTTCCTTGGTCTTCAAGTCTTGCAATCCAAAGAAGGTGTTACCCTTTCTCAGTCTAGGTATGCATGTGATCTTCTACGCCAATTTCACATGGAAGAATATAAGCCATCCTCTTCTCCCTTTTATTCTGGATTCAAGCTTTCAGTCAATTGTACTTTCCTTGAAGTTGATGCTACCTTATACTCTCAACTTGTTGGAAAATTTTTGTATCTAACCCATACCTATCCTGACCTTTCCTTTGTCGTTGGTCTTGTTGCTCCATTTATGCACAAACCTCATGAAATTGACTGGAAAGTAGCTAAAATAACACTTCAATATATTCGAGGCACGGTCTAGTTTAGGATTCATTATGATGCAGGAGCATCTCCATTGTTGATTGGTTTCACAAATTCTGATTGGGCTAGTGACTGTAATGATCAAAAGTCTACTGTAGGTTATGTATTCACTCTTGGTTCAAGACCTATTACATGGTCTTGTAAGAAACAAAAGGGCATCTCTCTTTGTTCGGCATAAGCAGAGTATCATGGTGATGTTGAAGCTAGCAAGGAAGCCCTATGGCTTCGTCAGATCCTGTCTGAATTTGGTCTTCATCAGCCGCATCCCACTACACTTTGGTGTGATAATCAGAGTGATATTCAACTATGCAAAGATCCAGTTCAACATCAACGCATGAAACACATTGAGCTACACATACACTTCATCATAAATTTCATTCATGATCGTGTTCTTGAATTTCACTATTGTTCAACCAATTATCAAGTTGTTGATATCTTTAAAAAAGCTCTCACAGAAGCGAAGTTTGCCAAAATTCAATCTATGCTTGGATTTCAGGAAAGTTATCATTAAGGGGGGATAGTATCTAATGCCATCTTCCTTCTCTTATTGTGTCACCTTTGTAAATCCTTCGATCTTATCCCAAGTTGTTCTTAAGGGGGGATGTTAGGATATTCCAACACATAGGAAATAGTTAAGTATAACTTGGTGTAGCATAGAGTTAGGTAAAGTGTGTTTCTTTAATATGTACGTTTGTAACTTATAATCTAATAGTCACGATATGTAGTGATCTGAAGGTTCATTCTCTCCTTAGTATAACCGACACTTGATCAGTGGCTTAACACCAAATTGGTCCATGATATCTATTTAAAGAGCATGGAGGGTCATTTTTCCTGTGACTGTTTATGAGAGAAGCTTATGTAATTTTTCTTTCTTTATATTAATAAATTGCGTGAAGTGGCTGCATGGGCTCAGGTCATGGACTGTTTCCCTCTTTGAGGGGTTTAACCACATCAAATACTGGTGTACTGATCTGTGATATGTTTGTGAGTAGTGACCTTTTGTGTTTGATCTAAGGAAATTACCCTGTAAATTCCTACATAAAGACAAATATTTGATAATGTCATCTTGGTTCAAGAGGCAATCAAATCTATCCAAAATTAAAAATACAAAGGCATGATCATCAAACTAGATATGGCAAATGCATTTGATAGAGTAAGTGATGAAACAATTTGTCTTTGATGCCAATTTTACTTGATGGGTTTCTTAATGTATCAAATCGCGATGGATTTCCCTTTTGGTTAATGGAAGAGTGGTTGGTTTCTTTCAACCCTTTCTAGGGATTTGTCAAGGTTGACCTGTATCTCCTTTCTTATATATTATCTTGGTAGATTCTTTTAGTTGCAAGCAATAATATGAAATGTGTTGGGCGGGCATTTTTGGAGTTAGATTTTCTAGAGGTATCCAAAGCATCAATCACTCTCAATATGTTGATGACAAGCTGTTCTTGGAGGTTGCCTCTACAATAATATCTAGAAAGTTATAAAAAAAAATGATTCCTTTCTTGAAGCCTCTAAATGCTAAACAAACTCAAGTAAATACCAGATTTATACATGGAATGTATAATTAAAGAAGCACAGAGAAATTGGAATAATATTGATATTTGAGAGCATTGAATCATGGAAGGAATTCGAATATATAGGAATTCCAAGGTGCCTAAAATTGCATTCATCTCAAGCATGGGAATGGCTCCTAGAAAAATTTAAAGGAAAAATTTCCTCTAATGAGATCATGGACTCAACCTTATTGGGTGTGTTGTTCTTATCAAGGAAATTATCTCTATTTTTCCTTTATACTAATTCTCAACTCTCCTTGCTCCATAGAAATTTTTTTCGCCTTTAGTTATAGAAAATCCATATAGATTCAACCGATCTTGTAATATGCTAAAAACAATACTTGAATCTATTCTACAAATTGCAGAAACCAATTATGATAGAACAATCATATGAGAAAGAAAGAGAAATGATTTCAATATCGTAACATAGATATTTATCTGGGGATAGCCTCAACTAAAAACTCCACTATCTCTATATTGCATTAAGTTAAGAATATGAAACAATACAATGCTTCTCTCAGACTTCAGAGCTCTTTGCACTATCTTTGACTTAAGGTTTGGTCCAATACTTAACCAATTACTTGCCCCTGTGTGACTAGCCTTGATCACGCATTCATGATTGAATTGGGCCCCTATTAATTAGGAAATTCCAACTAATTGATTCCGCAATACATCTAAGACATTCCGATGATCTTGTGCATGACATGTACAATTTTCTAATTGTGCAACTGATAGTCTACTTCCCTTTAACTCCAATCTCAACTGGATCTTCCTCAGAACTGACATGAAACAACTATTTAGAGTGAATTATCAGTTATCTGATTGATCACTGCATGTGAATTAAATAAAATTTAATTCAATCGACCTCTCACTAGCTCATCTATCAGTTAGAACTAGTTAAATTGATTTTAACTCAAATAATTAAGTTAAGTAATTACAACTCAAAATAAACTCAACCATGGCTCATAAAAAGTAAGAGACACTCTACATGCCTCTAGTTTGATCCTCAACTCGAATTAAATGAAATAACTAAGTCTTCATGTCTTATTTAACTCGTATAATTTTTCATGTGATGTGGAATTACAATTTACTTCTAATTTAATTAAGGGAAAATAAAATTAGAAGTCTCTTTTGATGCCATTTTTAATCTTTCTTCTTGTCAATTTCAACATTAGAAAAAGAAACCCACAAATTACTATTGGAAGGTGGTAAGGAAAGCTCCAAAAAATTCCATTTACTTCAATGGGTTGTGGTGAAGATCCCTAAAAATCATGGGAGTTTGGGAATATGAGATCCATTGTTAATGAATAAGGGAATTGGAAAAAACTAGTTTGGAGATTTGTCACCAAAGAAAAAGACTAGTTGAAAGAAGTCTTGAAGGAAAAATATATTCAAGGAGAAAGAGCTCGATGTATGAAATTTGTCTAGATAATATAAGGTTGTTCCTCGATATATAATTTTTTTTTTTTTGGCATCCCCCCTCATCTTTTTAGGGTTGCATTGGAAGACAATAAATGGTAAGATATTAATCCATGGACTGGTGATATTATGGACCAAAAACCACTTAAGAGATTTCATGAATTCATTCCCCTGCGAGCATATTTTTGTGCTCAAAGGAATTTTACATTGGATGACATATCAAATTAGGAAAAATATGGAAATTGGACAAATTGGAACTTAAGGAATGTTCCACAAAATATTTGATGCTTGAATTCCAAGCTCTGTGAATGACTAATAGGTTGTGCAACTTGGAGAAAGGAGCACGAAGATCAAATTAGTTGGAATCATTTAGATTATTCAGTCAAGGAAGGCTATGCGGTTTTCTCTTTTAGTCGAGCATACCTCCAAAGCTTAGCATTTGGAAAAGTTTAGAAGATGAATGCTAATCCAAATGTGAATTCATTAAGTTGCACGTAAGAAAAATCTTGACAGTTCATAACCTTAGAATGAGAGGCATCCATGGCCCCTCAAGATGCACTCTCTACAAGAAACAAGTGGAAGATATCTCATATATTTTTTTGGACTGTGAGTGATACAAAAAATGTATGGATGGAGGCAACATCTCCCCTTCATAGCATGGTCAAATGGCCCCCTACTCTAGAATAATTATTTTTCTCTTGGAAAAAAATATAAAGTCTTATATTGAAACCTCTTCTCAAAATGTATTGGGAATCCCTTCCTAAATTTATATGTTGGAAAGTTTGGCTCGCCAAAGATAATTCAATATTTAATAACAAGCATACTCCTCCCCAACCAAAGCATTATCATTGTGTGTTGAATTTCAAACCCAAAAGTAGGATCATAGCTCCCGTATGAAAGATTTGGATCAACCAAAGAAATTACGGCTATGGATAAAAACCCACAAATTACTAGTTGGAATAAGATGGGAGAATGTTGGAAGTGAGAATCTTGGATGCTCAAAGCAATAGATGTAAAATTCAGACCTTGGAAGAATAGTAGATAAGGAGAACTTGGACTAATAGTAGACAATGATGGATTCTATATTTTGATGGAGCATACAAACAAGATCTAGGAGTGGTAGGAGGGGGACAAGCTCTTTATGTCTCTCAAAATGACGAAGTATTCAGGTACACATGGGGACTTGGTTCAGGGAAAACTTTAAGGATGGAAATTTATTTTAAAGTTTAGAAACCTTGGTGAATCTCACTAGTACATAATATGTAATTTGTAAAATGTTTGGAAATGTTTTTGTGAAATTATTCAAATTTATAGTAGTTTTATATGGCCACTATATAAAATTTTGGCGATTTTTAAGGTAAAATAATTTTATACTAAAATTTGGGTGAATAATTTTTAGAAAAAATGGAAATTAAAGAATCTATTTTTTGGAAAAAAACACGGAAAATTAGCCCAATTGCAAATATAAGCCCCTAAAATTTTCCAATACTTGGTTATATGACAAATTATCATGTAGAAATTCACAATCTTTATCAGAGTCTCTTGATTGCTAAAGAAAATCAAGTTAGAGAGCTCACAATCCTAGGAGACTTCCTTCTTATTTTGCTACACTTAGTTAAAGGCTCCATATCAAAAGACAAATATCTGGAAAATATCATGAAAATAAAATGGAAAATGGTAAAAGACATTCCATCAATAACATATTTTCATGTGTAACAGAACCATAACAAAGAAATAGAAAGACTCACCAATGATGAATGTAAATTGAATAAGGCCATCAATTATTCCTTAATGGAGTTTAATAACTCAAAAATTAATTTAACTCAATGAAAATCAATGATATCATTGTCTTGCAAAGTTCGAGAGACAAGGAGCATCTATTTTCTCTTATTGATGAGGATCCACTGGTTGTGTTGTGTCCACTCTCGATATTGATCATGGCTTCCTTGAGGATATGAAATACAATGGCTTGAGGTTCCTACGCCTCTTGACAGCATGTGCAGAGAAAATGTTTGAGGGAGCACAATATCTAGTGGAGCTCATACTATGCAGATTGCAAAAGTTGGTTCCCCTCACGGGCTCCACCATGGAGAGAGTGGCTTACTATATATACGATGCTCTACTTTACCCTACGGTGGAGTCCATCACCCATTTGCACTAAGTGGAGGTCATAATACAAATTGCAAAGGTTGGTTTCCCTCATGGGCTCCACCATGGAGAGAGTGTTTTACTATCTCTACGATGCTCTACTTTACTCTAAGGTGAAGTCGTGAAGTCCCTCACCCATGTGAAGCCCCCAATAATAAGAACACGAAGTACGAATTTTTGGGAGCGTTAAAGCTGCTGCAAGTACGTTATCCTTATATACAAATCCATCACATCACTGCGAACCAATGCATTCTGGAAGCAGCCGCGGCCACTACCTGCGCTAATAATGTGGGAATCCTTAATGGCAGCCATGGCAGCCATTAATGGCCCACGTGATACCAAAAAATGAAACGTTATTGACCTCCTTCTCGAGTGTGGTTACGGTGAAGGTAGTATAAGCAACGAAAATAGGTTGTAGGTTAAAAGCTCTCTGGACCTAGTCCAATGATTCGGTGGAGAAGTTTGTTTCCCACCAGTTTTGTGGTCTAATTTTGAACAAAACTAAAACTATATGGCTCTAATTGAAAAGGAAAAAAAAAATTATATACAAAATATGCTCTACTAAATAAAATTGATACTCATATTCTTGAATATTTCTAGATTTGTAGATAATTCCAAAAAATATTCGCAAATTCCTAGATATTTCCGAACTCTGCAATGAACATTATATTAACAAGTTACTTACCACAGTTTGGTGATTTGTATTTGGACCTTCAGCTGTCTCTTACTCCAAAATAAAGTCAAGAAATTCAGAAAAATGTTCGTGGAAAGTAGGTTTACATGTTGTATTTTGGAAACTTAATTTCAGCGTTAGAACAGTTATCTAAAATTAGTATTAACAAGAAGGGCTACAATGGCAGCAAGTCCCCCTTCTGGCAGATTATTGTTTTGACTTGTTTGGTTACCTGAAGAGCATATTGATTTAGTCACTTTTTAGCCCGACTATTTTGTTTTATCCAAATAATCTAAGTTCGATTAGGGCTTCTCCAAAAAGATTTGAATGAAGTAAAATATAGATTTTTCTCTGAAGTTGATTTCCTACCAAATTTCTTCTTACCAAATTTCTATATATAAAATCACGAGAACCAAAGACCACAAAAATATATAACTTTCTTTGAAGTTGATTTCCTACCAAATTAGGATATATAAAATCATGAGAACCAAAGTAATACTATATATGTTCCACAAAAATATATAGCTTTTTCTGAAGTTGATTTCCTAGCAAATCTTACCAAATTAATAGCAGATATTTTAGGAGTTAGTTCATTTCTTACCAAATTACTATATATAAAATCATGAAAACCAAAGTAATACTATATATGTTCCACAAAAATATATAGATTTCTCTGAAGTTGATTTCCTAGCAAATCCTAGGTTGCAAAATTAAAGTGCAAAAATATATAACTTTTTGTGAAGTTGATTTCCCAGCAAATCCTAAGTTGCAAAATTATAGTGCTTTTTGTAAGGAGAAGAGTAGAGAAGAAAATCACTAATTAATTCGTAGATAATTTTGGGAAAAATAACAATTTTTCACATTAAAGATAAAATTAATAGCAGAGATTTTAAGAGTTAGTTAATTGGATAACTAGAATGCTTTCACCTTCCAAAATAACATTTGTCAAAAAAAGAAAATCTTAAGAATATTTAACAAAGAAAAGAAGCATGAATTAGAAATACATACTATATACTTCAAATTACCAAAATCACCCACCTATGTGAACGGAAACAATTTGAACATCTTCTAAAAGCTATGGAGTAGGAGTTATTTGCTTTCAAGAGATAAGTATGACATTAGATTCAAAGCATTAGTAGGAGATAGATTCTATATACTTGAAACTCTCAAAATCACCCACGTGAAACAAGTATGACATTAGATTCAAAGCATTAGTAAGAGACAATTCCTATACACTTCAAACTACGAAAATCACCCACCTGTGTGAACAGAAACAATTTGAGCATCAAACGCTTGATCCTTGAGCAACTTTCAAAACCTATGGAGTAGGAGCTATTTGCTTTGAAGAGATAAGTATGAAATTAGATTCAAAGCATTAGTAAGAGACCGATCACATAATAGGGTAGCAAAATTTTTGGGTTGTAGTTAATCCTAAAAGATAGAAACGTAATGGGTTTAAGGTTTTAGCAATTTACAAGTAACTAATAACTTCAAGATTATTGTGGAGTGGGGAACTGGAAATATCAGTTTATAAAATGTATTATTATTAGTTTCCAAAACCTACGGAGTAAGAGTTATTTTCTTGATTCAAAGCATTAATAGAAAACACATCAAATAATAAAATAGCAATTTATGGGTTTCAATTAATCCTAAAAAATAGCAACGTAATGGGTTTCAGCAATTTACAAGTAACTAATAAGTCTGAAATTATTGTGTAGTCTACGAGGAGCCTATCATGAAGGTAGATTCATTGTCCAGAGAAGCATCGAGGATGCATGAAAGATCGAAGTGATTGAAGTAATCGATAGAATTACTAATGAAGTAACTTCTTGCTCTATTTATTCGTAATTTTTTTTAATAGTAGATACTGTGTTGAACCACCATTTTAGAATACTATATTTTGGTAAATAATGTGTTGAACCACGATTCTAGAATCTTTGTTTTTAATATGAAAAAACAAAAGTGAAATTAACATAAAACGCATCCTTGACAGACTTAGTTAGCTTAATAAGCAGAAATTATTAGAAACAATGATCCAGAATCGGCGTGGCAAAAACTGTTAAAACGGTTGCAGTCAAGGAAGAGATCAGATTTCCAGCAAGTAGTAGGTATCCATGACAAGGAAATATCCTCTACTCAAAAACAATCTCAGAGTTAATTTGACCAAATATACCAGGACAAGAATCCCATTTACTCTGTTACCTGGTTTCCCAATATCCACCGATGTATCGACACGTATCGTTCCCTTTCTCTTTGTGAAACCACTGGGGTTGCCATCCTCATTCTTGGAGCTTTCTAGCCTTAAAAGTTCAAATACACAAAGTTTATCAGCATAAAATTACGTCATAATTTCGATGGCTTAGAATGAATACCTATTTGTGGTTATAATTAATGTTCATCAACAGTAATCACATGCAAATATTTGATGCAGACTATTAGGAAAGGCACCCAAAAATATAATATTTTATATACGAAGTAACTAATAGTAGAGTAACAATATAATGAATCAGCCAACATGCATATTAGTTACAATCTCATAACATCAAACATAACACCAATCTATTGTAGTATGTACCAGTTATTAGAATAATTGAAGAAAGTCTTTTGATCCCAGTCAATTGGCCAATGATAGACATTCAACTTTAAGAACTTGAACTATATTGTAAAACCACAGAACTTGAGGACTTCTCATTCTAGAGTTAGAACAATAGTTATGAATGTTTTCACTTTTCTAATGAAATATGCTAATCTCGCTCGATACTAAACATTAGAAAACATACAAAATTAATGATAAATGATAAATCTAACATAATCACACATGGATATTGTTGGCAAAATATATCCCCATTAGAGTGAATGCTTTAAAAAGAGATCTTAACATATGTCTGCCTTTGAGCATCAATATCGACCATATCAATGATTCCTTTATAAAGGAAAATATAAAGATATTGTTTGAGATGTAAAAGAAATTGATAATAGACATAAGTAGGAACATCGTAAATGAAAGCTCCCACGACAAAATTGGTAATATTTTCTAAAGGTGCCCCATTGCCACTAATGCTATTACCATATTGAAAGCCAAATTTGCATAAGCATCGGAACATAGATTGAAATAAGAAGTTCCATAACTATGGCGTATAATTAAACTAATTTATGTACTGAATATATTTAAAAATATTTAATCTAAAAAGATTTGCATATCAGAAGTATATCATATCACCAAGAGGTTCTTTATTAAGAAACATGAGAAATCAGTGCAAGAAAACATATCACAAAATAAAATTAGAGACAATAACAATAATGCACAGAAGAAAATAAAATAATATATCCATAGGGCCTTGTAATAATCTAAATGTGAAACCCCAGGTGGTTTTGTAGGCAGATTCGTAGCTACTAGGAGCAAACTAGAATTTTGGAAGCATCACGAATTTTGAGAGCCGAAATATATATTTGATAAGGCTTATCTTTCGTTTAGGCTTAATATCCAAACTTTGGTAACATAATCTTGTCAGAACCATGATACAACAAGTTATTAATAGTTTGAATTTCAGTCGAAGGATCCTCTATGTAGAAGAAAACTCACAATAATTGGTTATAATTCTGCATATTAAACTTGGGTTCAGTATGTTTCTTAGTTTACAAAAAATAAATTTAATTTCAAAAAAAATAAAACAAGTTTGGCATCATGATCCAAGACATTGGAAAAAAAAAAAAAAAAAAAAAACGCTCTCTTGAATATAGAAATTATAGTACTGTTAGTGCAAAATAATAAGAGAAACTTTTTGAAAGGAAATGGTGGCATTCAATTGTAGCTTTTCTAGTCTAGAAAATATTGATAGATATGCTGAAATGTACAATCTATAACATCTAAATAAGAAATCCCCAATGAGCTAAAAGCTCAAAAGTAGCCAACATGTCTTCAATGTGATCATTCGCCATAGAAAGATAGGCAAAGTAGTACCTAGAAGGAAAGAAAGTCATTATAAGGAACTTAGCTATTTCAATAGAAAAGAAACTTATGTTGGCATAACTCCAATAAATTAATGTAATAATGTGGAGGAAAAAATTCCAGGGTTAGTAATAAACTCATCAAAATATATCTCGAGATTGATAAAATAAACATTCATAACATAAACTGACCTAATTTTTACCTATGGTTGAGGCAGAGCAGTTGCAACCCTCCAAATTACTACAACAATAATGAGAATAAGTAATTATTACTCTGCATCAGATAATGGGAATATAACACAGAATCGACATAATAAAATTAATTCTTACCGAGGCAACGAATGTCCAGTTCTTGTCATGCACGTCTTCGACTCTTTTGGAAAAACCCTCGTAATTTCGTTGAAGATTCGAAACTGGAAAGGGAAATAGGGTCATTGAATATTGATTCATCTCAAGATTAATGGGAAACCAACATAACCCTTATGGGTTGACCAAGGCCAAGTGACCATAGCTAAATGAACCGGTGGAGGCATGGATTTTGAAGCCCAAATTAGATAACATTTCCATACCCTTGAGTAAGTTTTTGATCACATCTAAAGAGAAGTAGAAATTATTAGACAAGGAATCTGGAATTCATCCACCGAACTCTCTCCAAAAAATTATTGTAGATTGCAAAGGAAAAGTTGTACTTGTCAAAGAATCCAAGGGAATTTTAGAACAAAATAATGCAAATATCCCACCTAATAGAGTTAAGCAAGAAAATTAAGAAGTTGAGAAACTGGGTTCACCTAAAGTGGCACCCTTTTTCTCTTTGGACCACACTCCTGGAACAAACTCATCAGTGAGATTGCAAGAAAGAAAGTTTCAAATAAAACTAAGAGAAGGGATAAGAAAAGCTAGTAGAGAGAGTACCTATAGTGGAACAAAGTTGTGAGAATTCCATTAACAGAAGCTCATATTTGTTGAAGGTAATGGAGAAATATATTAGAGAGAGTCAGTTCATATGAACCTTAGATTTGGAGTTTGTTCCTATTTCTTAAGTTTTGGTTCTAACTTCCCTATTTGCATGTAACCTATATATTTTTTGATATCTAATGAGAATGTAAAGAAACTTACGCATGCAGTCCCTCCTGGTGTAGTCTATTAGAGTAGAGATAACTACTACAACTTTCAATAATATTTGATTTTGCCATATTTTATCATGCTATCACAGCTGTAGGGTTGAATGAAAGCTAGGGTGATTTTTATCTAGTGTTTATCCAGGTGGTAGAGGAGAAGCCCCTGATGCCCTGAGGGTAGCCGTGAAACAAGTTGTGAGAAATTGGGTAGCCGTAAGTCTATGAGGATTTTTTTTTCTCTGGTACATAAGCCGATCAAGGTGATCGTTTCACTCACAGACACACCGATCAACACGCATTTGTGCTCGAGAAAGGAGCCAATTTCAAAAATCAGCGTGGAGTCACACGGAGAAAACACGTTGATCCGTGTTTTCCAAATGCGACCAACACGGGATCTCGAAGTTTCTAGGGTGCTGAAAGAGCTAGTATAGCTCTTCAATGGAGGAACCAATCCGCTCGGATTGAAGGAGCCAGAGAGCTCATGTTGAAAGAGCCATAGAGCTTGTGTTGTGGAGCGTTGTGGCGACATAGTGCTCATGATGTGGATTGATGATTGAAGCCATAGAGCTTATGCCTGTGGAGATAGAGAGATCATGCCTACATATCCATGGAGATCGTGTAGAAGAGTCAGAGTGCCTGCAGATCGAGTGAGATCCTGCAAAGGAGTCAAAGTGCCTGCAGATCCAATGAAATTGTTTAGAAGATTCAAAGTGCCTACAGATCCATTGTGATCGCATCAGAGGAGCTAGAGAGTCATGGTATCAGAGGAAAAAACACTGGAAGGATCATTGTAAGCGTAATCCGTGATAGAGTGAGCCCGTGGTGCAGTGTCTAGAGCATCCTTCCAAACAGGTCGAAGAACACATAGATTTGTTTCTTAATATTATTATTTTTGTGGATCTGGGGTATATTTGGTTGTGGATCTGGTTTTATGTCAATTGCTTGGGGTCATTTTTTATTGTCAAGATGAATAATTTAATGGAATTATATTTGAATGAAAGTAACAATATTGATGGTTCAAAATATTCAAATTGAAAATTCAAGTTACAGACTATGCTAGAAGGGCATAGTGCATGGGCAATCGCGACTGACGATGAGGTGAAACCTACAATTACAGCAAGTGCAATAGCTGTGAAAATACAGGATTTGGAGAAGAGGGAGAAAAAGGCAAGATTGATGTTTAAGATGGCAATCAAAGACTGCATCATCCCTAACATCAGAGATTTTAAGTCTGTGAATGAGATATGGACAACTCTCAGAGACTTGTACGAGATCAGAAATATGAATCGCCTACTATTATTGAAAAGTAATATTCTCTCCATAAAGATGGAGGAGAACAACATTCATCCCACGCATCAAGGAAAATGAAAGACAAGCTTGGAGACATCGAAGAGGTTGTAAGTAATACCAATATGGTAATTATTACTATGAATGGTATGATTGACGATTACGAGATTCTTATAACAGGCTTGAATTCTAGAGAGAAAGCCCCCAAATTCAAATAATTGAGAGGGATTCTCATGCAAAATGAGGAAAGAAGGATGACATTGAAACCATAAAATTCAGATCTAGTTGCCATGGCAAAGAAGAAGCCATTCAGAGGAAAAGTGAATGGAGGACGGAGAGGTGGAGGCACAACACAGAAAAGGCCAAATCCATCTCAAGGTATGTCACCAAACAGGAATAATCCACCATTAAAATGTTTTTATTGTGGAAAATTGGGCCATATGTCTAAGCAATGTCGTAAGAAGAAATATGATGAAGGTGAGCAAAGATACGAGAGACATGCAGGGAATTTTGTAGATGTTTCAGATGATGACCATAACCAGGATCTAATATTGTTCATGGCCGGCTCTGATGAAAGGAAAAAGAGGATAGGTGGTATGTGGATTTAAGAGAATCTGACCACATGACAAGCAACAGACAAGTGGATTGAGGACTTCAAAGAAATCGACACTAGAGAAAAAATCTACCTTGGTGATGACAGAGGGTAACTAATCAAAGGACATGGTAACGTTCCTATAATTCTGCCTAATGGTAATATTAGGCTAATTCAGAATGTGATTTATGTACCAAAAATTAATAAGAATCTGATATCTATTTCAATGATAACAGGTCATAATCTTAAGGTAGAATTTTATAAATCATATTGTGTTGTTAAAGATCTGCTGGATTCTACAAAGACCATTGCAACAGGGATTCATGTGGGCGGCCTCTACAAGCTACATGTGAAGAGTGCGCCACATCATGCCTTGACATCGTGGGGTATGTTTGCGAAAGAGCTATGGAACCATAGATTTGGTCGTATAAATTTCAAATATTTGAAATTAATTCAGAAGAAAGGTATGGTTATTGGTCTTCCTGATTTAAAGCATAGTCATGTTGATTATGAAGCGTGTGCTCTTGGAAATATGCAAAGAGATGAGTTTCCTGCTAATGTTAACAGAAAATAGAGAGATATACTTGAGTTAGTCCACATTTATTTATGTGGGCCAATGTAGTCAAGATCTTTGGGAGGTGCATATTACTTCTTAGTATTTGTCGATGAATGTATTAGATTTATGTGGGTATATTTTCTCAGCAAAAACAGTCATGTTTTTGAATACTTCAAGCAATTCAGAAGCGTGATAGAGAAGCAGACATGAAAATACATCAATATTCTCCGCTCGGATCAAGGGGGAGAGTACATGAAGGATGATCTCAGGAAATATTGTAAAGAACATGGAATTCTGCAACAATATACAGTACCCCAAACTCCTCAAGAGAATGAGATTACAGAAAGGAGAAACAAACCCCTCGTGGAGTGTGCTCATAGTATGATGAAAGGTGATAATATTTCTAATGGATTTTGGGTTGAAGCTATAAATACGATTGTTTATTTGAAAAACAAAAGTCCTACAAGAAGTCTGGATTCTAAAACACCTTTTGAAGCCTTTTTAGGTTTTAAGCCTTCAATTAAGCATTTGAGAGTTTTTTGTTCCAAAGCATTTTCCCATGTACCAAAGGAAGACATAAAGAAACTTGATGCAAAGGCCATCAAATGTACCTTTTTTGGGTATTGTACTGAATTTAAAGCTTACAAGTTATTTAATCCCTCTACTCATAAACTTTTTGTGGGTAGAGATGTAGTGTTTCATGAACAGGTACATGATGGAAACAATGCAAACATTAATGATGATTGGGACATTCCATTGTTGGTACAAGAATGGAATGGTGAAACTGAAGAAATACAGGAGCAACAGGAACATTAGCAGTAGTAGAAGCAAAAGTGGGAGCAACATCAGCAGCAACAACAGAAAGAAGCAGATATTTCAGATGAAATCATCGAACCAAGTTCATTAAGAGATGATCAGAATAGGTTGGATGTCACTCCAGCTCTCAGGAGATCAGGTAGGAAAATACAATTTTCAGTAAGATACTAAGATAATGCTTTCATAACTAGCATGTTAAGTGTTGTTGAACCCTTTAGTTATAAAGAAGCAAGTCAATTTAATGAGTGGAGGGAAGCCATGGAAGAGGAACATGAATCAATTCTGAAAACAAAAATTGGGAGTTAGTTGAATTACCTGAAGGTAAATAAACCATAGGTTGCAAATGGTTATACAAACCCAAATTTAAAGCAGTTGGGAGCATAAAAAAGTATAAAGCTAGACTAGTTGTAAAGGGGTATTAAAAAAAATAAGGTATAGACTATGAGGAAACCTTCGTCCCAGTAGCTAAACTTAATACAATGAGAATGTTAATTTCCTTAGCTACTAAACACCAATGGAAAATGCACCAGCTAGATGTTAAGTTTTCTTTCTTGAATGGGGAGTTGAAAGAGGAAGTCTATTTAGAGAAACCTGAGGGGATTTTCAAATAGGTCAAATAACATTTAGTCTATAGATTAAAGAAATATTTATGTGGAATAAAACAGGCTCCAAGATCATGGTACGATAATATTGATTCATTTTTTTTACAACAGAGCTATAATAGAAGAAAAAATGACCCCAATATCTATACTATTTTTGATGAAAAGGGGAGAATAGTTTTGATTTATTTATATTTAGATGATCTCATCATTACAGTAAATGCAGATAAAATCATTGAAGAAATCAAGGTGCATATATCAAAAATGTTTGAAATGAAATACCTAGGTGAGCTTCACTACTATTTGGGTGTAGAGATCTGGAGAGATCAAGGAAAAACATTTCTAGCATAGAGTAAGTATGTCAGGAATCTTTTGAAAAAGTTTAAGATGGATTAGTGTAAGGCTGTAGCAGTACTTCTACAACAAAACACCAAACTTCAGTGTGATGATGGTTCAAGGAGGCAAATGAAACATTTTACAGGCAGTTGGTCGGGAGTTTAATCTACTTGACCACTACTAGACCATATTTGGCCTATGCACTCAGTGCATTGAGCCAATTTATGTCCAATCCACTTGAGAGAAATTGCATTGTAGCTAAAGGTGTCTTAAGATATCTACAATGAACCTTAGACTATGGAATTTTGTATATTGATTCTTGTGATGTGAAATTAATAGGTTTTTTAGATTCCGACTGGGGTGGAAACATAGATGAAAAGATATCCATTACAGGCTATGAATTTAGCGTTGGGTCCGAGGTAATAACATGGAGTAGTAAAAATTAGAACACAATTTTTTTTTCTCCAGCAGAAACAAAGTACCAAGTAATGTGTGCAACAACTTGTGAGGCAGTTTGGTTGAGGCGGCTTCTCCAAGATGAAGGAGAAGAACATAAGTTGCAACTATGTCATATGCGATAACCAGAGCTCCATCAAAATCGCAAACAATATGGTGTTCCATAGAAACACTAAGCACATAGATACTCAGTTCCACTTTGTCAAGGAGAAAGTTCAATCAAAATAAATCCATATTGTATATTGTAATACTTGTGATAATGTTGCCGATATTTTTACCAAGCCCCTTGGTAGAATTAAATTTGAGATGCCTAGGGACATGTTAGGAATATTTGTGAACCCTTTATCCATGAAGGGGAAGTGTTGAAGAAAATGGAGAACTATATTAGAGAGAGTCGGTTCAACTGAACCTTAGATTAGGAGTTTGTTCTTATTTCTTAGGTTTTGGTTCTAACTTCCCTATTTTCATGTAACCTGTATATTGTTTGATATCTAATGAGAATGTAGAGTGACTTGCACATGTAGTCCCTCCTGGTGTAGTCTCTCAAAGTAGATATAACTAGTACAAATTTCAATAATATTAGATTCTGCCATAGTTTATCAATATCTAGATTTTCATATCAAAAGTATATCATACCACCAAGAGGTTGTCTATTTAGAAACATGCAAAATCAGTCCAAGAAAACATATCACAAAACTAAACTAGCAACAACAAAAATAATTCACAGAATAAAATAAAATAATATATCCATAGGGGCTTATAATGAGCTATATGTGAAACCCCAGGTGGTTTTGTGGTCAGATTCGTAGCTACTAGGAGCAAATTAGAATTTTGGAAGCCTCATGAATCAATTCAAAATATAATTCTCAGAAATGACAACAGTCATAATTTCTAGCCATCATATAGTATATTATAGACCTCTCTAACCATCATATTATAGACCTCCATTTGGGAAACTTCAATACCTCCCTCATTAATACCCACAAAAGTTATTTTTCCAACTAGCTACACATTTCACCAAAAAGGAGCAAAACATAGGGATATTCGACAAATAGAAATTTATCATATTGCTTGAGAATTTCAATACACATCCTTCTGCCATTTTTATTTATCTAATATTATAGAAAGCATGGAGGAAAGACTAGAAAATGGAAAGCACATTCCTTTGCAAAATAAGAAACAAATAACTAGAAATTCAAGAAATTATAACAGACACAAATTAGAAATTTGAGAAACTGTATGCACTGTGGAATAGAATCGAAAGATTATTTTGTCAGGAAACTTGACCCCAAGGGAGATAAGATAATTTTATTAGCGTCCACTGAATTGGATCAATGGAACTAAAAATATATGTTCAGTGTGAGTACAACGTGGGACTGCAAAAACTCCTATAAATGGTGAGGGAAAATCTAGGAAAAAAAACAAAAATGTACATCATAATTAAGCATCTAAGTGATTCTCTGTAAAACGATCTTTCATCCCACTCCCCAAAAAAGGTTTATACTGTATTTCGAGTCCTATTCTGAACCAACCCTTGAACCTAAAAAACAGACCAAGAAATATTCATATCAAAACACATTCCAAATGTACACTATTGAAATCTTTTGAAATAAACCAATTGAAATTAATCAGGTACATGATGAACTAATTGCTACTGGAATTCAGACATGATAAGCACTTACAAGATGAGGGTTACGATCAATTATATATTTCTCCTTGAATTTTAGTTTACAAGAGAATTCTTGATTTCCCTGTATACACATTGTTCCTTAGTGATCATAATACAATTTCCCCAATATTGGATTGTATATAGACGTTGTAACCTGCAAGTAACTAAAAATAATGAAATTAGTTAATCAACCCAAGAGAGGAAACCATGAGAAAAGTTCAAACTACTGTGAAATCCAAGCTCTCTTATAAGAAATCTTAAGTATCTTACTCCACTAAAAAACCTTACCATCATCAATCTAGCTGAATTGAATGACCCCAAAACTTACTCTTTAAATTACTATCTCCCCAAAATTTCCACCCTCTACCTTCACAGTGGCATGCAACAATCATGGGATGATGAATGGTCTGTATTTATATAAATACATATATTTAAAACACATGAAATTGCACTAACTAGCATATCCTATTATTGGTTCAGCCTACCACGAGGCGTATTTTACAACTTTTTCACCTTGAATTAAACTTCTACCACTAAACTATCGTTCCTCTAGGCTCTTAAGGGGTGGACACAAGAATAAATGAAGCAAATATGACTGCAATTATTCCAGCTTTAGGGGGTGACCACCAGAAAAATTGAAGTAATTATAACTGCAATTGTTCTAGCCAAAATAATTCTTCTCAAGAAAGGGTGAAGTAAACACGCCTCTAGCATGCAAGCCATCCAAGTCGAAGTCATGTTCCTGAAATTGATATTTATTTTTATTAATATTTTTAAATTAAAATAAAAAATTAATTAAAATTAAAAAAAATGAATACAATAAACTAATAAAAAAAGTTAAATAAAAAATAAAAAAAGTGAACTGCCAAGTGGGAGTTGCATGAAGGCCAAGTTCCCTTCTATATCTAAACTCTTCATTTAGCTCTGAGGATCCCGCTCAGATTTGACTATCCCCCAAGCTAAGATTTTTGTTGCACGCCACCAATGCACCAATCCTTATAGTAGACAAGACTTCAGTCATTTGGTTTGATACAGTGAAGGAGTCCTTTGTTCGTTCTCCTCTACACCTTGGTGCCTAATTCAAGTATTCCTTTTCCTGATTCAAGTATTCCTTCTCGAATAGACGTCATCTGTCGCTATAAAAATTTGCGATCCCTCGAGTAATTTTTTTGTTCAAAATCCAACTGGTTCATTACACAACATTGTGTTATCCAACCCCTCTCAGTCTTGCATACACGATTCACTGCATCGTACAAGGTTTGGGAAAAATTTCTTTCGAAGATACAAAAGACGAAGCAAATTTTATCTGAATTGTCCCGAGGATTCTCTGTCTTTGATCTGAGAGATTTTTCTAGTTTATTAGAGGATTCACAATCGAAGGTATGGATACACAGATTATACTCCCTCCCTTCGCCATCCTGATTCCCAAAACAATTGATTGACATTTTGGAGAAAGTTATGAGTATCTCGCGCATCATTCTCTTCACGTAGTTGTGTGCACTATTGTCGAATACAATAACATCCCACTTGTCAACATCTAGAAATTGTCCAGCCTAAAAACATTTTTCAGCTTCCATTCCCCTATGGTGTGTTTTTTTCTTCCATGTGTTTTCCTCTGATTCATTTTCGCCACTGTTTTTTCCGCCTCTGATTCATTTGTCGCCATTGGTTTTTCTACCACTATTTTTTCCACCAATTTAGGCTTTGGTATTAGCCGACCAGCTACTCATATCATTTCATCCCCAATATTAATTTCAAAGGGTTTGATTTATGGAAATACCCTGTGACCAACCAGACACACCATCAACGATATAATAAATAAATTCACTACATAACTGGTTCCAACTGATTTTAAAGAATAAATTCACTACATAACAGGTTCCAAATGATTTTAATGAATAATCTCACTACATAAAAGGTTCCCACTGATTTTAATGCAGTAGTCTAATGATTAGAGTTTTTTCCCTTGGATATTTTGGGACAAAATTTCGCAAATATTTTTTTGGAATTTATTAAGTTTTATATCTGTAATATGTAGGAATTGATTCAGTTTTATATCTGTAATATGTAGATATGAGTGCTGAAAAAATTTATACATTCAAAAGTAAGTTTTAAACAATTAAATTTCACAAGCCATATTTCCCAGTTTCTTAGAAACAGATTTTGGAATATTATTGAAATTTTCAATGTAAATAAAAATATGGTGTGTTAGTGTGTGCTTCATTCGATTGGTAGAGTTTGCTTTTCAATGGAGTTCTTTTAGTTAGAATACAAGATGCATATGTTACACGACATATGTTGAAAGATCTTAAAATCTATGTTGAAGAAGATCAAGTTCAACTGATAAAAACATGGGCAGATTATTACAGTCATAAGATAATGTATAAATCCATTTTATCATTAGGGATTTAAGGTGCTCAATTCATATTTAGTAATAGTATTTCATATAAATAGGTGATTACTATTATTATTAGAATAATTGTTGTCAATCATAAAAATACTACTACTAAAAATTAAAGGTGCAAGAAGATTGAAAAGCTCAATTACAACGAACTTACTTGGATACCAAGCCCAAGAGATTCTAGCTATGTTGCGGTCCCCTTGTCTTGGTAAATTGATCCTGCGTCTGACAAAGGAATATTTGAAAACTCTGTAAACTTCACTATGTTTTGCAGGGCAATGGGTAAGATATCGCCATCACCGACATGCCCTAATATGAATTCCTCCAGATCAACATCTGATGTTTTCGTAGGAATTTTACTCCCAACCACCGCCATGGATGAGAAGCAGCAACAACCCACAATTCCATCAATCTTGACATAGAGAAGGACAAGAAAAGATCCGAGAAGCTGGAGGTGTTTTCACGAATCCATGCAAAGATCAAATTAGAGCACCTAGCCTTAAAACTCTGAGTTTAATTCCATCGACCTCATTGACTTACCTTTTGCCCGCAAGATGCAAATTGCAAGTTTGTCATTTTACCATTTAAGCCATTTTCCATATGTTGTTTTACCGCCGATGAGATATCAGGTGGGACCTACCTTATACCTTACCGCATGGACCAAACTTTGTTTTGTGTTCATTTCTTTGTATTCCTCATTTCACACTTACCAACTTTTAGTCGCCGGCAAAGCGCATTTCACATTTTTTATGACTTACCTTCTACAGCGGCAAGTTAAGATATTTGACGTGTGATGTGGTCGTGCTATTTCACATTTCATTCGTAACCATTTATGTTTTCTCGTAAAGTTTCGCAACACATGTTGTTTGTTTTGGGACACGATTGCGCCATCACATCTCATACCCACAACGTTTTATGTTTACCCATGTTTGCGTCATATAAAAGTTAAGGTCGTCGATCTGCGATCTATGATGAGGAATCAAGCCAAATCACATAAAGTTTGAAATCCACCAGTTTGTGTGTTTGAACGCGTCTTCAAATATTTTTTGTGTATGAGAAGAATATGGCCTACGTGCTAATTAAATGCAGAAATGGGTCTTTTGATAGCCCAAGGACAAATGTTTGTTGAACATCGGTTCAACATTGAACATCATTGATTAGAATTAGGTTTTTAGGATTTGACCACTTTGTATTAAAAGAAATGTAATTTCATTTTTAAATGAGTGATGGAATGAAAGTAAATTTGTTCCTCTCCTGTGTAACGCTACCTGTGTATGACTGTTAATTTTAATTTCCGCATATTGTTTGTATTCTCTGTGATTGAGGAAACACATTTCCTCTGTCAGATTGCATTCAGAATTTCCGAAATGGTATCAGAGCTTGCCATTGGAAATTTCAACATGGTATTAGAGCAGGTCTAGGCTCTCAGTAAAATAATAAGCTCTCTTTATTGTAGAAGTTGTAAGATTGATTTGAGAAGCATATTTTTCCAACAATGAGAAAGCTTCTATTTGACAAAGTCAAGTTGATTGTTTTTCTACACAGTCACGATGGCAGCAGCAGGCACCAGCCTGAAAAATCTCCAACTACCACATTTTAATGGAAAGAATTATGATTATTGGGCCATTACAATGAGAGCCCTGTTTGCTTCACAAGATATATGGGAGCTCGTGGAACAAGGTTTCCAAGAACCACCAGATGTAGCAGTGCTGCTGCTTTGACAGCAGCAGAAAGAGACTTGTTGAGAGATAATAAGAAGAAGTACTCGAACGTCCTCTTCTATCTCTATCAAACAGTACGCGAGAGTATTTTCCCAAGGATTCCAGTAGCAAAAAAGTCTAAGGAGGCGTGGGATATTCTCAATACAACCTATCAAGGAATGGATAAGGTGAAGACATCAAAGCTACAAATGCTGAGGAGAGACTTTGAAACTCTTTGTATGAAAGAGTCTGATAACATAGACTCATTATTCATGAATGTGGCTGGGTTGGTCACCCAGATAAGGTCTCATGGAGAGACATTTGAGGAAACAAGAATAGTGGAGAAATCTTGAGAAGTCTACCCTCAAGATTTGATTCCATAGTAGTGGCAATAGAAGAGACAAATGATATCTCTATATTTTCAGTGGATGAGCTTTGTGAATCCCTGATGTCTCATAAACATAGACTAAACAGAACAACTAACTCCTCATTGGAGAATGTTTTCAATACACATATGTCTTTTGGTCGGAAGAAGCCCACAGACAGGTGGAAGAAACAACCCTGCAAGCACAAGTGGAAGGGGCAACAACCAGAATCAAAGCGAAGCCTCAAGCCAGATTCAAGCTCAAGGACAAAGGTATGATAAATCCCAAGTCCAATGTCATTATTGTAGAAAGTATGGGCATTATGCCAATGAATGTAGAAAGAAAAAAAATGACATGAATAATAGGAAAAATGTTAATTTTTAAAAATAAAGTTAGAACGAGAGTAATTTTCTTATAACATGTAATGTACCACAAGAAAAACATGAATATGTATGGTTCTTAGACTCAGTTTGTAGTAATCACATGACTAGAAACATAGCAATGTTTTCCAATATGGATGAAGATGTGAAGTCTGAAGTGACAACGGGGATTGGTAGCAAAGTCTCTATCAAGGGAAAATGTAGAGTATCTATACTCACAAGGAAGGGAGAAAATAAGTTTGTGCCAGATGTATATTATGTACCTAGCCTAAAATGTAACCTTATAAGCATTGGACAACTCGTGAACAAGGGCTACAATGTATTTTTTAAGAAGAATGTGTGTACTATGATGGACATACCTCCAAGTAAAAGAGTCATTGTAGAAGTGCATATGACAAAGAATAGGATGTTTCCTCTCAAGCTCATAACTAACTTGAAGGAAGGAGGTGTGGTAGCACCATTCACACAAGAGGTCTTTCAAGAAGAAGTGAAAGACAAAAACTGATTATGGAATTTGAGATTTGGACATCAATTTTGGAGGTTTGAACCTCTTGCATAGAAAAGCAATGGTAAAAGGATTACCACTCATTGAGAAACCAGACAACCTATGTGAAGGATGCATCTTGGGAAAACAACACAGAGAAGTATTCCCAACAGGGAAGAGTATAAGGGCAAAGGCACCCTTAGAGATTGTCCACTCAAATTTGTGTGGACCAATGAAAACACCATCTTTAGTTGGTAGCCAATATGTTTTGACATTCATATATGATTACACCAGAAATACATGGGTGTATTTCTTGAAACAGAAGAGTGAAGTATTTGAATAGTTCTACCACTTCAAAGTTCTTGTTGAGAAGCAGAGTGGGCACTACATCAAAGTGCTGAGAACTGACATAGGTGGAGAATATATCTCCAAATATTTCCTACGTTTCTGTAGGGAAAATGGCATACACAAGCAGTTTACCGCAAGGTACACACCACAGCAAAATGGTGTTACGGAAAGGAAGAATAGGACCATCATGAACATGGTCAGAAGTATGTTGAAGGAAAAACATTTGCCAAATGAGTATTGGGTTGAAGTTGTCAATTGTGAAACATATATTCTGAATAGATGCCCAACCAAAGCTGTTATGAACAGAGTTTCAGAAGAAGCATGGAGTGGAACAAAGAATTTTGTCACTCACATGAAAGTATTTGGATGTGTGGCATATGCACATATCCCAGATCAACTAAGGAAGAAGTTGGACAACAAAGGGGAGAAGTGTATCTTTGTTGGATACAGTGATGAGTCCAAGGCATACAAACTCTATAATCCATCCACCAAGAAAGTTATAATCAACAGATATGTGCAGTTTATTGAACAAGAATCTTGGGATGGAAGCTTAGAGAAAACAATGAACGTGAATACATGTGTGTCTCACGAAGAGCAAGAGGAATGCACATCATGAAATAATTCATCCACGATGGTTCCTCCTCCACCTACACAAGCACAACAGAGCACACCACAAGCAAGCAAAAATAAAACCTTGAGAAACCAAGTAAGTGCTTCTCCAAGCACACCACAGGGATCAGAAACTCTCTCGAGTTCAAGTGGAACTCCAAGCACACCAAGAAGACCAATATTTATAACTTTGAGCGAAATTTATGAGCAAGAAGTTGATAATGATAATGGTTTGAATTTTTTATTTTCTTTGTATTGACATGTTAATGACCCAATTCATTTTGAAGATGCAATAAAAGAAGAAAAATGGATTGAAGCAATGAATGAAGAGATTGGTGCAATGGAAAAGAATGAAACATGGGAGTTAGTGGGCCTCCCAAAAGGTGAAGATGTCATTGGAGTAAAATGGGTCTATAAGACCAAGAGCAATGCTGAAGGCAAGATAGAAAGGCATAAAGCAAGACTTTTTGTGAAAGGCTACAAGCAGCAACAAGGAAGAGACTATGAAGAAACCTTTGCACCTATTGCAAGGACGGAGACAGTGCAGACAATGTTGTCCATAGAAGCACAACAAAAGTGGAAAGTCTATCCAATGGATGTGAAAACAACATTTTTGAATGGATTTTTGAAAGAGGACTTATATGTTGAACAACCTCCAAGCTATGAGATTGAAGGCCAAGAGCACAAAGTGTGCAAGTTGAAGAAAACTCTTTATGGGCTGAAGCAAGCACCAAGAGCATGGTACAATAGAATTGATGCTCCCTGACAGAAAATGGGTCTGAAAAGTGTGACGGTGAACCCACACTATACATAAAATAAAATGATGGTAAGATCTTGATCATTGTTTTATATGTAGATGATTTAATATTTGCTGTCAATGAATTTTCTCTCATTTTTTATTTTAAAGCAGTCATGAAGAATGAATTTGAAATGACTGATTTGGGTTTATTGAGATACTTCTTAGGCATAGAAGTAAAGAAAAATGAGAAGGGAATTTTTATTTCCCAAGAAAAATATGTTGCAGAAGTTTTTAATAGGGTTAACATGCATCACAACAAAGAAGCAGTAACTCCAACTATCATGGGGTTAAAGTTAAGCAAAGAATATTGCAGAAGAATGTCGAAGTGACATTGTACAAGAGCATAGCTCGCAACCTTATGTATTTGACTGCAGCTAGGTCTGATATTATGTATGTTGTAAGTTTAATTTCCAGATTCATGGAGACACCAAAGGAGACACAGTAGTAAGCAGCCAAGAGAATATTGAGGTATGTGAATGGAACGAAGGAGTATGATGTTCTATAGTCCTCAACTGGTAATTTTAAATTGATTGGTTACACTAAAATTTATTGGGATGGAAGTGTATATGATAGGAAGAGCACATATGGGTATGTGTTTCATTTGGGATCAGGAGCCATTTCATGGGCTTCCAAGAAGTAACCAATAGTTTCTTTATCAATAGCAAAAGCATAATATGTGGTAGCAACAGCAACATCATGCCAAGAAGTATGGATGATAAGGATGCTGAGATATTTATGTCATGATCAAGACAAAGGAACCGCAATTTATTGTGATAATAGCTCAACAATGGCATTATCAAAAATTTTGTTTTCCATAAGAGAACAAAGCACATAGATGCAAAATATCATTTTATAAGAGAATTGGTTAACAATGGTGAGATTGTTTTGCAGCACTGTAGGATAGAGGAACAATTTGCTAATATCCTCATAAAGCCATTAGCACAGAAGAGTTTTGAGTATCTCGGAAAATGTCTGGGAATGATTTATGGAGGCAATTGTGATTAAGAGGGAGTGTTGGAATTTTACTCCCTACCACCGACATGAATGAGAAGCAGCAGAAGGCCATAATTCCATCAATTTTGACGGCAGAGAAGGACAAGAAAAGATCCGAGAAGCTAGAGGCGTTTTCACGAATCCACGCAAAGATCAAATCAGAGTACCGAGCCTGAAGACTTTGTGTTTAATTCCATCTACCGCATTGACTTACCTTTTTCCCGCAGCACACAAATCACAAGTTTTTCGTTTTACCATTTAAGCCATTTTCCATATGTTTTTTTACCGTCGATGCGATATCTGGTGGGACCTACCTTATCCCTTACCGCATGGACCAAACTTTGTTTTGCGTTCATTTCTTTGTATTCCGCATTTCGTACTTACCAAGTTTTAGCCGCCCGCAAAGCACATTTCGCATTGTTTATGACTTACCCTCCGTAGCCGCAAGTTAAGATATTTGACATGCGATGTGATCATGTTATCGCACATCACATTCGAAACCATTTATATTTCCCCGTAAAGTGCCGCAACATATGTTGTTTGTTTTGCGATGTGATTGTGCCATCACATATCGCCACCCCAACCTTTTATGTTTACTCGTGTTCACGTCAGATAAAAGTTAAGGTTGTCGCTCTGCTATCTACGATGAGGACTCAAGCCGAATCACATAAAGTTTGAAGTCCGCAAGTTTGTGTGTTTGAATGCGTCTTCACGTGTTTTTTTGTGTATGAGCATAATATGACCTGTGTGCTGATTAAATGCAGAAATGGGTCTTTTGACAGCCCAAGGAAGAATATTTGTTGAACGTCAGTTCAGCATTGAACAACATTGATTAAAATTAGATTTTCAGACTTCGGCCACTTTGTATTAAAAGAAATGTAATTTCATTTTTAAATGAGTGATGAAATGAGAATAAATTTGTTCCTCTCCTGTGTAATGCTGCCTGTGTATGACTATTACTTTTAATTTCAGCATATTGTTTGTATTCTCTGTGATTGAGGAAACTCATTTCCTCTGTCTGATTGCATTTAGAATTTCCAACATGGTATCAAAACTTGCCATTACAAATTTCAACAGTTTTAAGAGCACAATAGAGGATAAGAAAAATACATAATACCCAAATGGCCTATTAGGACTTAACTTCACTAGAGGCTTTACAGCAACCATTAGCAGGTCAGTAGGACTCACAATGGTCATGCTACTGTAATTCACAATGGCCAAGAAATCTTGAACGACACTGCTGACAAAATCATCCATACCATCTACGTTTAAAGGGAGCATTGCTTCGATAGATTTCCTTGTGGGGTCCATGAAATCCTTAACCTTCAAGGATCTTTTGAGAGTCCAGGTTCAAGGGACAGGGATTTAGCATCAACGCCAAACCCTTTTAAGACCAAAGCATCGCTATGTTATTACACTATTTATAGTTCAAATATTGCAGGCCCTCCAGGTTGTTGCTCCTCCTAGGCATTCTGGCACTGAGAATAAGAACAGTTCTAGCACTGCCTGGCCAAGATTTTTTGCTTAGGGGCTCTTACTGTCTACGACGGAGGAGGAGCTTCTAGGTTTATCCTCCGGGGCAACTATGCGTTGGTTGTCTCCTTGTAGTAGATTCTATCCGCGATTCTTTCCCCTGCCTTTGCTCTAGTTCCCTCTACGTATGGAAAGAGATCAATTGCACTTATAGTTAATATAGGTAACTTTCCATTGGATGTAGCGTTCCCACGAAAGCTTGAGTGTGATACAAATTTTGCATCTTGTTTATAAATTAAGGAAATTTGCGAAGGCGATCGAATCAAATTGGTTGTAGGCTCCCTCCCTTCTATCGTTCATCCTGCCTACTGATCCAGAGCGATCTCACTATCAAACAAATCCATAAGGGCTGTGTGAGTTGTTCTTATTGCAGTGGGCTGTGGAGTCGATATGGGTTGCATCCTTGCCCAGAACAAAGCCAGGATTAATTTTCTTTTTTATTAACATGGCCATTCCATTTCAATGAGAATGGTCTTGGAACATGGGTCGACATCATTCACAGAGAAGAATCTGGCCAAGCAAAGTTGGCCAAGAAAATGAAGCAGTGGAGCGAGCTATGTGAGGAATTGGTTAAATGTATTACCCCATGAATAGACAATGAAGCAAACATGTGGCCCCACGCAGGTTTTGATAAATTAAAAAACAATTCAAAAGTGTTGACACGTATGATATACATGTTTATATCAATTTGTCAGTTTTATGAGTCACAACACGTTGATGGTTTATCAGCATAAAATGCTCAGAATTAATCCTACGGTGAAGGTAGCATTAATTCCATTGAAACTCAAATTTTTTAGATTATCCATTGTTAGTCTAAGTTTTGCATGTTATTGTGTCGGTATGAGGCCATAAGACGAAAATTACATTGATTGGTCAATCGAAAACAATTAGCAGAGGAAATGTGGCGGGGACACACTAGGGTAACAAACCATGGTTTAGAATTTTTAAAGTTTATTGATTTGCGTGCCCAAGTTCATGAAAAGAAACCAGTACAATTGCAATAGTCCTCGGTAGGGACTAAGAAATTCTTAAGCTGCCAGAAGTGTGCTTTTGTATTCCTGGGTAAAATACAGGATATATGATAATTGTGCTTTGTTATTTAAAAATACCATGTAGGAAATAGGGAGGTAAAATGGTGATGTATGAATTTATAGACGGAAATGTTGAGGTTATAGTAAGCATGTGAATGGAGATTTTTCTAGTTATTTATATTGTAATTGTAGAGAAATATTTTTGTTCAAAATTTTAAGTGGACACTTGCTAATTATAATAAATATTTTTTAAATGATACTTAAAAAAATTAGTTATGGTAAATGTTTTTTTTTTTTTAATTCATAATTTTAATACAAATTTGTATGCAAGACATGTGAAGAGGCTTGAAGTCTAGGAGGAAATGGAAAAACCAATAAGTAGTTTATTAATAGTAATTATGTATATTACTTTGTTTTAAAAGTTGGTATGTAATAATTTTTTATTTAAATTAAATATTTTTTTACTATATTAGTTTATTTTTGTTATTTTTTTTTTATAAATTTTTATTAAGTTTATTTGAATTAGATATAATATTAGATTTGTATATAAATCATTCAACGTTTTTTAAATATTAAAAGAGAATTTATTTATTTGTTATTTTATTAGTTTACAACAAATTGGTAATTGGTGTTTGTTATGAAGTAATACTTAGATTCAAAGTTTAAATATTTTTTAGACATTGTTATTTTATTATTTATTATTATTATAAGTGAGTTTTTAACCATATAAATAGAGGATATGATGGATAATGGGTTAGCAACAGATGAATTTTTGCAAGAAGAAAAAGAAGAATTTACATCCTAGCCTATTATTAAGTTCTTGAAGAAGAAGAAAATATTTTGCATTTGAATTCATTTAAAATTGCAGAGATTTTGGTGAAATGTTGGAGATATGAACACAAAAAAATCTCACAAGCAAGCTAAAAATCCAATTTGGAACACAATATTAAAGAGATTGTTGTAAGAAGTATACAAATTTCAAATTTTGCAGCACTCAAAGAGGAGGAAATTCATCAAATTGTATAAACCCACAAGACCCGCCAACCCTGAACTAGCACAATCAATGTTGGATCATATTCCCAAGTCTATTCCATAGGAAGATAACGATGCACACACAAAAGAGCCCATTGAAGAAGATTTTTTCCAAGTTGTCTTTTCTTTCAATCAAGATAAAGCACCAGGACCGAATTGATACCAACAATTTTGGAAGGTAATAAATTTGGTTTTGGAAAAATGGTGGGTTATATCTTAAAGAAAAACTCTATGGGGGGTGGAATTAATTCTTTGTTTTTAGCCCTAATCCCAAAATATCTAAATCCTTCCTTGTTTTCAAGATTCCAATAGATATCACTTCGTAATGTATCTTATAAAGTGATCTCAAGGATTTTTTCCAAAAGGGTTATACATATTCTATCCAAAATTATCTCATAAAATTAGGGAGGATTCATGCGTTAGAGGCAAATATTTGATAATATCATCATGGTTCAAGAGGCAAACAACTCTAGCCAAAATTGGAAAGACAAAAGTTGATCATCAAACTAGATATGAAAAATGCCTTTGACAAAGGAGGTGGGGAATTCCTTTTCAAAGTAATGAAAAAAATTGGTTTTGATGCCAATTTTACTCCATGGGTTTCTTAATGTATCAAATCATGATGGATTTCTCGTTTGGTTAATTAAAGAGTGGTTAGTTTCTTTCGATCCTTTCAAGGGATTCATTAAGGATGACCTTTATCTCCTTTCTTACATATTAACTTGGTATATTCTCTTAGCCGTAAACTAGAATATGAAAGGGGATGTGTGAGAATTTTGAGAATTAGATTTTCCAAAGGTATGAAAAGCAACAATCGCTCTCAATTTATTGATGACAAGCTCTTGTTAGGGGGTGTCTCCACAGTAATAGCTAGACGGTTAAAAAAAAATGGATTCCTTTCTTAAAGCCTTTAGAGGAAAAACAAACTCAAGAAAATATCATATTTATACATGGAATGTATGATTAAAGAAGTAAATACAAATTGGAATAGTTTTGTGTTTTCAAATGATTTAATCATGGAAGGAATTCAATTATCTAAGAATTACAATCTGCCTGAAATTGCATACATCTCAAGCATGGGAACGAGATCCACCACTCAACCTTACTGGGTATGTTGTTCTTATAAAGGAGGTTATCTCTGCTTTTTATATACCAATTCTCATCTCTCCTTGCTCCACAAATAAATTTTCGTCTTTAACAAAAGAAACTCCCAAATTCTTATTGGAAGGTAGTAAGGGAAGCTCCAAAAAATCAATTTTCTTAAATGGGATTTGGTGAAGGCCCATAAAAATCATGGGGGTGTGGGAATACAAGATCTATTGTTAATGAATAAGGTAATAGGACAAAAAATAGTTTAGGGATTTTTCACCCAAGAAGAATACTAGTGGAAAGCAGTCTTGAAGGAAAAATATCCTCAAAGAGAAAGAGCTTGATGCATGGAATCCATTCACATAATGAAAGGATATTACTCAATTTGGAAAATATTTTTTTCTACATCCTCCCTTATTCTCTTGGGGTTGTATTGGAAGAGAGGAAATGGTAAGATATTAATCTATGGACTAATAATTTTATGGACCAGCAACCACTTGAGCGATTTCTTGAATTCCTCCCCCTACGAGAATATTTTTGTGCTCAAAGGAATTTTACATCATTTAACACATCCAATTGGGATGAAGATAGAAATTGGATGAATTGGAACTTAAGGAATGTTCCATAGAATATCTGACACTTGGCTTCCAAGTTTCGTGAATGTCTAATAATTTTTGCACCTTGGAGAAATGAGGATGAAGATCAAATCAGTTGGAATGCTTCACATTATTTAGTCAAGGAAGGTTATGTTGTTTTTCTCTTTTAGTCCGGTATGCCTCCAAAGCTTAGCATTTGGGAAAAAATATGGAAGATTAATGCAAATCCAAAGGTCAATTCCTTAAGTTGGTTCCTTGCACATAAGACAATTATTGACAGTTGAGAACCTTAGAAAGAGAGGCATCCATGGCCCCTAAAGATGATATCTCTATAAGAATCAAGTGGAAGATACCTCTCATAATTTTTGGGAATGTGAGTATAAAAAAAAAGGTATGGATGGAGGAAACATCTCCTCTTCATATTAGGGTCAAATTCACCCCCACTCTAGAATAATTCTTCTTCTCCTGGGAATTTTTTTTACAAAGGAATCCTTATATGGAAATCTCTTCTCAAAATGTATTGGGAATCCCTCCCCAAATTTATATGGTAGAAATTTTGGATTGTCAAGAATAATGCAATCTTTAATTACATGCTTACTCCTCCCCAAATAATTATAATTAAAGCATTATCATTGTGTGCTTACTTGAAGCTCAAAAGTAGGATCATAGGTCCCCTATGAAATAGTTGGATCAACTAGAGCAAGGAAGGCTCAATAAATTAGCATGTTCTAGGTATGGATAACAGCCCACATATTAGTAGTTGGAATCAAAAAGATATGGGAGAATGTTGGAAGTTTAGAAATACAGATTTAGAATTTAGATCTTGGAAGAATAGTATACAAGGATGGATTCTCTATTTTGATGGGGCATCCAAGCAAAATATAGGAGTGGAAAGAGGGGTGGGGGATATTTATAGCCCTGAGAATGATGAAGTGTTTGGGTACTCATGGGGACTTGGTTATATGACATAAGAAAAAGATTAAAAATATTTATTAGGGTCTCTTGATTGCCAAAGAAAATCAGGTGAGAGAGGTCAAAATTCTAGGAGACTCCCTCCTTATTTTATAGCATTTAGTAAAGGGCTCAATATCAAAGGAAAAATATCTGGAAAATATAATAAAAAGATCATCAGAAATGGTAAAATACATTCCATCACTACTATATAAGGGGCGTTTCAAGACAATTTTTAAGAATTTTTGAGTAAATTGTCTCAAATTGAGACAAGCAAACACTTGTAAATCGTCTCAACTATTGTCTTTAAGTGAGTGTCTCAAATTATTGTCTTAAAAAAATTGTCTTTATAAAGAAAATATAGAACACAAGTATTATTGTCTCTTAAGGGAAAATCCATAATAACATAAAAATAAAATAAAAATCAACAAGGAAAAATGTCAAAGATCACATAATAACATAATTCCTCTAATATAGGAGTATCCGATGGATTCTTCAATTAAAAATACATATGTCTTAAAGTAGGTTAGATCAATGCTTTATTTTTATTTTTCAATGCAAATCCAAGATCTGGGCATGACATGGGATGGGAGGTTGAGTTGTGAAAATCTACCTGATCCATCCACAAAGCTTGATAACAAACAAGAAAGGTAGAATACATTATGCAAATAAACTAGATGCAATATATGCGCTGCATTTTTTGAAAATATTCGAGAATGACCTATAGCCATAGTAATCATGAGGGACAAAATATTCCTTCCATATTTGAGTTTCCCTTCTCATTTTGTTCACCTTTCCTAGTGAATTAATAAAACTTAATAAAGCATGATGGCCCAACTAATGTTCATTTCATAGACTACTAGAGATTCATTGCAACTTTGCAACCCATTTACAAAAACATTGTTGAGTAATTTTATTAACCCAACTATACCATCCAAAGAGTTTGTCATGTCTAAGATTATCTACCTTCAAGCACAAACTATGGAATTTAGTGACATATGCATCTTACAACTCTACAAAGATTATCATCCATGTACCAAAATCGACTAGCCAATCTACATAACATTTTTTTTAAATCCATCCAAGGCATTTCCCATGCTCTGCCTATCTGGAAAGAATGCTTTAATTAAAATCTCATTTGTCATGCTCTATCTATTACGTACCCATAAACTTTACTAAAAAGGAATATGTTTAAAACATCTAAATCCTTCCCTACACTATTGTATATTGATCGATCAACCAATCTTATTTATCTTAACTATATACTAAGTACAAACTATACACTACATCTTATAATACAGTAGTAGAATACACAACTCTTATATCCCAATTGATCCCGACTGGGCTAAACTCTGATGTTAAAAAATGGAAGGTTTAAACATTTTGCTAATTTCCCATAACATCTGAAAAATAAATAAATACCATCACAATGCTTTTGTATGAACATACACATAGTATACCTTATTATGAGAGCACTTAGTTAGTTTATACCCAATAGGCGTCTCAAATCTTGTGTCGTAGAGATATCTAGTCCAAACTAAAGAGAATTAGAAAAAGATCGGACAACATCAAATGTGGATTGAGATTTCTCTTGAGCAATGGGTAAAGTGAATGTACCTTCTCTTTAGAAGGTGACACTAGAGAAAATTCCATGTAGTCAATGATGTTGGAACATTGAATGGCATCAATAAGATCCTTTGCGATGGATCTCATATGTTACATATAGAACATAGGAAACCGTAAGCTACTTGGAGGCTATTTGGAGGTGGATAGTTAGGCCCACTCAAGCTATCGAGAAATCCCCAACAACAAAATGATAATATTAACTTTAATGATAAAAACATTATAAATATAGTTCTGTTAATATTTGTGGTGCATCTACAGCCCAGTATGACCCTGATGTCAGGTGGGTCACGTCCTCAATGTCAGTTGAAATTTTAAATTAAGATAAAAATAAAAAATAAGTGTCGGCTTAAGTTTTACATTTAAAAAAAATAAAAAATAAAAATCGCATTGTGCTAGAACATATATCAATTTCTAATACAATTATGTATTATTTATATAATTTGAATGGATAGTAAATTATATATGTGAATTTGAATGGATCATAAATTTACCTTTAACAAAAAAAAATTACCACATTGAATTTCCAAATTAAGTAAAATTTTAAACATCTTTACTCTTTACTAAAGTCAATACCATTTTCTAAATCAAAAGAAAAGAGTTAATTCAACACAAACAATCAAAATCCAAAATCTTTTAATATTTCTTTTAATTAAATATTTGTAAAATGAATTTATACTTACTCCAGAGCTATCGTAAATAAATAAAAAAATATATAAACTAGATGTCTGGTAAATAAATAAAAATTCTTTTTATATTTATTCCATAAACCTTTTTATATTTAAAATAAAAATAAAAAGAGGTTTTATTTAGATGAAGCCTATGGGACGAATACCATGGGACAAATTAATATTGATACCATGGGCCAAATACCATGGGTAAATAAATAAATATAAAAGAGGTATAAACAAGTATGATAAATAAATAAATAAATATAAAATAGATATAAAGAGGCATGGTAAATAAATAAATATAAAAGAGGCATAAAGAGGTAAGGTAAATAAATAACAATATATCAAATAGGATTATAAATAAAAATCTAATTATATAACAAGCCTATGGGCCAAATACCATAGTAAAGAAAAGGGGTATGGTAAATAAATATAAATATAAATAAACTAGGGGTATGGTAAGTAAATAAAACCTCTTTTCATATTTACTCCATAATCTGCTTTATATTTATGAATATTTATGTTCATTAGTTTACATAACTAAGAAGAAATAGAGAGAGAGTGATAAGGGAGAGATGGAGAGAGAGTGTGTATGTTTAGGGGTGAGATAAAGAGACAAAGTAAGATGTATGGAAAGAAGGGGGGAGAGAAGAAGTGAGAAGGAGAGGGGGAGGGATATAGTAATGTAGTTGGAGAGAGAGAGAGGGGTGGAAAGAGAGAGAGAAAGAAAGGGATGGGGGAAGAGAGAGGATTAGAGAGAGAGAGAGATATGGGAGAAGAGAGAGGATTGGAGGGAAAAGAGAGAGAGAGAGGTGGGAGAGAAAGGGAGAGAGAGGAGGATGAGAGAGAGGAGAGTGATGGGGGAAGAGAGAGTATTGGAGAGAGAGAGAGAGAGAGATCGGGGAAGAGAGAGGGATTTAGGGGAGAGAGAGAGAGGAAGGATGAGAGAGAGGACTTGAGAGAGAGGAGGAGAGAGGGATCGATAAGAGAGATGGAGTTGGAGGGGGAGAGATGTAGGAAATAAGAAATATAAAGAGTGAGAAGTGGAGAGAGAGAAGGAGTGACAAGGGAGAGACAGAGAGAAAGCGTGTATGTTTGGGGCTGAGATAAAGAGACAAATAAGGAGAGATGGAGATAAGGGGGGAGAAGGAGATATAAGGAGAGAGGGAGGGATATAGTGACATAGTTGGTGGGTGAAGAGAGAGAGAGAGGGAGAGAGAGATGGGAAAGAAAGGGAAAGAGAGGAAGGAAGAGAGAGGATGTGAGAAAGTGGAGAGAGGGAGGGAAAGAGAGATGGACTTGGAGGGGGAGGGGGAGAGAGGTAAGAAGAAAGAAATAGAGAGAGAAAGGTGAAGAGAGAGAGAGTGAGTGGGTGATAAGGAAGATGGAGAGAGAGGGAGAGAGGGGGAAGATAGAGATATAGATGGAAGGTGAAGAAAGGGAAGAAGAGAGAGATGGGGAGAGGAGGGGATTGACAAAGAGATTGATATATATGGATTGCGAGAGTGTGTGTGTTTAGGGGGTGAGATAGAGAGACAGAAAAGAAGAGATGGAGGGGGATATAGATATGGATGGAGGGTGGAGAGAGGGAAGAATATTTCTCACACTAGATGGATTGATATAAGTGGAGATGGTGTTTTATAATCCTATTTGATTATTTGCACTATATGCATAGATTTTAGTGTAGAAAATTATTTCTAATGATATTTGATTACTTGCACTAGATGCATTGATTTCAGTGTAGGTGGTGATTTCTAATACAATTTGATTGCTTGCACTGAATTTGTTGATTTCAATTTAGATGTCGATTTATAATTATATTTGATTACTAGCACTAGATGAATTGGTTTCAATGTAGATGATTTCTAATCCTATTTGATTGTTTGCACTAAATGCATTGATTTCAGCGCAGATGGCGATTTCTAATCCTATTTGATTTATTTGAGTAAATGCATTGATTTCAGTGTAGATTCTGGTTTCTAGAGAGAGAGAGAGAGAGAGAGAGAGAGAGAGAGTGATAAGGAAGATGGAGAGAGAGGGAGAGAGGACAAAAGGAGGAAAGAGAGATATTAATGGGGGAGAGGGAGAGAAGGGGAAGATATAGATATAGATGGAAGGTGAAGAGAGGGAAGAAGAGAGAGATGAGGAGAGGGGGTGATTGAAAAAGAGATTGAAATATATGGAGTACGAGAGCACATGTGTTTAGGGGGGGTGAGATAGAGAGACAAAAAAGAATAGATGGAGGGGGATATAGATATGGATGGAGGGTGGAGAGAGGGAGGAATATTTCTCACACTAGATGGATTGATATAAGTGGAGATGGTGATTTCTAATCCTATTTGATTATTTGCACTAGATGCATCGATTTTAGTGTAGATATTTATTTCTAATGATATTTTATGACTTGCACTAGATGCATTGATTTCAGTGTAGGTGGTGATTTCTAATACAATTTGATTGCTTGCACTAAATGTGTTGATTTCAATTTAGATGTCGATTTATAATTATATTTGATTACTTGCACTAGATGACTTAATTTCAATGTAGATGATTTCTAATCCTATTTGATTGTTTGCACTAAATGCATTGATTTCAGTGTAGATGGCGATTTCTAATCCTATTTGATTTCTTTGAGCAAATGCATTGATTTCAGTGTAGATGTTGGTTCCTAGAGAGAGAGAGAGAGAGGACAAAAGGAGGAAAGAGAGATATTAGCGGGAGAGAGGGAGAGAAGGGGAAGAGAGGGAAGAAGAGAGAGATGGGGAGAGAGGGTGATCGACAAAGAGAATGATATATATGGAGTGCGAGAGCGTGTGTGTTTAGGGGGGTGAGATAGAGACAAAAAAAAAGAGATGGATGGGGATATAGACATGGATGGAGGGTGGAGAGAGGGAAGAATATTTCTTGCACTAGATGGATTGATTTAAGTGGAGATGGTGATTTATAATCCTATTTGATTATTTGCACTAGATGCATCGATTTTAGTGTAGATATTTATTTCTAATGATATATGATTACTTGCACTAGATGCATTGATTTTAGTGTAGGTGTTGATTCCTAATACTATTTGATTGCTTGCACTGGATGTGTTGATTTCAATTTAGACGTCAATTTATAATTATATTTGATTGCTTGCACTAGATGCATTGATTTCAATGTAGATTATTCCTAATACTATTTGATTGTTTGCGCTAAATGCATTGATTTCAGTGTAGATGGCGATTTATAATCCTATTTGATTGCTTTGAGTAAATGCATTGATTTCAGTGTAGATGTTGGTTTCTAGTCTTATTTGATTTATTGTATTAGGTGCATTGATTTCAATGTAGAAGTTATTTTCTAATCTTATTTGATTTCTTGCATTAAACGCATTGATTTCAATGTATATGTTGATTTATGATTTGATGTAATTGGATATATGACGGTACATTAATATTAAAGTGATTGGATTAACAATATTAAAGTGATTGGATTAACAATATGCATTGATTTTAGTGTAAGCACAAAAATTTATTAACAATATAGATTGATTTTTGTGTTATAGTAATTTAAGCTATTAATATTGGAGAGCAAGAGAGACAAGGTATCATGTTAACTACAATAGATCGAGCTAAAGATTTAAATGGTTTACGATTTAAATTTTCTTTTTCATATAATCAATATGAAAAGATAAAACTAACAAGGGAGGAAATAAAAATAGTAGAAGAAAATAGTTTGAGATTGATTGTAACATGAGTACATTCTTATTATTCACATTTTCTATCTTTCAACACTATTATTGTCACTTTGCATTTAAAAAAAATATTTCATCATTTTTCATCATTATAGTTATTAACAATAATTATCATCTCAACGAACCGAGGTAACTAAGAAAATTTAAAATTAAAATGACCAAGTCAATCATAGAAATATATTTAGCATATTTAAAATGATTATATTAATATTTGATATATTTACATATTACTGATAAAATTAATCATATCTTTGATAGATTTTTCTTGGCAGCACACGACTAAAACCAGCCTAGATCTATCTTACATCTCAAAAATATACAAAAATTTTAATTATCTGAAAAATGTGATGTTATGCCTCCGACTGGAACCAGCCTAGATCCATCTAACTCTGGATCTATCATGCGCCTAGAGGGATCAAATCTCTCGAGGTGCAAACCTTTTCTCAAGTTTTGCACTCAAAAAATAGGTTTGCACCTAGAGAGATTTGATCCCTCTCGGCCCATGATAGATCCAGAATTAGATGGATCTAGGCTGGTTATTTATAAATTCTCTCTTTTAAATACCTATAATTTTCCTTTATCAATCATTGAAAATTGGCTATCACATCTCACTTCTTTAAAAGTTATCTCAGTTAAATATTAGATATTTATTGTAAAAAAAATAATTGTGTATATTTTTGAGTGGTACCACTTCAGTGAAAAAATAGAAATAGAAATTTGTGTATACAAGTTGCTGTAAATTGGCTATGCGTGGATATTTAATTTTAAAAGAATTATGTATGTAAATACTTCAAGAAAGAATCAAATATTTAAAATTTAATATAAAATTATATGTAAAGTTTGAAAGTATTTAAGTTTGATTTTTAAATAATATTTTTTTAATCAGATTAAATCATAATTAAATTCACACTAATTAATTTGAAATTTTTTTCAAACCTAATAACTATCGAAATCTCCAAATGGCTCTTCGGTGCGATTGAAAGCTCTAATGGCTCTTCGATTCGATCACTTCTTTGTACACATGCCCAACGAAAAAAATCCAACGTGTGCGAATGGTCTCCAACTAACTCCTTGGTTCGATCTGTCCGAGGAATGGCCCCAGCTGATTCCTTGGGTCAATCTACATGGGTATTGGTCCGAATCAATTCCCTGGTTCAATTCGAGAGGAAACTCCACCTATTATTTCAGTGACATTGTTGTTAAGCTGTCCAATCAAAAAAATCATATAAAAAGATTCGTGCATTTATTGAAACCACCTCGAACTAATTTCCCATTCGAAAATCCAACTATCCCATGTCTGAAAATATGTCCTTACTTGAAACTTACCTTACCTTCATGTTCATTGAAAATCGATCGTTGTCAATGATGTTGAAGTTATATGAATCAATCAATCGATCATAGATCATTATGATAGAATTTCAGGCCGGTAGTCCGTTTTCTTTTTTCTATTTCTTGGGAAATTTGGCATTGGATTGATATAGGAGGTTCAATTTTAACAGAATGGCGAATATAAGCAACATGGAAGGCCATTACGCTCGCCAATTGAATCCCAAGGCCATTACGCACGCCACTTGAATACCAAGGCCGTTACGCACGCCACCTACATTGGTCGTTAATCAGATTTTTTTTTTAAAGTATTTTGATTTATTTTTCTGATCCATTTGTTTAAAATCTTTGAGAAATTTATTGAAAAATAAACTTTGCACAATAGAAATACTCTAAAAATATTTCGATTAGATTCCAACCAAAAAAATTCATAAAAAACTCCAAAAAAATGGTATTCAATACAACTCCTTTCTTGGACAGTTTTTGTCGTTGTCCGCAGGATCTGTGTGCGGGCCACAACATGGACTTGCAAGAGCGATGGTGGAACGCATATTCTTTGGACCAGCCATGACAAAGATAGTTGTGAGTACTAATATGTGTGGCCCTCCTGATCCCTCAAAATCCAACGTTCTTGACCTTCCCCTCGAGTGTGATTACGGTGAAGGTAGTATAAGCAAGGAGAATATGTTGTATGCAACATATACGCTGCACAATACGGGTAGAGGATGCTATGAAGTAGAATTGGTGGGTGATCACCGAGTGGTTTTGAAATGGCGGTCTACCTGTTTGGTGAAGTAGAATTGGTGGGTGATCACCAAGTGGTTCTGAAATGGGGTCTACCGGTTTGGTGTGGGTTTCTACATGGAAATCTACTTGATCATCTTACATATTCAATCCACGATATATAAGTCAGAGTTTATTGACCATGAAAATAAATTCAAAGGAAAAACAATATCTCTGATAATAATAGGTTGAACATATACAACCATGATAGAGCTATAATATCAGTCTTCGTATCCACACAATTTTATTAAATTGAAAATTTTAAGAATATTTCAGAATCGATAGAGATATATCAATTGTTTGATCTCTACCACCATGACAAAGTATATCAACCTTAATATCGAGCGCAAATTTATTGGATTGCAAATTTTAAGAATATTTAAGAATTCGACACAGATATCAATTTTTTAACTATATCCTTCTTATTGTCAAATTCCTAAATATTCTCAAAACTTATTCCCAAAATTTAAGATAAACATAATTTCAAACAAGTTACCACAACGGGGGTGATTTGTGTCTGGACCCTCATCTCTACCTTACTCCAAGAAAGTCAAGAAATTTAGATGCACGCAATTTTTCGAGTGCTTAAATGATTTCGAAAACTATTCCGAGTAGTTGTATTTATGGAAACTTAATTTCAGTTATCTACAAATAGTATTAACAATATACGACAGATTTATCTCATCCTGCTGTATTTTCGGAAACAAGTATACGTTGAACGCACGTCCTCCCTCGATAACAACCCGCAACGGAATTTCTAGTTGGGCCGTTGAATGCACGTCCATCCTGGCTTTCCAAGACAACCCGTAACGGCTTTGAGCTTTTCCAATATCTTTTTATTTTGAGTTGTTGCCTCTCTATATATATTCCACCACACCACCACACTCTCAACGTTAGCTACATGAATGAATTAGGGTTTCTAAAGAGTTTTTAGAGGGTTTTTCAAGAAATCTCTCGAGCATCTCATTCTACTCTCTTGGTAATTACAGAAAATCTGTTGCTCAGGTTATTTGATAACCCTTTGACTTGCTGATGGTGTTTTTTTTTTCTTGGTCATTTTGTTTCTAATTCTTCTGTTGCAGGATGAGGCTCTGCCGCATATTGATGGCCTTTGCGGTGATCATATTTCCAGGAGTGTTTAAAGGAGAAGGTGACCATGAACGAGATGGTGATGAACGCGAGGAGAGCTCTGCGAGAGGCGGATGGTTACAACATTATCGCCACGTCTCTGGAAATCTCGCAGACGAAATCCTGTCGCCCACATGCTGCACGTTCTTCGCCCTCAGCGACGAGCATCGTGGCTTATGATGGACCTCCTCCACTACCACATGTCCGCGCGCAAACTTCTCTGGAAATCGTTGTCCGTCATGCAACTCGGCTACTCCATACCCACACTACTCCACAACAAGAACATCGTGGTCACGAGCAAAGCGATTGGGGCCATGGCCAGGAATCGAGTGCCCTTCACTCTCCTCGATCTCTACACCCGAGGAACCTTCGTCATCCACGGTGTGGCCCAACCATTCTTCAACCAAATTTCCCACCATACGAGTCTAGAGAGCTCAGCGTCACCACGTGCTCCAACGCTACCTCGCCCAACCTGTAAGTTAAGTTATTGGGTTTATCACAACTAATACTCTCGGAAGTTCTTTAAAGTTACTATTAAAGTGTTAAAATTTTTAAGAATTTTTTTTCCTCAACCCACATGGTTTAAATAAGACAACATAGTTGCGAAAATTAAATCATATGAGTCCTCTTAACATGACAACATAGTTGCTGAAATTAAATCATATGAGTCTTTTTATCAATAAAGAGTGGCGGAGATCTAAACATGTTGACTTGAGCAACTATAATGGAGCAAATATTTCAAAAAAATTCACTCACTTTGAAACATAGTAAGAGATAGTAGTTGCTATAAAAATGCCAAACATTATATTCTGAGTTCAAAAGAACTAGAAGTAATTCGAATGGAGATTGGGACTTCTTCACAAGTAAAACAAGTGTTATTACTGAGATTTTCATTCATCAAGTGTTACAGAGTAACACACAATATAAACCTGTAACTAATGGAGATTGGGACTTCTTCACAAGTAAAACAACTGTTATTACTGAGATTTTCATTCATCAAGTGTTACAGAGTAACACACAATATAAACCTGTAACTAATGGATATTGGGACTTTTTCACAAGTAAAACAAAACTGTTATTACTGAGATTTTCATTCATTAAGGGTTACAGAGTAACACACAATATAAACCTGTAACTATTGTTTTCCCGCGCCAAATATTGGAGCAACAAGAGTAACACAATATAAACCTGTAACTATTGTTTTCACGCCCACCAAAATTTGCCCCACAGTTCATTCCCCTATTCTTACTTGTTAATTCAAAACATAAATATCTAAAACATTAATTTGCTCCAATATTTTCTCCCACCAAAATTTGCCCCACAGTTCATTCCACCTATTCTTACTTGTTAATTCAAAACATAAATATCTAAAACATTAAAATGTACTCTCCTCACAACTTCATTTATGTGATGTCCTTGCCTGCAAATTCAATCCGCAACATGCAAAACATTTACTGAGGTATGGTTGTTGTCATAAAATTAAATACGGTGGTTGAGATTAATTTTCCAACACCCTTCTTAATTACAAATGCCACCATTGACCATTCCCAAACAATCTCTGAGATAAAAAAAATTTCCATGTGCCAATGGCTTTGTGAAGATGTCTGAAAATTGTTTCTTTTGACCTACAGTGCTAGAACACAATCTCACCATTGTTAACTAATTATCTTATGAATTGATATTTAACATCAATGTGCTTTGTCCTCTTGTGAAAAACATAATTATTTGATAGTGCAATTGTTTAATTGTTGTCACATAAAATAGTGGTTGCTCCATCTTGTTCATGACATAGATCCCACAACATCCTTCTCATCCAAGCTACTTGACACGATGTTGTTGTTGCGACAACATATTCAAATTCTTTTGTTGACAATGATACTATCGACTGCTTCTTGGAAACCCACGAAATGGCTCCCGAACCCAAATGAAAAACATATCCTGACGTGTTCTTTCTATCGTTAACACTTCCTTCCCAATCATTGTCAATGTAACCAGCAAGCTCAAAATTCTCTGTTGTGGTGTACAAAATGCCATACTCCTGTGTCCCATTGACATATTTTAAAATATTTTTGGCTGCTTTCCAATATATCTCCTTGGGTGTCTCCATGAACCTCGACACCAAACTCAATGCATACATTATATTAGGCCTAGTTGCGATGAAAAAATTAGCCTGCCCACCATACTTTTGTATAATGTCGGATTGACATTTCTACTGCAATCTTCCTTTCTTAACTTCAACCCCATGACAATTGGAGTTGGTGTTGAGTTGATGTTTTGCATATTATTTCTCTCTAAAATGTTTTCTACATACCTTGCTTGGAAAATGAAAATACCATTTTCTGTTTGCTTCACTTTTATGCTTAAAAAATATCTTAACAATCCTAGGTCAGTCATTTCAAACTCAGTTTTCATGACTACTTTGAAATCAACGTCATCACTCCCTATAAAAATCAAATCATCTACATACAAAACAACAATAAGAAGATTACCATCACTTTATTTGATGTAGAGAGTAGGTTCACCATCACATTTGTCGAACCCATTTCCATCAACCATATATTCTTCTATACCATGCACGCAATGCTTGCTTTAGCCCATAGAGAGCTTTCCACAACCTATTCACCTTGTCTACTTGGCCTTCTATCTCATAACCAGGAGGTTGCGCAACATAAACCTCCTCTTTTATCACTACATTAAAAAACGTTGATTTTATGTCCATTTGATACACTTTCAATCTATATTGCACTACAATTGACAACATTATACGTATTATCTCCATCCTCGCGACTGGCACAAATGTCTCTGCATAATCTCTTCTATGCTGCTTTCTTTCAATATTTCTCTTGGTCTTACAGACCCACCTCACTCCAATGAATTCTTTTCCTTATGGAAGGTCCACTAACTACCATGTGTTATTATTTTCTATTGCTCCTATTTTTTCATCCATTACTGCAACCCATTTCTCTTCTTTGATTGCATATTCAAAGTGTATTGGGCCATCTACATGAAAATATAATGCAGATAAAGAATTCAGACCAGCGCTACTATCAGCTTCATTTTTCTCATATATTTCACTTAAATTTATGAATTTTTGTCCTCTTATGGTTGTGGAAGATGGGCTTGGTGTTGCGCTTTAAGTAGATGGAGTTGCAGATATTTGTGGTGTGCTTGGAGAAGCACTTGTTTGGTTGCGCAATTTTATCCTATTATTTTTTTATGGTGTCACATGTTGAATTCTTTGTTGAGCTTGTGTAGGTGTAGGAGGAGTCACTGTTGAGGAATTACTTGTTTCGGTCAATTCTTCTTTGTCTTCATGTGGCATACATGTCTTCACATTGACTGTATTCTCTAAACTTCCATCCCATGCTTCCTCTTCTATGAAATGAACATCTCTTCTAATTATCACAGTATTGGTTAATGGATTGTAGAGCTTGTATGCCTTGGATTCATCACTATATCCAAGAAATATACATTTCTCCCCCTTGTTGTCTAACTTCTTCCTCAACTGATCAGGAGCTAAATTTTTTCTCAAAAATTAAAAGTTGTTGGATCAATGTGGAACCTGAACAACCGTGTAGATCTCGTCGTCCTGATTCCTGCTCAAATCATTTCATAGAAAACTGATATCGAATGCTCAAGATATCACATTTTATCTGTTTTCCCAAATAAGGGAATTTGGCAAAAGAATTGTGCAGAAAGGGAGCCCAGTGAGCAGTCTGTACTACTGACATGGCATGTTGAATGGGCAGGTAGCTGGTCAACATATCTCACTGTCGAATAGCGGGTTGCCAAGTGGCATGGTGTGGTTGGTGCATCATGGCATGTTATTATTAGTCGTTGGGAAGACCAATGAGGAGGAAGCACATGGCTCAACCAGGGGATTTCATGTGTCCCCGTCATGGTATTGTAAATTTTTTGGTTTATGGACTAGATGGACCGGAAAAGGGTCGAACTCAAGACCTCCACTGAACAAACCTGTACCACTACCAACTCACCTATGCATTGTTACATATACGTTTACAATGTTGCATATATTTAAATTTTGTTGTTGCCATCGTTGGGGAGAGTGGGGGCCATCCATCAAAACAAATTTGCATACAATTGTAACCCAGGACCGAGGGCTGAGCGCAGGAGGCGCTAATGCTTAACTGTGCGATTAAATTGCTAATCAGGATTAATTTACACCTAATTCATATTATGGGCATTATTAACGAAATTAAACATCCCATAATTTGTGTCGCAGGTCGGAAAAATTTTAGAATAGTTTGTCAAATTCCGGGGAGATTTGTAGGACCAACTTGGATTTTGTGCAATTTGTGGAGCGAATAGTGGGAAAACTAGGAGAGGTCATAAATTCTTTAGTTTTCAACCAAATTGTATGAAAAAATAGTATAAGGTACCATCTTTGATTATTCTGGACTCAATGGAACAAGACTCAGGATCCATAGAGCACTTTAGAATAAGATTTTTTTCAGGTTGAAGCCTAAGGGTGTCATGATCAACCAAGGTGTTGAAACAGCTTACGGATAAGTTTAATGATGAAGATGGCCTTTCAGGGGTTGTCTATTCTCCATATTATTTCTGAAACAACAATTGCATAAAATTTGTAACTTCTCATTCTTCTTTCCTCTTTATGTCTTTGAAGGAGATATTTGTTCATGTACTAAAAGGTGTTTTTCAGTGCAATTGTAGCTCTTCGAAGCTGGAGTTTAGGATATTTATGTAGATTCCTATTGTTGTTGATTGTTTACATGCTTGAATGAAGGTTAGCATGCTCATGGGATGATGTTCTTGCAGCAGTATGTTTCTTTGTAGGAGAAATTAATGGTTCCTTTGTTCAACATTTATTTTACTCCTCTTTACAAATAATTGTGAATAATGAGAATGGATCATGCCATTAGATTTGATCCAAGGAGATGTAGCCCAGGAGCGATGAACTCCTTAAAAAATGGCTAGTGTAAGATTGTTTATTACATGCTTAAATTTTATGTTTGATTTCATGTAAAGGAATTCATGAACATAAATTAACAAAAACACATAAAACCACCTACTTACACTTTCCATTTGGAGGACAAACCTTAGTCACAAATATTTATATTATGAACAATATATTAGCATAGCATAAGTAATATTTCCATTCAGATCAATTTGGTATCAGAGCATATGGTTTTCTTTGTGAAAAAAATGTTTTGTTTGTTGTTCCAAGTGAAGGTGTTTTTAAGCTCAAGTGAGGAGAAATATTTTGGATAGGAGATCAAATCTCTACCACTAGTTATACCTAAAAGTTCCAGATTGAGGCTTCAAACAAAGTATGTTCCAAGGAGGAGAGTATACCAAGGTGTCAGAAGATGTAAAATCTCTAAGAAAGGATTTTATAGACATGGCAGAAATGATGAGGGTCCTCTATGAAGAGAGGAACACCAAGTTGCATAGTGAAAGCTCTACACCACCTCCAGGTGAAGAATGTTATTCAAGGGAAGAAGGAGACAAGAATGGTGTCAAGTCACCATCCTCTCCACAAACTTCATGTTTTTCTACAACCTTTATGCAAGATGCATGTGTAGAAATTCGTTAAGAAAAAGATGATGGACAAGTTTGTGCCTTTTGTCCACATGATGTGGAGGATGAAGTTCAATTAGTACCTAAGTTTTGGGAGCTGAAGGAAGAGAACCAAAGAGTCCAAGTGGGCACATCCAAGATCAAAAGGGAATTTGCAAACATATTTGTACCTCCAACAAAAGATGGAACCATTGGTAATCAATTGCATGATTTTTCTTTTCCTAAAAGTTTTGAAGAAAGTTCATTTTTAGCTTTTGAAAAGTATCGTAATGGAATTGGATCCAAGCTCTTGTATAAAATGGGCTACAAGGGAGGAGGTCTTGGTGTGAACCAAAAATGCATCAAGAATCCAATAGAAGCCAAAGAGAGACCTAAGTATGAAGGCTTGGGTTATGTTGCAGTAGAATAATGGTCTTCTAATGACAATTATTGTGTATCATGTACCTTTTATCACAAAAGAGGACACGAGGAGGCAATTTTTTGGAATTTGCATCCGGGACTAGTACCTTATTGGTTCTTTAAAAACAAGAAGACTTGAAGGTATCTCGAGAGAGAGATGGAAAATGTGAAGAAGAAAAGAAATTAAGTTCTTCTCACTATGAAATTTCTACTTGTCATGCAAGTTATTCATGCAAGAAGAGCAATTCAAAAAGCAAGCAAAAGAGGTATAAACATCCTGTTCTATCAAATGTTTTTCAAGATGGAAAAAAAAAAATCAAATTTGAACAACTTATTGAAGAATGTATTTCCATTAACTTTTTTCCTTTCATCTAACCATAGTGTAGATAAGTGCAAAAAGAGGGAAGAAATTCTCAAAATGATGTACATGTCTATTGGAAAGAAACCCGAGAAGGGAAAAATTAATCCAAATTTTGAGGCATGTGAGCCAAGAGGAGCTTGAAAGAAATTTTATACTTACTGCAAAATCAGTGTACAATAGGTTGCAAAATGTTGGAAACTGTTTCCACATTTTCATCCTTGCAAGGTCAGGCAAGTTGTGCATGTACCTAAAGAGGAAGCAACCATGGCAAGGGTGGCGCAAGATGTAGCCATACTTGATGTAGCTTGAGAAGAAGTGGGAGAACTATTTGTCCAACTGAAGTTGTAAACCTTTTTTTTCACTAGTTCCATGTCCCATAGTTGGACTATTGTAAAAAGTGACATTGATAAATAACTCACTTTAAATACAACAATGTTCTGATTTGAGCATTTTCATGCTAAGTTTGGCTTGTGAATAGTCAATTTTAATGGAGAATTTTGATGTCAAGTTATTTCCATGTTGTAAAAATGCATTTATAATTATGTTTTTAGAAAGCATTTTCAAACCATTTTATGAGTAGTATCAGCACATGTAGTAGGATACTAATGTGATAGGAGCTCATTTACAGAAGTATTCACTATGTGAAACTTGTTTGGTTTATTTCCTAAAGTCTTTTTGGATTTTATCCTTGGTAAATATTTTGCAACAAGAATGTTTTCTTCTGACATTGGCATACATCGGATGTCAAAAATGCAAAGTGCAGAAATACCAAAGTCAAAAGTTGTTGAACAATGGAATCACTCGACTGTCTCTTCGGCCATGTAGTGATCCTATGGTTTTGGTGACTAAAAAGAATGAAAAGCATTGTATTGTGAGGCACAAAAGGAGTGGCTTTCATCAAGGAAGAGTTGTTGAAGGAGCTCCTTGACATGCATTGACATGTGTGAAGAGGTCTTCCATTGGGTAGGAAAACAACAAGAGGCATGTGATGCTTCGAAGCAGAATATCATTTCAGCGCTTTTTTTCTCTTATAAAATTAAAAAATGGTTAAGGCACTTTTGTTTCATGGGTGTTTGTCAACAACTCCACTTGGTCAAAAGGTATAAGAGAGGTATAAGAGACAAGTTTGTTGATACCTTCTTGGCCTATTCATTAAGGGAATTTTGAGGCCTAAAATGGGCCTCCTGAGAAAAATGTACAACCAAAATAAACTTTATAAGAACCAATAAGATTCAAGATGATGATGTCAACCATGGGGGATGATTCACCATTTTTAAAGTAAAAGGGTAAAAATATTAAAAAATAATAAAACTACTTTTTCAACTCGTTTTTTCAACTTATCTCCCAAAGAATTTACTCAAATTTTGAGCGGGCGTACTTGTTGGATGAAAAATTTAATTCCTCATCCAAGGAGTACCCATGTTGCATACTTTTGATGGACTTTTCTACACGAAAAATGAGATATACATGAAAAACGTGATTGCAATCACGTTTTTCATGTATTTCTCATTTTTCCTGTAGGAGGATCCATCAATAGTATGAAACATGGGTAATAATTGGATGAGGAATTAAATTTTGCATCCAATGAGTACTCTTGCTCGAAATTTGAGTAAACATTTTGGGAGATAAGTTGAAAATACGAGTTAAAAAAGTAGTTTTTTCTTTTTTTCCGTGTAAAATTTGATGATGTAATCAAATATTATTTTATTATTTCCTTATGAGGCCCATTTTAGACCTCAAAATTCCCCTAATGATTTGTGTAATTATTGTACTCAAGCATCATTTCATTTTACATGAAAGTATGTTCAAGAATATGCATACTTTCAAGATGTACATTCAAGCTTGAGTCAAGTAAACCAAGTAGTGGAACATGTTATTTCAATTGTCGTAGTTTCTTTTTGGGGCCTTATCCTTAATGAGGATTTTGCAGAAGATCGCCTCGAGAATTATTCTTGGGAATGATGTTTTTTGTGCATGACCATAGCAACATGGACGAGAAAATAAGAACATTGAACTAGAATTAAAATAGTTTGTATTCCAAGATCAGCTTGAAAAAGAGCCTTGACAAGTACAGGTCAAGGCATGACAAGTGTCAATTTGAACGAGTTTGGAAGAATGGAGGAATTGAACCTTCAGAAGCTGAATGAATCAAAGTGAGATTTTAGGGTCCAAAATCTTTTCAGTGGGTAAGAGTGATCAAGAGAATTTTTTTTTCTCAAAATTCAAAGTTGTTGGATCAATATGGAATGTAAAAGACCACGTAGATCTTGTCGTCCTGATTCCGACCCAACTCGTTGCGCGGAAAACTGATATTGTATGCTCAAGATATATCGTTCTATTCTTTTTCCTAAATAGGCGAATTTGGAAAAACATTGTGGAGATAGGAAGCCTAGTGAGCAGTCTGTAATGTTGACGTGGAATGCTGACTCAGCAGGGCAACGAGCTAGTCAACACATCTCACCATCGAATAGTGGGTTGCCAAGTGGTATGGTGTGGTTGGTGTGTCAAGGCATGTTATTATTGGTTGTTGGAAAGACCAATGAGGAGGAGGCAAGTGGCTCAGCATGGGGCTGCCACATGTCCCCCTCATGGTATGGAAAATTTTTGTGTTTATGGACCGGGTGGACTGGGCGGGGGTCGAACTCAAGACCTCCGCCGAAAAAACCTGCACCACTACCAACTCACCTACGCATTGTTAGTTAACCATTTACAATATTGCATATATTTAAATTTTTTAGTTTCTTCTGTTGGGGGGAGTGGGGGCGAACCCCCAACACAAATTCACATACAACCATAACCCAGGACTGAGGGTGCAGCGCAGGAGGCACTAACCCTTAAATGCGACAAAATTCCTAATCGGGATTAATTAACGCCTAATTTGGATTATGGGTGGTATTAATGAAATTAACTATCCCACAATTTGCGCCATCGGTCAGCGAAATTGTAGCAGAATTTTCCAAATTCCGAGCAGATTTGTAGGGCTGGCCCATATTTTCGGCAATTTGTGGAGCGAATAGTGGGAAAACTAGGAGAGGTGATAACATCTTTAGTTTTTGACAAAATCGTATGCAAAAAGAGGCTAAGGTATAATTTTTTACTATTCTAGACTCAATGGAACAGGTCTTAGGATCTATAGAGCACTCTAGATAGGATTTTTTGTAGGTTGAAGCCCAAGGATGCCAGGATCAACCATGGTGTTGAAACAAATTTTATAGATGTTTGATGAGGAATATGGCCTTGCAGGGGTTGTCTACTCTCCATATTCTTTCTAAAACAACAATTACATCAGAGCTATAACTTCTCATTATTCTTTCCTCTTTGTCTTTGAAGGAAAGATTTGTTCATGTACTAGAAGGTGTTTTGTGGTGAAATTGTAGCTCTTTGAAGCTAGAGTTTAGGATCTTAATATAGATGCATATTGTTTCTGATTGTTTACATTATCAACTGAAGGTTAGCATGTTCATGGGATGATGTTCTTGCAGCAGTATGTTTCTTTGTAGGAGAAACTAATAATTCCTTTGTTCAACATTTGTTGTAACCCTCTTTACAAATCATTGAGCATAATGAGAAGGGATCATGCCATTAGATTTGATCCAAAGAGATGTAGCCCATGAGGGGTTAACTCATTAAACAATGGCTGGTGTAAGATGGTTGATGACATGCTTCTAGTTTATGTTTTATTTCATGTAAAATAATTCATGAACATAAATTAAAAAAAACACATAAAACCACCTACTTCTACTTGCCATTTGGAGGGAAAAACTTAGTCACAAATATTTATATTTTGAATAGGATATTAGAATAGAATAACTAATATTTTCATTCATATCATCAACTCATCTAGGACATGTGCATACACCACACATCCAAACACTCTCATGTGAGTGAAACTATGCTTTCTTCCACTCCATGCCTCTTCAAGAATTCATAAAAATTTTGGTTGGACACCTATTAATGATATACACTACACATGCGATAGCTTCAGCCCAATAATCATTTATAAAATGCTTTGCCTTCAGCATAATCCTTGCCACTTCCATAATGGCCCTATTCTTCCTTTCTGTGACACCATTTTTTTGAGGTGTATGTAACGTTGTTGTAAACTGCTTGTGAACTCCATGCTCCTTGCAAAAACGTAGTGTCAAATTTGCTTCTACATTTGATCTTTGATCTCTGTTTGGTACGTTTTTGCAGGGAGCATGGAGTTCACAAGCAGTTTACAACAACGTTACATACAACTCAAAAAAATGGTGTCGCGGAAAGGAAGAATAGGGCCATTACGGAAATGGCAAGGATTATGCTGAAGGCAAAGCATTTAATAAATGATTATTGGGCTGAAGCTATCGCGTGTGTAGTGTATATCATTAATAGGTGTCCAACCAAATTTTTTATGAATATGGTTCTTGAAGAGGCATGGAGTGGAAGAAAGAATAGTGTCACTTACATGAGAGTGTTTGGATGTGTGGTGTATGCACATGTCCTGGATGAGTTGATGATATGAATGGAAATATTAGTTATTCTATTCTAATATCCTATTCAAAATATAAATATTTATGACTAAGTTTTTTCCACCAAATGGCAAGTAGAAGTAGGTGGTTTTATGTGTTTTTTTTTAATTTATGTTCATGAATTATTTTACATGAAATCAAACATAAGCTAGAAGCATGTCATCAACCGTCTTACAACAGCCATTGTTTAATGAGTTAACCCCTCTTGGGCTACATCTCCTTGGATCAACTCTAATGGCATGATCCCTTCTCATTATGCTCAATGATTTGTAAAGAGGGGTACAACAAATGTTGAACAAAGGAATTATTAGTTTCTCCTACAAAGAAACATACTGCTGCAAAAACATCATCCCATGAACATGCTAACCTTCAGTTGAGAATGTAAACAATCAACAACAATATGCATCTATATTAATATCCTAAACTCCAGCTTCAAAGAGCTACAATTGCACCACAAAACAGCTTCTAGTACATGAACAAATCTCTCCTTCAAAGACATAAAGAGGAAAGAATAATGAGAAGTTATAGCTCTGATGTAATTGTTATTTCGGAAAGAATATGGAGAATAGACAACCCATGCAAGGCCATATTCATCACCATGGTTGATCCTGGCATCCTTGGGCTTCAACCTACAAAAAAATCCTATCTAGAGTGCTCTATAGATCCTAAGACCTATTCCATTGAGTCCAGAATAGTAAAAAAATATACCTTAGCCTCTTTTTGCATACGATTTTGTAAAAAACTAAAGGTGTTATGACCTCTCCTAGTTTTCCCACTATTCGCTCCACAAATTGTCGAAAATACGGGCCAGTCCTACAAAACCGCCCGGAATTTGGAAAATTCTGCTACAATTTCACTGACTGATGGCGCAAATTGTGGGACGGTTAATTTCATTAATACCACACATAATCCGAATTAGGCGTTAATTAATCCCGATTAGGAATTTAGTCGCATTTAAGGGTTAGCGCCTCCTGCGCTGCACCCTCAGTCCTGGGTTATGGTTGTATGTGAATTTGTGTTGGGGGCTCGGCCCCATTCCCCCCAACGGAAGAAACTAAAATTTTTAAATATATGAAATATTGTAAATGGTTAAGTAACAATGCTTAGGTGAGTTGGTAGTGGTGTAGGTTTTTTTCGGCGGAGGTCTTGAGTTCGACCCCCGCCTAGTCCACCCGGTCCATAAACACAAAATTTTACCATACCATGAGGGGGACACGTGGTGGCCCCATGCTGAGCCACTTGCATCCTCCTCATTGGTCTTTCCAACAACCAATAATAACATGCCTTGACACACCAACCACACCATCCCACTTGGAAACCCACTATTCGATGGTGAGATGCGTTGACTAGCTCGTTGACCTGCCGAGTCATCATTCCACGTCAACAGTATGGACTCCTCACTAGGCTTCCTGTCTCCACAATGTTTTTCCAAATTCGCCTGTTTAGGAAAAAGAATAGAACGATATATCTTGAGCATATGATATCATTTTTCTGCGCAATGAGTTGGGTTGGAATTAAGACGACGAGATCTACGTGGTCATTTACGTTCCACATTTATCCAACAACTTTGAATTTTGAGAAAAATTTTAGCTCTTGATCACTCTTCCCCACTGAAAATATTTTGGACCCTAAAATTTCACTTTGATTCATTCAGCTTCTGAAGGTTCAATTCCTCCATTCTTCCAAACTCGTTCAAATTGACACTTGTCGTGCCTCGACCTGTACTTGTCTAGCCTCTTTTTCAAGCTGATCTTGGAATACTAACTATTTGAATTCTAGTTCAATGTTCTTATTTTCTTGTCCATGTCGCTATGGTCATGCACAAAAACATCATTCCCAAGAATAATTCTCGAGGCGATCTTCTGCAAAATCCTAATTAAGGATAAGGCCCCAAAAAGAAACTACGGCAATTGAACTAACATGTTCCACTACTTGGTTTACTTGACTCAAGCTTGAATGTACATCTTGAATGTACTACTTGGTTTATTTGATCTCTACTTGATAGTCTACTTGTGTGACAGCTACAACTTTTCTTTCATTCTCTTGTGAATTCATTGATAGTTGTGCTTGAGCACCTTCTCCCTTCAAATGTTACCTTAGCTTGAGAGGAAACATTCTATTTTTTTTCATCTAAACGTTTTCAGTCAGTTGTATACTTAGCAACTTATCCAAAATTGTGTTCATATCGTTTTTGAAAAATACATTGTATCCCTTTTGCATGAGTTCTCCAATGCTTATGAGTTTATATTTCAAGCTAGGGACAAAATAAACATCTGAAATCTATTTCATCTCTCCCTTCTTTGTTATAATGTTGACTCTTTCTTTTCCCATGCCAGAGACTTTTCTATCAGTCCCTAATGCCACTTCAGATTTTACACTTTCATCTAGATTGGAAAAAATTTATATGTTCCCATTCATGTGTTTGCTACACCCTGAATCAAGAAACCATACATCCCCTTGTTTTTCTTCTGCTACATTACAAACTAAAAACATGCTATCATGGTTTTGATTTTCCTTTATGAAATTTTCACTTGGTTTGTTACTTATGTCATATTTCTTATTTCTACATTCATTTTCATAATGACCATAGTTATTATAGTAATAACATTGAACTTGAGATTTATCATACCTCTAACCTTGTGCTTGATTATGACTTGAGCCTTGAATTGAATTTTGATTACTTCCCCTTCCACTTGAACTTGAACTGTTTCTTCTTCCACCTATGTGTAGGCTTATACCTCGACCTCTACCTCGACCAAATGAAACTTGTGTCTTGACGGAATCCTCCAATGAGGAGTCTGTTCCTCTGTTCAATTTGTGTTCATGATAAATCAGTGATGCATGAAGCTCATCCACTGAAAATTGTGAGAGAACTTTGTAAATTCTATTTCCACAACAATGGCATCAAATCTTGCTGGAAGACTTCTTGAAACTTTCTCAACAATTTTTCTTTCTTAAAGTGTCTCACCATGAGTCCTGATTTGGGTAACAAACCCCATTACATGTGTAAAAAATGATTCTACATTCTCAGACTCTTTCATAGAAATTTTCTCAAAATCTCTTCTCAACATTTGTAGTTTCGTTCTCTTCACCTTTGCCATGCCTTGGTAGGATGTCTGGAGGGTGTCCCATGCTTTCTTAGACTTCATTGATACAAAAAACCTTGGGAAAATACTTTCATGCACTCCCTAAAAAATATAGAAGAGGTATTTTGAGTCCTTCTTACTGTTATCCCTCAACACATCCTTTTCTCCTTGTGTCAAAGCAATTTATGCTACTGCATCTACTGGTTCTTGGAAACCATTCTCCACCAATTCCCAAATGTCTTGAGAAGAAAAAAAAGGCTTCATTCTAATAGACCAATAGTCATAGTTGTTTCCATTAAACTGAGGTATTTGTGAAATAGTCAAGCTCGTGCTTGTTGCCACCATTTTTACTATGTAAAGAAAAACTTTCTTACTGTGTAAAAATTTTCTCCCTATTGGTGAATACTCTCCACGAAAGATATTTTAGAACAAATTTTAACTCCTCAGTAAGAGCACTTGTAGTAATAAAACTTTAAACCCACTCTGATACCATGTTAAAAATTTTAAGACATAGGGGAAATTATTTTTCCTCAACACAGAGAGTTCACACAAAGTTGCGGAGATGTCTTAAACAAAACAACATAGTTTCGGAAATTAAATCATATGAGTTCTCTTATCAATACAGAGTGGCGAAGATCAAAATATGTTGACTTGTGCAACTATAATGGAGAAAATATTTCAAACAAATTCACTCACTCTGAAACATAGTGAAATAGAGTAGTTGCGGTAAAAACAATATGTGAAATTTTCCAGAAGCATGTCACGAATAACCAAACATTATATTATGATTTCAAAAACATTAGAAGTAATTCATATGGAGATTGTGACTCCTTCACTAGTAAAACAACTATTATTACAAAATTTACATTCACGAGGAGTTGTAGAATAACAAACAGAAAAAAACTGTAACTATTGTTTTCACGCACCCAACAAAATTCGCTCCACAATTTTATCCCCTTTTCTTTCCAGACTTGCATCTACCACAATTCATTCCACCTATTCTTTCTTTTTAATTAAAAAAAAAAATGTCTAATACATTAATACATGACAGACAAAATTTAATACATAGGATGGGCGAACATCATTTTCTGAACTTGTAATGGTTGTGTGAAGTAAATAACACTTACGGAATAAATGTTTTCCCATACGATTTTACTAACCATGCATTAAATTTCTATTTTGTTGAACCCTTAGTTAAAATGAGAGGGGGGGGGGGGGTGAATTAGTTTAATACATTCATGGAATTTTGAAACTTTTCATTAAACCTTATTTACACCTTCATTTCATGTCCAACTTAACATGTGAGTAATCTTAGAATGTGAGTAGCAAGTATTAATATAATATAACAGTAGACTTAATATGAGAGAAACAGGTATTAAGAAGATGATATAAATCAGATCAACACATAAACATCATGCACAGAGACACCAGATATAAGTGGAAACCCATAAAGGGAGAAAACCACATCTTATTATTGTTGGATAAAAGGCAAGCCCTTAACTCCCTCTCACTAATTATTTTTCCGTGCACCAACCCCATGAGGCTCCAATCCCCACTCGCAGTTATAACTTGCAAGGAAGACCAAATCTTTAAAATTATCTCATAGGCACTAAATCTATATGTGGGGAGGTTCTATCCCCAAATGTTTGTTGAATCAGACGCTTACTGTTTAACTTGATAGGAAGTCTAACTTCTCTAATTTATCAAACTAATGTTTGCCGCTACCAGATATTACCAGCTCAGAAAGTGAATTTTCTACTCTTCTTTTCTTAATCTTCTCTTCCTCAATCTTCTATACTCTGCATTCTCTATATTTTCTCTCTCTCTAACCTTTTTATGCATATCAAGATGATGTTACTTATAGAGAATTCTTGATGACTGTTTGTATTTTTCAAGGAATTCAAAATGGATAGCCATACCTCTTAGTCTTCTACCTTCTCATTTCTTTTTCAGCTTAATCAGAAAAATGTAACTGTAGGTGCTTATTTTAATATTACAGTGGGATTTTGTTTTCTTCCGGAGACTTGCCAATGCATCACAACAATATAAATTAATTAAAAACATTTACAATCAATTACAATGAAAAATTCAGCTCACTTATTCAACCTCTTGGTTCACTACGCTTGTCTTTTCTGTGACTGTGCTGTATTTGGATTTTCTGCTTACTGTCGCAGTGAAACTGTCATACCTATGTAACTGCCCTTTTTATACATCACAATTTAACTCTCGGCATGATAATAATTGATTTTAACATCTAGACTGTTGTTTTATATAACATATGTAACTTCTGACTTTAAATCTGGGCGAATTCCAACGCTTTACCCACAACAAGTGTCTTGTTGATGTGGTGAGTTCCGCAAGCAGAACATACATACACCACGCCTTTGTTTTATGGTCCAATGCGATTACACACATCGCAATCGTATTCTATTAATAATCGCCCTCCACCTTAAGCCGAGGCCCGTGGGTCCTCAGACCACGCGGCACATTTCAATACAATTGCAACAACGTTTTATATATATAACAACGCCTTTTATATATATAACCCAATTTCATTTCTCAGCATAATTATACAGAGTTTAATCATACAATATTCCTTTTTAATACGCCTTAAATAAACTCTCGGCGTAAATAATAAAACCTGTTTAAACATATAAAAACCCCTTTCAGGTCCACCTGCCACGTTTTCCAATGCAATATACTACTCCTCCAGCGATTTCCGATTGCGATTGATCGCAATCGCAAACTTCATTAACTTGCTCCGCTGTGCTGCCTTGCTCCGATGCGATTGCTTTGATGCAATTTGATTACTCCGATTGCGATCAATCGCAATCACAACTTTTAGTTGCAAGTCCCACTGCCCTGCTTTCACTCTGATGCGATTGACCACTGTTAAGTTCTTCCGATTGCGATTAATCGCAATCGCAACTTGCATTTGCATGTTTCGATGCCCATACTCCGATACTCCGATGCGATTAGGCCGGAATTCAAATACATTTGAATCATAGTTGATATATCCATCGGGTCCGGAACTCGATTGGAACTCTCGTCGATATGTTCCGCTGCTCAGTTTTTCTCCAATGCAATTGGGAAAGGGTCCCACCATATAGAAATTTGTTTGTTTTAAAACCAAGCATTAAGACCTTTGGTTCTTTGTCCACAAAGCGCTCCATATAAATATATATATATATATATATATATATATATATATATATATATATATATATATATATATATATATATAAGTATATATATATATATATATATAAGTTTTGAGGCCGATATGCATTAGTTTCCTCCTGAATCAAACCTAATAAGACACAGCTTTATATATTCTATCGCAAAGGGCAGTTTTTCAAGTGACTATTCTTTTGGCAGATAACCTGTTCCGCTACCCTTATATTCTCCGATGCGATTGGGTGAGGGTCCCACCTTATGGTACTTTGATTCTTTGTTAAAAAGGTGCTCCATATAGATTAATATATATGCTTTGGACCTTTGTGCATAAGGCGCAATATATGTAATGCACTGCATATATACTCCAGCGTGGGTAACAATTCCCGGAATGAGATTTATATATATATATACTTTGCTGCTCCAATATTTAGTGTATCTTCCAGCTGGGGAGGTGATTCTCAAAATTTATTTGTATATATATATATATATATATATATATACTTGCCGCTTGGGTTATACGATCCCTGGAATTGTATTTATGTATCCTTCAGCTCGGGTAGCGAATCTCAGAATTAAAAATGGCTCTGCCTCTACTTGTGATAATGGCTCTGCTTCTGCCTCTGCCTCTGATAAAGACTCTGCCTCTGCTGTGATAACGGCTCTACCTTTGTATTCGCTGCCTCTACCTCTGCCTCTGACTTAGCTGCTTCTGTTGCTCGACCTTTGCCTCTGCCTTCGCTGTACATATTACCTGCTGCTGTTCTTTTCCTATATTTACATCTGCTGCCTTCTTTGTTTGTCTCTATCTTTGCTTCCTCCATTGCCATCAATGACAATATTTCCAACATGTTTGACTTTTAATTATTTAATATGTTGTAGAATGGGTAAAATGTACTCTACTCAGAACTTCATTTGTGTTATTTCCTTTCCTGCAAACTCAATCCGCAACCTACAAAACCTTTAATGAGGTATGGTTGTTGTTAGAAAATTAAATGCGGTGGTTGAGATAGGTTACTGGGATTATGAGCTATTTGAAAATATTTTTTGTTTTTTTTTAAGGTCTCCATTGTTTTAGGGGTTCTAACCTTCCATAAGGAGAAAAATGATTGGAAAATCAGTAGAGAGAATCCTATAGGCAAAGAAATCCCTAGTTTTTCCCTTGAAATTCAAGTCCTTGGACATCAACCATTCCTTAACAAATCCAACCTTCTCCAAAACTCTTTGCGATGCCACATTTTTGGGTTTGAACAACCCTTCAATCCTCTCCAGATCTATCATCTCCTGAAATTTTTCAGACACTGCCAATTTAACAGCTTGAGTGACGACGCCCTTACCCCAACAGTGGGCGGCCATGACATACCTGACTTCTGCTTTGCATATGTCGTCGAATTGGCCGAGGTTGAGAAAGATAACACCCACTTCTTTCCCATCCACACATATTTCTTTCAACCACGGATGTGGAATTGATTTTCTTCTCATGTGTGTCTCCACTTCCTCTCTGGATTTGTGGAAATACTGGGAGTAGAAATGCGCCACTTCCTCGTCCATTACCCACACGATGAAATCCTCCACCTTTGTCATTTTGAAATCTCCAACGTGGAGTTCCAGCTCTCCATTCTCCCCTCCATTTCCCAAATTGAAAATCAAATCGCCAATGTAACACACCAGTTCTCCATTCCCCCATCCATATCCAAAATTGAAAATCAAATCAACTCATGATTTAGAGTGAGAGAGCCCTGAGCAGTGGTTAAAAGCACAGATTCCTGCACCATCATGGTTTGAATTCCATTTTGGATTTGCTATCTCTTTTTTTTCCAATAATGGTCAATATCCATGTTATTTTTCAAAAAGAGGAATAATTTGACTCATTGCGAATCAAAACTAGAGTTGATGCTCAACATTATCCCACAATATTTATAACTAATAAGGTGTTTGTTAAATAATTTTTTTCAAACTTTGGTGATACTATTTTATTAGGGAACGTATATTTTTTCATTTAACATTGATATTATCATTAAAATATGAGTTAGTGTAAGTATTAAAAGAAAAATGAAAATTAGAAATTTTCATTTATCCATTGTTTGCTTAAGGAGTGATGTGTTCCTTATATAGATGATGTTGTGGTAAGAGATAAAACCTTTTGAAAATATTAAGAGATCATAATTTCGTGTCCATAATTTAGTATTTTTTTCGAACTGGATCGGTTTCTATTTAGTATTCAAAAAAGAGGGGAAATAATTCCATGATACATTCGAGTTTTGGAGAAGAGTACCATGGAGGGGTTAAGTGGAAAAATACCGAGACTTGTTTGTGACTACTATTACTACTATATTGCATGACAGAATCTTGGTATATTCTAACAAACTGAGAGAGCATAAAAGAAAATTTAAAATACATAATCTAAAGAGTAAGATGAAGGAATGTGGATTAGTCAGTGTTGTCTTGATTTTTTCTCGGATTGACCATGGCAGCATTGCTTGAAATAGAGCTTGGCGTTGATCTCTTGTTAAGCATATATTTTAGAATCTGCATTGACTCTTTCATGTGGGCACGATGGTTAGAGGAGTTGCGCAACTACGCCTTAAAATATTGCACCTGGTGCCGGAGGAGAGCAATGCCCACTTGATGTTTTTGTTCCATAAGCTTCAGCTTTCCTCTGATCTGCTCCATCTCGGCTTGGAGGTCGGAAAAATAGAAGAAGATTTCATTTCTCATCACTCCTTGATTGAAGGGGTGAGGGAGAAACACTATTATAGAAAATTAAGTGTTGTAGAAGGTGGAGGTGGGAACATTGATGAGGAAAATGAAGTGCTGAAGGGACAATGGAGAAGGAGATTCAGAAAAAATGCAGCAGAGAGAAAGAAGGTAAATAGGGAGGAAGAGTGACAAGTGAAAAGGAGAAAACAACAAAAAGTGAAATGAAAAGGGACAAGAAAGTGAACTGCGAAAGGCGAAATTAAAAGGGCCACGAAGTGCGAAATGGAAAGAGCCACGAAGTGCGATAAGCGAAAAAGGTAAAGAGTGCGAACTGCGATATGCCATATCGTAGCATCGCAGTCGTCAAAAATCGCAATAGGTCTTAAAGTATAACGGTAAACAAAGCAAAGAGGGATTAGCGATGGGAGACTTAACAGAGGCAGAGTGCGATCGCAAAATCGCAATCGGCAGAAAAGGGTAGAAAGACTTAAAAGGAAAGGGAAAAAAGAGCTTTGAGAGAATTGTGATGCGGTGGATGAAGTGGTTATATGAACGGTGGTGAAGTGTGATCGCACATTCGCAATCAGAATTTGGATGCGATGCAAGACGAGAAGCACGAGGGAATAAGTTCACGGGTAAAACGTTGAGGAAGGAATGATAAGAGTAGACCTGCCCTGACAGAGTCATGAAAAGGGAGAGATTTAGGAAGGGAAAGATAATGTAAGGAGAGGAAATCATGGCATAAGGGAAAAGGATGTCGCTCCTTCAAGAAAAATTTGACCAGGAGGTCTCTTATAGGTATTATTGGCAAAAATGTCTGATTTCTTGTTGTTTTTTCTGAGAATGTGGAAGAAGGAGATGTCTTCTGTTTCCTTGCACAGGATGTGACATCTATCAATTAGCCTGTTGAGAGCTATATTGGGGGTCTACGTGGAATTTATCATCATGCTTATGATGATTGCTGAGTCACTGAATATCATGAATTTTATCATTTTGAGTGTCTTAATAATCTTGAGACCTTTCAACAGTGCATAGGCTTCAGCTCTGTTATTGGACATACAACAAGGCCGCATTCATAGGTGGCCACGATGTGATGGCAATGTGGGTGCAGGAATTAAGGAGAGCTGCTCAAAATTCTGTACAATGTTTTCTAATTCAGGTGGAATCTGATCCTGGTCTTTCTTTTCACTCTCGGTCATCAAAATTTAATAAGTTTGTTTGATAAGAACTAAATAAAGACTTTTGGAAGCAAAGGTCCCTTTATCTTCCTCCAATAGAAATTCATATAAAACAATGTTTAAAGCCACATGCGGAAGCAAATCCCATTTTTCCCTTTGAAAATAGAATAATGCACTTTATAATCAATGTTTAACCCTTCAGGATCCTTAAAACCCACTTTAACCAAGGTTAAAAGACCTTCGGAACAATATAATAATTGACTATTTAAACAAGGTTTAATACCCTCTCACAATGTATTTCCCGAACTTCAAACACTTTAATTAAAGTGTTTTTTGAAACAATATTCAACCCTTCAAACATATTACAAAGCAATTAACCCACTCTTTAAATACCTTTGGAACAATATTATAATGCACGTTATAATTTGTAATGACCTTCGGAAATGTTAAACCTTCGGAAATGTTAAACCTTCGGAATTGATTCCGGATCTCAACCTTTAATAAAATCCATTGCATAATATATCAAGTCCATACCTTTGATTAAAGCTCTGTGCATTCCCGACGTGACCATCATCGGATCTCCATCGATCACGATTGGATGGATATCATGTTCATTCGACCTCCAATCTTTATCACATGAAAGGCAAACAAAATTGCTGGTATTGCTGGTGTGACGTGTCAAGTTCTAATTTGATCGCGTTGATTTGAATAAAAACCATGCGTGACCCAAAGGCTGTGTGAAAATAGTGGTTTGGTTTCTCAAAACCACTAACTTGCAGTCTTCAATTCCGATCGCGTTTGAAGTCGGATTCTCTCCGGATTTCAGGGTTAACTTCAGTTTCACTGGAAAACCTCCATTCCTACGCTGTGAATTTAACAAATAATAATTGATCTCGAGCAAGGAAAACCAGAATTATTCTTGACTTTGTCTCAATTCTTACACAGTGGCTAAATCACATAATTTCTTCTTCACATAGAGTTACTCACTCTCAAATGATACACAGAAACTAATACACCCTTGATTCATACACATAAAATATTGAATCCAATGGATTTTTGAAGGTAAAACCCTCCGGGAACTTTCCAAGAATACACAGATAGAAAAATTTCTTCAATTTTACTAAAACAGAGGGAAAACCCTCTCAATCCATTCTTCTACTACCAAATCCAAATTCCTCATTTGCAGAGGTTACAATTTATAGTTATTTTACATAAAAATCGACCTCCTCTTGAGGATCGAATTCATCAAATTTAGAAAAAATCCTAATTACATAATATCTTCCTAAATTCTATCAACTAAAGCTAAATATGTTGAAACAAATCTAAAACTGTTAAATCTTCCTAGATACTAGTTCAACCCCTGTCTAGTAAAATTGGAATTTGACAGCTAAAGGTACCAACACCTTTGCTTGTAACTTTTTTTGGATTTTTGGAATATTTAATGAAGCCTTTTGTGTCTAAGCCTCATGCCCTTGCATCAGACTCCTGAGAAAAAAAATCTTCATGGGCTCCTGTCCATGAGCTCCTCCAAATAACTGCCCAGTTTCTACAACATGGTTTCTGTCATCCAGGTAGCATCTTCAATTGGTTGATCCTTCCACTTGATCAAGTATTGAAAATACTCTTGTCCCCTGGTCTTCTTCAAGACTTTATTGTCTAAGATCCTCTCTGGCTGTAATGTCTTTGTTGTAGGAAACTATTTTACCCAGTCAATCTTTTCTCTATCTTCTGGTCTTTCATCTATGCCACCATCTTCATATCTGTACAAATCAACAACATTGAATATTGGATATTTTCCAATATCAGAAGGCAATTCAATTTCATAGGCATTTGTAGAAAAATTTCTCAATATCCTGCATGGTCCTATCTTTTTGAATTTTAACTTGTTAAACTGCTTCTTTGGAAATCTTTCTTTTCTCAAGTGTGGAAAAACTAAATCACCAACTTCAAAATTAACTTCTCTTCTGCTCAAATCTGCCCTGTTTTTGTACTTGATGTTGCTGTCTTGTAGCTGTTGCTTTACCTGTTCATGTATTTCTTGCATTTATGAAGTCAATTCCTCTCCTTCAGCACTTCTCATTTCTTCTTTTCCCAAATTCCTCAATTCAGATACTCCTCTTGGGTGCATCCCATAAACTATATGGAATGGACTTTTCCCTATATTTCTATTAGGTGAATCATTATATTTATATTCCGCCTGTGGTAAAATATGATCCCATTGTTTAGGATGTTCTCCTGCAAGACTTCTCAAAAGATTACCCAAACTTCTGTTCACTACTTCAATTTGCCCATCTGAGTCTGAGGGTGATAAGCTGAGCTGAAACTCAGTTTAGTACCAAGCTTCTTCAACAATGTCCTCCAAAAATGACCAAAAAACCTGGTATCTCTATCAGAAAAAATAATCTTAGGTAAGCCATGTAATCTAACAATTTCTTTGAAAAACAAATTGGCAACATGAGTAGCATCACTGGTTTTATAACATGGAATAAAATGTGCCATTTTTGAAAATCTGTCAACTACAACATAAATTGCATCATTTCCTGTCTATGTCTTAGGCAATCCTAAAACAAAATCCATACTTACCATATCCCAAGGTCTATCTGGAATAGGTAATGGAATGTACAAACCTGCATTTTGACTTTTCCTTTTTGTATATTGACAAATTTTACAATTTTTCACATACTTTTCCACTTCAGATCTCATCTTTGGCCAAAAATAAAAATTACTTAGTTGCTCATAAGTCTTATCAACACCAAAATTTCCATCAAGTCCACCACTATGTTTCTCCCTGATTAAATTTTATCTCATGGAACAATTTGGTATGCACAACTGATTTCTTTTGAACAATAAACCCTCTTGCAAGAAAGAATCTAACCACTAACTTTTGTCTATCAAAACAGGATTACAGCATGCTTCAAATGCTTCTTTGAAATCCAAATCTGTTTTATAGAGTTCCTTAAGAAAATCAAAACCTAACACTTCAATTTGATTTTCTCGAACAAGAATGATTTTTCTACTCAAGGCATCAGCTACGTTGTTTGCTTGACCTCTTATACCCTTCAATACAAAGTTAAAACTTTGAAGATATTCAACCCATTTTGCATGTTTTTGATTCAATTTAGGCTGCTGCATAATATATTGTAAATCATGATTATCTGAATATAGTACAAATTCTTTAGACATTAAATAATGTCTCCACTTCTTCAATGAATGTAGAATTGCATAAAATTCCTTGTCATAAGAAGAGTACTTTATTCTTGTCTCATTATTATCACTGAAATATGCTACAGGTCTGTCTTCTTGACTTAGTACAGCCCCAATAGCTTCTCCACTGGCATCACATTTCACTTGAAAAAGGTTTGTTAAAATCAGGCAAAACTAAGATAGGTTTCTCAGTTATCTTTTTCTTCAAGAACTGAAAATTCCTTTAAGCTTCAGCAGTCCATTTGAATGGTTGTTTGTCCTTCTTTATGGTTTCAATGATAAGTGCATTGATCTTACTAAAATTCCTTATGAATTTTCTATAAAAACTAGCAAGACCATGAAAACTTCTTACCTCAAAAACACTTTTTGGTGAAGGCCACTCCACAATTTCCTTTATCTTCTCTGGATCCATTTTTAATCCTTCAACAGAAAAAACAAAACCCAAATATACCAATTCTTCTTTCATGAATGAAAATTTCTTTAAATTTATCAGTAATTTATCTTGATGTAACTTCCTTAAGACATAATTAAGATGTCTTAGGTGTTCTTCCTTTGTTTTGCTGTAAATTAATATATCATCCAGATATACTATTACAAATTTACTAATAAATTCCTTCAATACTTCATTCATAAGCCTCATAAATGTGGTAGGTGCATTTGATAAACCAAAAGGCATTACCATCCATTCATACAACCCCTCATTTGTTTTAAAAGCTGTTTTCCATTCATCACCTTCCCTTATCCTAATTTGATGATACCCACTTTTCAAATATAGTTTTGAAAAATATCTTTCTCCACTCAAACAATCCATCAAATCGTCAATTCTAGGTAAGAAATCTATACCTGATTGTTATCTTGTTTATTTCTCTTGAATCAGTGCACATTCTCCAACCTCCATCTTTCTTTGGACTTAATACTGTAGGTACTGGACAAGGACTCAAATTTTCTTTGATCAAACCTTTGTCAACCAATTCCTGCACTTTCTTTCTGATTTCTTCATTTTCTGTAGGAGTCATTCTGTAAGCTATTTTGTTTGGAAAATTTGATCCTGGAATCAAATCTATCTGATGGCTGATTCTTCGTATAGGTGGTAATTCATTAGGAAAATCATCTACAATAATATCACAATAACTCTCCAACATTTCTTGAATTTCAATTGGCAAATCAGAAATTTTTTTAGAAGTAAATGCTACCTTAGGTTTGCAAACTAAAGAAAAATTTACCTCATCATCTTCAATCTGATGCAAGTATTCCTTTCCACTCAACAATAAAGCCTTTTGATCAGACTTTTTATTTGATGCACCTTCTTCTTCCATAGGTAACAATGTTTGATTCATACCATCTTTGAGAAACTTTTAAGTGTTTCTCTTCCCATCATGTACTGTTGCTCTATCATAATACCAAGGTCTCATCACATCACACATCCATAAGCATCACATCACACATGATTTTATCTTTGTAGCTTCCCATCTGCAATTCTATTTCACATTGTTCATTTACTATCAGTTGATGTCCCTTATGAAGCCATGACACCTTGTAGGGCGTTGGATATTCCCTTGTCTTCAATTTCAACTTCTCTATCACCTCGGTAGAGACCAAATTATCTGTACTGCCACTATCAATTACCAATTGACAACATTTCCCTTGAAATTTGCACACACTTCTGAACAAAGTCTTTCTCTGTGTTGGTTCAGCAACTTCCTTTGTTTGTTTTAACAAAACCTTGTTAACCACCAAAGATTCTCCTTTCTCCGGCACAATTTATTTCTCTGTTTCAGGAAATTTTGCTACTTCTTCTCCAGTCTAAGCAACAATTGCATTTCTCTAGTTTGTCCCCACATTCTCTTTCTCTGGAAATTCATAGGCTCTGTGTCCTAATTTGTTACATTTGTAACGTCTAACTTCTCTTCCTCTATTTCTGCCTCCTCTTCCTCTATAAGAACTTCTGCCACTTGTATCACCTTTTGTGGTTGCATACTGAGGTGAGCTGCTGCTAGCTCCATCTCTTGATGCTATAGATCTTCCTCTACCACCTTGACTTCCCTTTCCTCGGAAATTACCTCTTCCTTTGGCAGATTTCTTTCTTAGGAGTTTTTCTTCAACTTTTAAGGCCATTTGGTAAGCCTCTTATACTGTCTTAGGAGACAATATACTTATCTCATCTTGGATCTCCATTCTGAGACCATTTATGTACCTGGAAATATTCTCTGCTATATCTTTAATTTTTCCTGCTCCTATGCTCACTTTGTAAAATTCTTCTGTGTATTCTTTTACTATCATTAAACTCTGTCTAAAATTTTGCATTTGTCTAAATAATGAAAGCTGATAATCACTAGGCAAAAAATTACCTCTCAGCTTTTCCACCATTCTGTTCCAATTCTTGATTGGCTGCTTACCAACTCTCCTTCTTTCTGCTTGCACTCCATCCCACCAAAGTGTTGCATGTCCTTTCAACCTTGTGACGGCAAACTTAACTCTCCTTTCTTCACCCAACTCTTCATAATAAAAGCATTTATTCATTTCATTGATCCAGTCTATCAACTCTTCTGGATTCAATCCTCCTGCAAAAGTTGATACTTCAAGTCTAGGCCTAGATGTAGATCCTAAAACTGATTTAAAGAATCTCATATCAGGAGTAAGCTCAACATTTTCTTCTTCTTATTCAGCTTCAGGTTCACTGACATCTTCAGGATCTCTCTGGTGTCCTACTTCTATTTCTCCCAATCTAGCTTGAATTTGCTGCATAGTCTCTAGTACTTCAACATTTGCAACTGGTCTACCTCTTCTTCTACCAGCTCCACCTCTACCAATTCTGACAACCATATTGGATTTCTTTTTCTGACTTTTGGAATCTTTTTTAGTATCTGAAAAATGCTGTGAAGACTGCTCTGATACCATAAATAATGGGAGTGTGGGTGCAGGCGTTAAGGATCTAGCTACTCAAACTTCTGTACAATGTTTTCTAATTCAGGTGGAATCTGATCCTGGTCTTTATTTTCACTCTTGGTCATCAAACTTTAAGAAGTTTTTTTGATAAAAACTAAATAAATACTTTCAGAAGCAAAGGTCCCTTTATCTTCCTCCAATAGAAATTCATATCAAACAATGTTTAAAACCACATGCAGAAGAAAATCCCCTTTTTCCCTTTGATAACATAATAATGCACTTTCTAATCAATGTTTAACCCTTTGGGATGTTTAAAACCCACATTAACCAAGGTTAAAAGACCTTCGGAACAATATAATACTTGAATTTTTAAATAAGGTTTAAGACCCTCTCATAATGTATTTCCCAAACTTCAAACACTTTAATTAAAGTGCTTTTTGAAATAATATTCAACCCTTCAGACATATTAAAAAGCAATTAACCCACTCTTTAAATACCTTTGGAACAATATTATAATGCACATTATAATATGTAATGACCTTTGGAAATGTTAAACCTTCGGAATTGATTCCCGATCTCAACCTTTAATAAAATCCAATGCATAATATATCGGGTCCATACCTTTGATTAAACCTCCGCACATTCTCGACGCGACCACCATCGAATCTCCATCGATCATTATCAGACGGATATCATGTTCATTCGACCTCCAATATTTATCACACAAAAGGCACATGAAATCACCGGTATTGCTGGTGTGATATGTCAAGTTCTAATTTTATCGCATTGATTTGAATAAAAACCACGCGCGACCCAAAGGCTGTGCGAAAACAATGGTTTGGTTTCTCAAAACCACTAACCTGCAAACTTCAATTTCGATCACGTTTGAAGTCAGATTCTGTCTGGATTTCAATGTTAACTTCAGTTTCACTGGAAAACCTCCATTCCTGCGTTATGGCTTTAACAAATAATAATCGATCTCGAGAAAGGAAAACCAGAATTCCTCTCGACTTCTTCTCAATTCTTACATAGTGGCTAAATCACATAATTTCTTCTTCACACAAAGTTACTCACTCTCAAATGATACACATAAAATAATACACCCTTGATTCATACACAAAAATATTGAATCCAATGGATTTTCAAAGGTAAAACCCTCTTGGAACTTGCCAAGAATACACAGATAGACAAATTTCTTCAATTTTATTAAAACTGAGGGAAAACCCTCTCAATCCAATCTTCTACTGCCAAATCCAAATTCCTCCTTTGCAGAGGTTACAATTCATAGTTATTTTACATAACAATCGACCTCCTCTTGAGGATCGAATTCATCAAATTTATAAAAAATCCTAATTACATAATATCTTCCTAAATTCTATCAACTGAAGCTAAATATGTTGAAACAAATCTAAAACTGTTAAATATTCCTAGATACTAGTTCAACCCCTATCTAGTAAAACTGAAATTCGATAGCTAAAGGTACCAACACCTTTTCTTGTAACTTTTTTTGGATTTTTGGAATAATTAATGAAGCCTTTTGTCTCTAAGCCTCATGCCCCTGCATCACGTGCAACCTTGTTCATCTGTTATATATCCTCCTACCACTGCAATACCTGGGTTCATTTTTGAAGCGCCATCAAAGAATAATGCTGGCCTTTTGTATCTCGCCAAGCCACTCAACGAACTCTTTCTCTGAGTCTAATCTTCCACTACTCATTGTATGGAAGTCGATTGACTGGATTTTTTCTAAACCTCGGAGGATTGTCAAGAGCTTTAACAAGAAAGTTTCTTTCTTCAACTTGCAGATTGCTAAAGTTTAGATGGTTATTGTTTTTGGAAAGGATTGTATCCATTAGGGGAATTTTGAGGTCTAAAATGGGCCTCCTAAGGAAATTATAAAATAATAGTGGAAATAATAAACTAAGATTTGATTACATCATCAAATTTTAGAGGGAAAAAAGAAAAAACTACTTTTCAACTCGTATTTTGAACTTATCTCCCAATTTTTTTATTCAAATTTCGAGTGGGAGTACTTGTTGGATGAAAAATTTAATTTCTCATCCAAGGAGTACTCATGTTGCATACTTTCGATGGATCCTTCTACATGAAAAATGAGAAATACATGAAAAACGTGATTGTAATCATGTTTTTTGATGTATTTCTCATTTTTCGTGTAGCAAGGTCCATCAAAAGTATGCAACATGGGTACTCCTTGGATGAAGAATTAAAATTTTCATCCAACGAGTACTCCCACTCGAAATTAGAGTAAAAAATTTGGGAGATAAATTGAAAATAGAGATGAAAAAGTAGTTTTTTTACTTTTTTTTTTTTTTTTATATCATTTTACCCTTTTACTTAAAAAATGGTGAATCATCTTCCATGGTTGACATCATCATATTGAATCTTATTCGTTCTTATAAAGTTTATTTTTGTTGTAAATTTTTCTTAGGAGGCCCATTTTAGACCTCAAAATTCCCCTAATGAATTGTGAGACACCAGGTCTTGCTCTGGGCTTTTCTTGAAAAATAGCCTTGTTCCTTATTAACAAAATGTTCCATAGCAAACCATAGGGAAGAATATCCCAAAATATTTTGGTAAACGACTTGATTTTTTTTCCTAAGGGTAAATTCTTTTCCATTTTTTGATTAGATCTGAGATTGAGTTGATAGCACCAAGATAAATCCGGGAGAATTTAGTTAGAGAAAGCCAACACTACGAGGCAAAGGGGGATCAAAAAAGGAGATGGAAGGCAGTCTCTTCAGCCTTAAGGCAGAGGGGACATCTTGAAGCGCAACTGATACGTATTTTTTTTAAGTTTTCAAAGTAAGAATCTTCCCTTTGAGCAGGATCCAAGTGAAGTTTTGACTTTGGGAAGTGCTTCAGATTTCCAGATTTGTTTCCAGATGGCCCAAGGTGGAGTGTGATAATGGTATTTGAGAAGCGACTCATACCCAGCTTTTATTGTATAAGAAGAACCATACAAATCCCATCTGAATTTGTCTTGATAGTCTTTTTTCAGAGAGGAAGCACCATGTAGAATTTCTTTCAGAATTTTTTGACCATTTTCGAGGAGAGGAGGCATGAGTGGAAAGGTCCAACCCTTCCATAAGTTGATATTCCCCTCCCAGCTGGAAATTTGGCCCAATATATTGATCCCTTGGCTTTTGAGATAATTTTGAATGTGAATAGTATTGGGGTTGTTTAAGAGAGGGGGTTGCCCGATAATTTTGTCTTCCCATATGTTTACACTCCATCCTCCATGAGGGATTTTGGAGATATTATTGATGATGAAAGGAATAACTATTTTGGAGACAACCCATATTTTAGTGCAAGCTCTGTGAGGAATAGTATGTTCTAAGAGATTTTGCCTTAATGTGGAGAGGTATTTTGACTCGAGCACTTGCTTCCACCAAGTTTGATGTCCCGTTATAAGGCTCCATAAAATTTTTCCCCCAAAAGAAATGTTCAACAGTGTAGGAATGCGAATTTCCAATCCTCAATTTGGATGATTTTGCGTTACCTATATCCATTTAACCAAATTGAATTTATTCTTCTCACTTTTCCCTCCTTTAAATAAGAAGTGTCTTAAGATAGCTTCTATTTTGTGTTGGATGGTGATGGGAGCCTGAAGAAGGGAAAAGTGGTACAAAGGCAAGGAAGATAGAACAGATTTTTAGAGGATGATGCACCCAACCATGTTGAGCTAAGAGGATCCCCATTGCTAAAATTTCTTTTTCATTTTGTCAGTGCTGAGATTCCAGATCTCATTCTTCATCTGTCCAACACTAATAGACATTCCAATATAGTTGAAATGGGTCCAATTCCATTGGTATGAGACCCCAAAAATTTGAGCTATGTTGTGGATAGTGTTGATAATTGTGTTCCACCCATAAATGAAACTTTTGTGATAGTTTGTTTGTCATCCAAAGTAATGTATGAATTTTCTAAAAGAAATTTGAACCTCTGGGCAATGATGTTGGCGGCCCCACCAATAAAGAGGGTATCGTCAACAAACTGAGAGTGATTCATATTATTGACTCCATTGTTAAATTTGATGCCAATGATTAGCCCTGCTCTTTGTTTATGATCCAAATCCCCGCTGAAAGATTCTTCCATAAGAATGAAGAGGAAGGGAGAGAGGGGAAAACCTTTCTTAAGGCCTCGGGAAGATTGGAAGTAATTCCTAGGTCTTCCATTTATTAAGGGGGATATCCAAGGTTTGGATATGAAACTTTGGATAAGAGATATAAATTCTACTTCAAATCCCATTTTCTGAAGGACAGAGAGAAGGAAGGAGTGTCTCACTGTGTCAAATGCATTGGCTAGGTCAAGTTTCAGGAAAAATCCTTTATTAGATCTCATCATCCTAGAGTGAATGGCTTCTTGGAGAAAAAGGATGGAGTCAATTATTTGTCTTTGGGAGATGAATCCTCCTTGATTTTCAAAGATGATATTTCGGAGGTGGGTTTTGAGGTGGGTAGCCAGGATTTTGGTTATGATTTTATATGAAGAATTGCAAAGGGAGATAGGCCTGAATTTGGAAAAGGATGAGGGGCAATTTTTTTTGGGATAAGGGCAAGGAAAGTTGAGTTAGTGAATCCCCTGACCTTCTTTTTTCTTTGAACCCAAAGGATCATTTTGGTGAGGTATTTTTTAATGACATCCCAAAAGGTTTGGTAGAAGCTTATGGAGAAACCATCTAGACCCAGCGATTTGTCGAGGTGGAATGTCCAAATTGTGTTAAGAATTTCAACCTCATCAATTTACTTGGTGAGAGATGTATTGATTTCCTTTGTAATCAGCTTGGGGGTATAAGTCAAAAAATCACTGTAATCCTTTGGCTCTGCATTTTTTGTTAAAATATTTTCGTAGTGGCTGTATGTTACTGTTTTGATAGCCTATTTATATTTGTTCTTTTGTCCTTCATCATTTGTGATTTTTGTGATGTTGTTCCTTGACATTCTAACTGTGGCTTGTCTATGGAAAAAAGAGGTGTTTTTTTCCTCAGCCTGCAACCAGATATTTCTAGATTAATCCTACATTTTTCCTCTTCATTCCTGCTAGCTTTATACCAATTCATGTAGAGCTCTTTTTCATGGTCCTGCTTTTCTTTTTTACTCCGTGGATGTTGATGTCAGTTTGAATCGTTTCAAGCATTATCTTAATGTCATTTTTTACTTTGTCTTGTTCACTGTAATGGAGTTTGACTCACTCGTTGGGCGCTATGCACACCATTTTCAATTTAGATTCCCAAATATGAATAGGGGAGCCCTCAACATGTTGTACCAAGAGCTGATCATATCTATCGAGCTTTAGAGAATTCACACCAGAGCTGATTATATTGAAAGGGGAGGGGCCCCAAGGAAGACTGATCTCCTAATGTAAGGGAGACAAGATAATGATAAGAGGTAGAACAAGTCAATATGGAATAGGATGCAACAAAAAAATGAGAGACGAGGGAAACATCAACAAGAAAGTAGTCAAGCCTCTCCATAATATTTCCATCCCCAATTCTACAATTATCCAAATAAAGTTTCGATTTTTGGGGATGATATCCACCAAATTGTGATCATGCATAATTGATTCCAACTGCTCTCTTGCAGGATCAGGATTAAAACTTCCTCCTTTTTTTCATTGGTGTGCAAGATCAAATTTATATCCCCTCCAATGATGCCATTAGGATTTTCTTCACTGTCTATGTCAGCTTTCATAGTGTTCCAACAAAATTCTTTACATCTATAGTGATTTGGCCCATAAATGTTATAAACAATAGTCTTGACATCCTCTTGCAGGTTCTGAAGTATGACTATGATCCAATCATGAGTCTTAACAATTGCAGTATTCTTTCAAATGTTCTGATTCCATATGGTTGCTATGCCTCCCGAGGCACCTCTAGATTCTACCAAAGTACCTGTGTAGTTCCTAATTTTATTAATGATATTTCTCATTTCAGTCTCTCCTTTGTTGGTTTCTTGAAGAAGGAATATGTCTGGATTTTCTTGATTGAATAGGTCTTTTAGGGCAGAATTTTTGGAGGGGTTCCCTAGTCCCCTGCAGTTCCAAGTGAGAACTTTCATTATTTTAGGAATGTAGGTTGTGACCTTGTCTTCCCTCCTTTTTATGTTGATTGGCTTCTTTGATTATAGGTCCTCCTATGTAGGAATATATTGAGTGTTGAGTACCTAGTGCAATATCCTTCTGTGTTTCTTCATCACGATGGTGTTTGGAAGGTTTTCTTCCTGGGCCTGTCCTTTTAAGTATTTCCAAAATAGCCCCCTGCTCTTTTGCTTCATTTTGGGTGACAATCCGAGATGAAGAGGGATCAGATGAAGAGGATGAGGGACATGACTTGGAAGGGTATGGATGAAGAAGGGAGTCAGGATGAGGGGAGGGGATGGATTACTGAGGAAGATCCTCTTTAGAGGAGGCAAGGGAGGAGAAAGGATTGGGGGAGGTAAAAGGAGGATCAGGAGCTGAGGGAGGGTTAAGAGGAGGGTCAGGGATATGAAGAGAAGATAAGAAAGGTTCCAGGTGTGGGTGAATGGGGGGATTGACAGATTGGGAGGGCCGGTGGGTGGCTGACGCACTAGAGATCTTAGATTTTGGCACTATATCTTTCTTTCTAATGACTTATCATTGACTTTCAGGATCTGTATTTTCAAATTCAATAAATTTTTCACATCTATTAGCAAAATGATTATATTCATGTCATAAATTACACTTGAAGGGGATTTGTTCATAGTCTAGTTGCTGTATATGTGTCCAATTTTCCACTTTTAGCTTGATCGCCTCTCGAAGTCCCTTTCCTAGATCAACCTATACACAAATTCTTACACAGGCTTGCATGTTTTCCTTCGTCTCGCTTCTGTCAATAAAATTTCCTACAACATTACCAATGGTCTTACCGAATCGTCTCCCTAGCAGTGAAGAGGGAGGTGAGGGAGATGGACCCAAACAAGGAAAACATTGGGAACGTTGAGTTCTGGGTTGAAATCAAGAGTCCATTTGTTTAGAGAAAGCGCTATGGTGTCCATGAAGTATGGACCATTCCTGAATATGAGATCTTTTTCCTCTTTGGTCTAAAAATGGAACGTATAATAGCCCCTGCCATAGAATTTGATTGAGATTTTTCCATTAATTATGTCCATTTAGTTGCGCTCTACCCATTTTTGGATAGCCTTCGACAAGAGCAAGAGACCAGTAAATTTCCCAATAAGGCTTTTCTCAGCAAGAGAGAGGGAATCCATTCGAGGGATTGTGGGAGGGAGAGAGACTTCCTGAATCCCATCCAATTTTTTAATAAACTTAGATATTGTAGGCCTTGTTTGAGGTAGGTTCAGAGAGTTGATCAATGATGAGAATGCCAGGGCATGATCAGGAGGGGGATCTGTCTCCAGGATGTCCTTTGGAGGAGCCATGCGGTGGCGGACGAGCAGCAGAGGCTGTTGAAGCAAAGGAGCGAGGGCGGGCGGCTGCTCTTGCGCCTAGGTTAAGCTCGAAAATGTCCATAATTTAGTATTAAGAAAGAATACAATTATTAATTAATTTTGGAAAAGTGGAAAGAATCTATAGTTACATAAAGAACTTTATAATGGTGCATAAAAAAAATGTTTTAATGAAAAATATTTCTTACCCTATTTCCTTAATTATATTTAGAGAGTTAGATATGACACATATATGTATTTTTTGGTAACCAAAAAAAGTGAAATAGATTAGTTAACAATTTTTAAGAGTGACCTCTCTCAACATTTAAATATATATTTTCTCATTATGATCCAAACAAAATATTTAAAAAAATCTGAAATTTGTAATTGAAAATTTAACTTAAACTTTTAAAATTAAAACATTTTTTTAATTTTTTAAAAATAGAGTCAATATAGGACCAAATTAATCTCCCCTGATGCAAATTAATTGGAAAGATAGTGTTATACTCATAGGAAGGAATTTTTTTAATAGCACTAAGATAATTTCATAATCGAGGCTTGAAATGGTTTGAATTGGAAAGTTAATGTTATTATAGTCATAGGAAGGAATTTTTTAATAGCGCTAAGAGAATTTCATACTCGATGCTTGAAATGGAAAGATAGTTTGAGGTTTGAAAAGGAAAATTGGTTTTATACTTATAATAAGATCATAAAGATAAATATTTGATGATGAATAATGCTTTATAGACCAAAGATAAATTTTAATAAGCCATGTATATTCCTAAGGAAAATCAGTTTTATACTTATAAGAAGATCATAATGATAAATATTTTATGATGAATAATGATTGATAAACCAAAGATACATTTTAATAAGCTATGTGGATTCCTAAGGAAAATCAGTTTTATAGTTATAAGAACATCATAATGATAAATATTTGATGATGAATAATGCTTTATAGACCAAAGATACATTTTAATGAGCCATGCAGATTCCTAAATTACGGATTAATGTTTGTTTTTTATTTTAACTTTATAACTTGATAAGGAAAATAATACATACTATATCACCTATATAATTAAGCAGGGAAGCTATGACGAAAGAAACGGATTGTTGGCGAATGGTAGATATGATAGTAGTAAATGTAATGACAAAGAAAATCAAGTACATTGTTAAACAAATGAAAGTGAAAACAAATGATATCAGAAAAACATGATGGACAACAGGTACCCATCTAAGAAGATATAAAGGAATGGATCTAAATGAATTTTATTTTCACTAACATCCCCAAACTGAGCTATGAGAAAATAAACAGGTTTTTCTTAAATGGAAGATGTGACAATATTAAAACAACAAAATGACATAGAAAATCAAAGATGTTATCAGAAAAGAATGATGGACAACAGGCAGCCCTATAAGAAGATATAAAGGAATAGATATGAATTTTATTTTATTTTCACTAACATCCCCAAACTAAAGAAAGAACATAGGAGAGCTTGAAGGGGAAAGAAATTTTATGTTAGACTGAATAGAATAAAATCGAATAGATGTGTTATGTAGATAGCCATTAAATGGGGACTTTTAGCTATGTTGCTGACCCATTTCAAAATAGATGAAACCTGTGTCCATGGAAAGGTTTATTTTGAGAGGATGTATGTTGTTGAATTAAGCTTTCTGTGGATATTCTTGAAGTTCATTTCAAGAATGTTGTTCTTTAATTCCACAATTTTATTTTTCCAAGGAGTTAAGGTCAAGACTTCTAACTGAACTTTACCTACCATCCAATCTATTATACATTTAGAATCACCTAGAATTTGAGTACATTTAACAATTTCCATTTCATAAAGAAACATTAGATCCCAATAGGTTATTAGCTCAGCCTTTGTATTAGATCCCCTCCCTATTCCAATTTGGAATGAATTGAAATAGAAATATCTCCTGACAACTTAATTATGCCCCCTCTCCAAATCTTCCCTCTTGAGCAGCTCTATGGAAGAAACAAACTAGACAACTTTGAGATAAAATAGGGAATGTGATCCCTTTTTGGAATTTTATGTTTGACATAAAATAGGGAATGTGATCCTTTTTGGAATTTCATGTTTTTCTTTAGGTTTTATTCTTTTAACAAATTCACAATCATGGAAAAATGTTGATATAATATTTTTTGAAAATAACTTTGTTTCTGAACAACCAAATTTCCCAAGATACAAATATAGGGAGAGGATTCAAGAATGTTGACGTCTCTGCAAAATGAAGAAGAGAATCCTCCAAAAGAATAATCATAATTGGATTTTGGTTCATGTAAAATTTGTTTCTAAGTCTCTTTGGCAATCATATAACGGACAAAAAGGTGGTTCACTGATTCTTCTTGGATTTTATAGAGGCAACAAAAGTCTGGAATAGAGAAACCTCTTTTCTAGAAACTTTCTAAAGTAATTATTATACATGGCCAACCAGAAAAAACACTTCAATTTGTTGAAGATGTTTCAAATCCAAAAAAGAATATATCACCAACCAGAACCCTGATCAACTGAAGAAACAATTATGGATTCATATGCCAATTGTGCACTCAAAATTCTAGAAGAAGTTTTACAAATCCAAACTAGCTGATCATGTTAGGAGCTTAGTCTCATACCATTGATATAAAGCTCATTTATGAAATAAAGGCATTAATTTTCTAACGATCCATCTAGACCAAATTTCACAGGAGAAAGGTGTTGCATACAAGTGGTTTCGAAAATAAATAGCACAAATGAGCGAGAATGCAAATAGACTTTGGTGTAAATTTAAATATATTGCTAACTGGCCTGATTGGATCACAAGGCCACATGATGAGTGGATTATTGTGAGATCTTCCAGAATTAAATCTCCAAGTTCATATAAACCTCTGTTAAAATCAGTGATTAATAATGTATCTTCCACCCTAGAGCTTCCATTCACAAAACAAAAGTGTAGTGCCAGCTTCCAAGTTGTCAATTGGAAAGGGTTGCAACCAAGAGTTGAACTATATCAATGCTCATAGGTTATGGTCCCTGGAGCACAATATCAAAATCAACAATCATTCAACACTTTTGCCAAGACTCTGCATCATAACTTGTTTTGGCTTGCTAAGGCATCTAATTTGATTTGTGAAGATGCCACAATCTACAAGAGGACCAAGTGACCCATAACTTAAGATGTCAGGGTGAGGAAGAGAAGGTGAAGGACAAGCCATCATTTTCATTGTGTATTACTAACTTAACAAAAACATGCTAAAAAACCTAAATCTAATACAAAAATTATTAATTCAAATCAAAGTGCAAATTTTCCAATTTTCCAATTCCAATTTAACAATCCTATCACCCTCTCCTTGCACCTTTTGGGGAAATTTCTAGTACTACTCTAATAAAATATACAGAGTACGAAAAAGTTCTCTCATGGCTGAAGTTAGAGATAGAAATGCTTAAGATGTAAGAAATGTGTTTTTGTACTCTTGGTTAAAATACAAGACATACGATAACTGTGCTTTTGTATTTAAAAATAGCATGAGATAAATAAGGAGGTAAAATGGTTATATCTGAATTTAGATAGAAATGTTGGAGTTATAGTAAGTATGTGAATGGATATTTTTATAGTCATTTATATTGTAAAATTCTTTAGAATATAAATGTATACCTAATTAATTTTTTCTAAAATTTTAAATGGATACTCTATCTATTAATATTAATCAATTAATTCATTACCGCGAGTGTTTTTTTTTTATTCATTATTTAAATACAATTTGTATCATAGGTTTGAAGTTTTATGATGAAATCGAAAAGCATATAAGTATTTTAGTTTATTAATGGTAATTTTGTATATTATATTTGTTTAAATAGGTATATAATAATTTTTTATTCTAATTAAATAATTTTTTTAGTATATTAATTTATTAACATGATTATATATTTTATGTGTATTTTATTATTTATTTTTAAATTTGTATTAACTTTATTTTAATTAAATATTAATATTATATTTATATATAAACAATTTAATTTTGTGTAAAACTTAAAAAAGAGTTTTATTTATTTATTTATTAGGGAAGCTCAATCGCCTTGATATGATTTATTATGTAAATCATGAGATTCAAAGTTCAGATTCATGTAGGCCACGATAAAGAAAAAAGAAAAATAATGTTATTTTGTTATTTTATAGATGAGTGAGTATTTTTATTTTATTATTTTATTTATTATGAGTGAGTTTTTAATGGCTTAGTCTAACTTTATAGAAGAAATAGCCTTTGTCACGAGTATCTGGTAATAGAATTTCAAGCAACCTAAAAAACCCACAAGGCTCTTGAATTTTACAGATGAAACAACTTAAATTCAAGATTTAAAAAATATTCATTGGATTTTGGTTAAGGGAATTCTATAGATTAAAAAACTTAAATTCAAGTTTAAAAAAAATATCATTGGATTTTGGTTAAGATATGGAATGGATGAAAGAGAATAATTTAAAGCCTATTATTAAACTCTCAAAGAGGAAAAAAATATTAATATTTTCAGAGGCAAGCAAAAAATATAGTCTATAAAGAAATGTTAAAGAGATTGTTGTAAGGTCGCAGGGTCAGCTAAATTTGTGAGAGACCTAAGCTTCAAATTTCCCCGGTTGTGACCTAGTTTACGAAGAGGAAGATAGGTCGTAGACCGCAGATGTTTACTACTAGTAATGTTTCAAATGGGTTGTTGGGTTCCTTTGGGAGACAAAAAAAGAATAGATTGTTGAAATAAGTACAAAAATTTCATATTTTTCATCACTCAAAGAGGAGGCAGTTCATCACTTTAGCGATTTATATACTTCCACAAGGCTTGGAAACCCTAAAGTAGAACAATAAATGTTGGAACATATACTCGAGTCTATTTCGTAGTAGGATAATGATGCACACATGAAACAACCCACTAAACATAAATTTGCCAAGTTATCTTTTCCTTCATTCCAAACAAAGCACCAAGGCCAAAGGGATTCTCTCGTGGTTTTGACCAACAATTTTGGGAGGTAATGAAATTTACTTTTTTCAAAATTGTGGGTTATATATTAAAGAACAACTATACGGGGGTGGATTAATTATTTATTTTTATCCATGATTCCAAAAGATCTAAATCCTTCTCCATTTTCAAGGTTCTAACTGATATAAGTCTATAATGTATATTTTAAAGATTTTGTCCAAAAGGCTTATCCATAGTCTACCCAAAATTATCTCAGAAAATCAGAGAGGATTTTTTCATTAAAGAAAAATATTTGATAATATCAACCGAGTTCAAGAGTCAATCAATTCTAGCCAAAATCAGAAAGAAAAAGGCATGATCATCAAACTAGATGTCACAAATGCATTTGATACAGTAAGTGATGAAACAATTTGGCTTTGATGCCAATTTTACTCGATGGGTTTCTTAATGTATTAAAGTGCAATGGATTTCCCTTTTGGTTAATCGAAGAGTGGTTGGTTTCTTTCAAACCTTTCGAGGGGTTTGTCAAGGTTGACCTATATCTCCTTTCTTATATATTATCTTGGTAGATTTCCTTAGTCGCAAACCCAAATATGAAAGGAGTTGGGAAAGCATTTTCGGAGTTAGATTTTCCAAAGGTATCAAAAACATCAATCACTCTAAATATGTTAATGACAAGCTCTTGTTGGGGGGTGCCTCCATAATAATAGATAAAAAGTGAAAAAAATTGATTCCTTTCTTGAAGCCTATAAAGGCCAAACAAACTCAAGAAAATATCAAATTTATACATGGAAAGTATAATTAAAGAAGAAAATACAATTTGGAATAATAATGAGATCTGAGAGTTTTGAATCATGGAAGGAATTCAAATATCTAGGAATTTCAAGGTGCCTAAAATTTCATTCATCTCAAACATGTGAATGGGTCCTAGAAAAATTTAAAGGAAAATTTTCCTCTAACGAGATCAATGACTCAACCTTATTGGGTGTGTTCTTATTATCAAGGAAATTATCTATGCTTTTCCTTTATACCAATTCTCAGCTCTCATTTCTCCATAGATAATTTGTCCGACGTTAGTTTTAGAAAATATACATAGATTCAAATCATCTTGTAATATGATAAAAAGGAAATACTTGGATATATTCTATACATTGTGGAAACCAATTGTGATCACACAATCACATGAAAAAGAAAGAGAAAGAATTTCAATAGCACAACACAAATATTTATCTGGGGAAAGCATCACATAAAAACTCCATTATTTGTATATTGAATTAATTCAATAATATGAAACAATACAATTATTCTCTCAAACTTCAAAGCACTTTGTACTATCTCTGGCTGTCTCATTCTAATCTGAGTAGGTTTTCTCCAATACTTAACCAATTCCTTGCCCTTTTTTGATGATGCTTTCTCACGCATTCGTGAGGGAATTTAGCCCCTATTAATTAGGAAATTCTGACTAATTGATTTTGCAATACATCCAAGGCATCTTGATGACCCCATGCATGGCATGTACAATTTTCTAATTATAAAACTGATAGTTTACTACCCTTTAACTCCAATATCAATAGGGCCTTCTACAGAACTGACATGAAAAAACTATTTAGAGTGAATTATAATTTATTTGATTGATCACTACGTGTGAATTAAATCAAATTTAATTCACTAGACATCTCACTAGATCATATATCATTTAGAACAAGTTAAACTGATTTTAAGTCAAATAATTATGTTAACTAATTAAAACTCAAAAATAAACTCAACCAGGGCTCCTAAAAAGTAGGAGACACTTTACATGCCTCTAGTTTGACCCTAGACTCGAATTAACTGAACTAAGTCTTCCAGACTTAGTTAACTTGTACAAGCTGTCATGTGAAGGGGAATTACAATTTACTTATAATTTATTAAGGTAAAATTAAATTAGGAGACACTCTACATGCCTCTATTTTGACCCACAACTCAAATTAAGTGATCTAACTAAGCCCTCCTGACTTAATTAACTACCACAAGTTGTCATGAGATGTGGAATTACAATATTGTGTTGCTCCCAAAAAGATCCTTACTTTTGTTACATTGTTGGGTTTAGGCCAATTCACAATAACATAACATTTGGAGGGATCATTCTTCAATTCCCCACCTCCTACAATGTGACCCAAGTAAACTAAAGAGGTTTTCCAAAATTCACATTTAGACATCTAAAACGTTCTTTACATTCTTGAAATGATCTTCATGAGTCTTACTAAAAATCATAGTATCATCTAAATAGGCCATGAAAAAATCATCAAGGAATGGTCACAATACATCATTCATAACTATCATGGATGTGGAAGGTGCATTACAAAGACCAAATGACATAACTAGCCATTCAAACAAACCTTGCTTTTTCTTGAAAAAAAATTCAAAATATCATCTTCATCAATCCCTATTTGGTGATAACCATTTCTTAAGTCTAACTTAGTAAAATAGACATCATCTTTTAAATTACATAATAAATCATCAATGCAAGGAATAGGATTACGATTCTTTACGCTAATCTTGTTCATAGCTCAGAAACCCACACACATGCACCAAGTACCATATTTCTTCGGAACTAAAACAATATGAGACCCGCAAGGAGATGTACTAGGTAAGATGACCCCTTTTTAAAGAAACTATTGAAATTCTTCTTAATTTCTACATTCTCCAAAATGAACATTCTATACACGCCAATATCTGGAAGTGGTGCATACTGTTGCAATTGAATCTCATGTTGAATTCCTCTTTTTGGAGGGAACCCTTTAGGTTCTTGAAACCTCTTGTCATAAGTGTTAGAAAATTCAACCAATTCATACTTGAGTTTAGAATCACATCCTGAGAAATCTTCAGATTCAATAGTATCTTTAGCTTTAATTATCAACAACACAAAACTCTTACTATCATTGACAAGAATTTTCATTTGACTTGCACTAACAAGACATGAGTTCATGTTCTTATGATGTGCTCTAACAATATACTCAAATCAATATTTTAAAAGATGATATTTCTTCTCATGACGATAGAATATGGCTTTTAGATAATATAAATATGGAATCCCTAAAACAATCCCACAAATATCAAGTGGTACAACATCAAGCTCTACCTCATGTATAAAATTAGCAGTGATGAAAAATTTGAGTTTACATTTTCTTGTCACTTTGAATTTGGCATCATCACATACCCAACCCAAGGGGTAAGGTTTTGTATGAGGTGTAGTCTCTAAAATAATTTTCTTGAAAATTGGTTAAAAGATAAGATTGACTTGAGATCCACTATCAAATAATGTATCGACCTTTATATGTTTTGTAATGACACTGATATGGAAAATCTCACTTAATAATTTATCATTTTGAATTCAACAAGATTTCTAGAAGAACCAATACTTGCATTATAAGCTATACTTTTCATTCCCATGGTTGTGATTTTTGTTTCATCACCTGAATCAGATCCTAGATCTTGTTGAGTTGTAGCAACATTATTTTGTTTCCCCTTGTTATTGATCTACTTTGATCTCAATTTTGAATATAATTTCCAACAATAGTATTCATCATGGAGCAATATTTTGAACAACTTTTACAAGTAATTTTTTCTCCCTCTTTAATGATGGTAGCATTCTTCTTACCTTTTCCTTTATCTCTAGATTTAAAGGGTTTCTTTGATAGCAAGGGTCCCCGCTAAACCCACATTCCCAGTACTTTTCAAAATTTCTCCTAAAACTGTGTGTAAGTGCATCCAAAGCTTCTTCCTGAATCAACTTCACAATCTAGGCAACTCAACAGGTTCTTGGTTCTGGGACTAACAACTAATTAAAACTCCAAGCCAAGGATTAGCAGTCTCACTACTTAATTCCTTCCTTCTTATTTACTTATCAATTTCATAGAAATTGATAAGTGAATACCTTAATCCAATATTATATTATACCTAATAATAAGGCTTCCACACCATATATATTAAACCCTCGGTCTCTTAACTGCACGCCTAAATCACAATTTATATGGCCCCCCCTCGTTTATTCAAACATTATACGTAATATATCCATGCCTATATTACAGCGTTCTTCAACTATCGGAAACATTACAACGAAGTCCAACAATAATCGTCATACCTTTATTAACTTGAAACCTTAGTTAAAACATCTTTAATATCTCCATCGGACCTTATACTAAGGTTACAATACGTCGACTGACATTAATAACCGAATTCATTACATATATCTCCGCCCGGGCCCACAATACAATTGCGGAATGCATACACCGTACCTTGATTAAATTTCGTGCAAATCCTGCGAGCGATCACCGTTTGATATCGAGCCTCCAGATCAACGGTATATAGCAATATCGCACCATGTCTTTGGTTGATAGTTAATGCGCGATGGCGTGCTTATGGAAGCGGTTTCTTTGGGTCCCGCCGTGCCACGCGTCAACACCTCTATGGAATCGCTCCCCCCTCCTCAAATACCGCTTGCCGACGAAAGGTGGTGTGATGAAATCCGCTTCCAGCCTTTACTGTTCACTCCAACCTACGTCACTGTTCCTCTCGGTCATGGTTCCCTACTCCAGGTTCCACTTAACTTCATGTTCCATCTCAACGCTGATTCCTTCGCATTAACACTAACTTTGGACACAGTGTAAATGCGCTGGTTATACAACCTCGTATTGGAATTCCGAGTCCATCCACAAGGGGATTCCTTTTATACGTCACAAAGGATTCTATCCCACACACTCCCTTCTTGACACACCATCTATGGTCAAATCTCTTAACATGGGTTTTATCACTCTGGTCTCTATACCCCTCGCTTATTGGACTCAAGCTCAACTACACAGAGATCCATTATCCTTCACCAAGAAACATATATACATTTACACAAGATTTGACTCGACTTTATTCACATCGATTCTCCCATTAGATACGGAGCCTCAATCAGAGCTCTATCACAGGTTCAAATTACATTCAGTCGTATATTATTGCTTATGAAATCCGAGCCACTCACACAGGAAATCAAATCGACAATTCACATATGGAACTAAATCACAATGCACACGACATACTGAACAAATTCTATATTTATACAGTGAATTAACTTACAACATATTAGCCAGATCTTCCAATTTCTTGTCCCTATTTCCTACTCTTTCTCTACGACAGGCCTACGTAGCCTATACAGTTCTCTATGCAGGTCTTCTGTGTAGGTCTGTGCAGGTCTGTGCAGGTCCTTGCAGGTCCTTCCCTATCCTTGCCTGTCCCTCGACTCTGTCACAGGGATTTATTTTTATACAAATTTGGAATCAATCGGTTCAGCCTCCCTATGACTCATAACTCTTCAAATTCCTACAGTTGCAAATTTAAACTAATGCTATGACAGAATGAAATGGACTATCGCTTCCTATGCCCACTAATCATTCGGGCAGTTACATTTTTCCCTCTAATTGAATAAAACCACTCAACTATGGATATTTACATAGGGAAACAAAACATGAGACCCCCCTTATGTTTATTTATGTACAAAAAGTTTCTTGGCCTAATGCCCCTGCATCAGACTCCCCAGGTTCAAATGATTCATGATCTCCTGATCATGTGCTTTATTTTTATCTGCTTGGATTCCACACCTTGTTCTGCAACTGGCCATCTGTTGCAACATCCTTCTTCCGCATTCCTCCTGGCTTCCAAACTTTATGTTGTAGCTTTCCATAGGCTTTACCTTCACATCCTCTGTCTGCTTTGCTTGTGCTGCTATTTCCTTGTTTCCTCGTTGTTGCCCTTTTTTGAGGCATCTTCTGCATCAGTTTCCTTATCAATTCAATTTCTCTGTCTGATCTTTCCTCTGACTGATGGACACTTACTTTTGTTTGCTGCATTCTTATTTCTTCAGTTTATCAAGGTTCTGGGCCCATGCTTATTTCCCCAATCTAACTCATCCATATCTCTTCAAGAATGTTGAAATTTGTTCTGCAACACTCAAATTTTGTTGTTTCAAGACTTTCTCCAAGAACATCTGGGTCGGCTGCTCTAATATTTCATCTTCTTTTCCACATCTTCAAGAAAAATTCCCATGACCACCGTCTACAATCTTCTCCATGCTGCGAACTCGTGTTCAGCATCTTCTTCTTCAGCTTTGAAATCTTCAGCAAGAATTGGCCTTCCTCTTCTGAATGACTCAAAGAATCAAATCAAGTTCTAGTCAGATTCATCTTCTCACAGAATCCCGGTTCTCCACCGCCGTAGGCTCCCACCGTACTGCCATGTAAAATTTTCAGACCTTCCCGCTTATTCAATGCTTCAATTTTCAAGTACTAATAGCAACAATATTTTCTTGCATATGAGACATGGCTGTCTCATCTTCTCTCGGCTGCTCATCCTCATTCTGCAACAACTCTTCTTTTTCTAAGGCAACTCCAAGTGATGGATTTTCTTCTGCTTTGACTGTCAACACAGTCACTTCATTAGTTCCAAAACCCCAAGACCCAATGGTCCCTACTGATGACTCAATCATCAATTCTTTCTTATCTTCATCCCATTGTGTCTTCACATTATTTAACCCCCAATTCTGAAATTGAGGTCTTCTCTTTTGTATGGAATCCTGCTGATTCAGCATACTCTCTAGCAGCTCAATTTCTCCATTCCATGGTTTAAAGTCTTCCACAGAATTCTCCTTCTCTGTCAATTGACTGCCCCACGCTGTCAACTTATCTTCGTCATCAACAGGATTTGCATTCATCAAATATTTGTTAGAACAAAGTCTACAAGGCCTCAGAGCCTTCCCTTCTTCTTTCAGCATCTTAATATGCTGTCCCAACTTTCTCTTCTTCTCAATCAACACATCAGAATGCTCATTCCAATTCTTCAAACATTTCTTGAGACCATCAGTTAGTCTCCCTTCTGAACCATCCTCTTCAAGGATGTCTTTCTGCTCCAGTTCACAAGAAGGAACTTTCTCATCTTCAAGCATCTCTGTCCTTACCATCTGAACATCTTCTCTCTGTGGTTATGTCCTCTGCTCATGCCCCAATCTTGGCATCTCACCACAATCTTCTTTATCTTTTGCTGTCACTATCTCCTCAGTCTCCATCAGAATAAAATCCTGATTTCCCATCTCTGCAAAGACTCCAACTACCTGTCCATCATTCTCCACATGGCCATTTATCAAAAGCAGCCTGTCATTGTCAGCATTAATGAAAAATTCATCATTAGCTCCATTGAAACAATCTCTTCCATCAAATAAGGAATTAATGAATTCCTTTTGCTGCAGTAGTTCAATATGTTCTTCATCTGAAAGATACTCATCATACTTTACTTGGCAACATTCAACTTCATCTGTCACATTTTCATCATGTGAACTGCCTTCATTAACACCTGCATTCACACACAACTTGTCAGATGCAAAAACATAAGACCTCATGGTCTCAATTGGTGATTTGGTCACCAAATATTTCTGCTGTTCCAAGTCTTCTATATTTTCCAGAGATCCTCCAATGGTCTCTTCTTCTGAGTCCTCAAGATGTTCATCCTCCAACTTCTAGCCAATATCAAAAACTAAAGCTATTCTGCTTCCAATATGTTGGAAAGCAAAATCTTTCTCAAACTGTGCATGGACATCCTCAAAACATGTAGCTGCTCCATTTTCTTCCTCAGTGACAACATCAACAGTTTTTTCTTTCTCACCTGCTGTTCCTACAAACATATAAAATATGTAAGATGTAAGGCTCTTCGACCCCTTGGTCCCACTTTAAGCTTCAGTCTCCAAGTCTTTCTCTAGATACTCAATCACTCTGAGTATTTCTTTCTTCTTCTGAGCATTCATCATCTGCTCCTTCCTTTGTAGCCTCTGCCACTTTATCTTCTTCTTCATGAGCCATCCAACTCTTTGGCTTTCTTCTATACTTATCTTTAGTTAATTGAGCTCTTCCCTGATCTCAACAACTTCTTTCCAATATTCTTCATCTGTTATTCTCTTCCTCATGCCAACTGCTTTGGCATCTTCCCACACTCTTTTGCTGTGGCCTCTTCCAGAACCTCTGCAATCTCTACAGTCTCTACTATGGCTCTCAATAGCCATTCCCTTCTCTAGGAGTTCTTCACTTACAAGCTGCACTAAGCCTCTGCAACAGCAAGCTCTCTTGCTACAACTTACCTCACCAAGCTTCTCTCCCGAGCTCCGGCTTTTGGCAAGTACTGGTCCCCTATCTTTGGAACCTTCTGAGCACTCTCTCTGCTCTCTAGGCTTCACTCTGCAACTTCTCTCAAGAACACCTCTTTTATTCATTCATCCAACCTTAGTTGGGAATCTTCCAGGTTCTGCCACACTCTTTCTACACTTAGAATCCCTTGCTGGACTCTTCTATCACTTCTCTCAAAGTTGTGATCTACTTCTGCTGATATGTCTTCCTCAATTGCTTGCACTCTATATTCTTCAAACAAATCCTTCCAACCAGAGTTCAAATAAGGCTCATCATCTTACCTCTCAAGATCCCTGAATGATCTTGTTCCTTCTCTCCTCACCTGCACTGCATTTCTACCTGCTGCAATATTCTGTCTTCAAATCCAGATTATGTTCATCTGGAGACCTTCACTACATGTAAAATAAAATCTGCAATTTTCTCTATTAAACAGATTCTAACATCAACTATTCTTTCCTGTTTAGTACATGTGCATTTTAAAAAACAACCTCTTCAATGAGCTAAATAAATTCTAGCTCTGATACCACTTGATAGCAAGGGTCCCCGCTAAACCCACATTCCCAGTACTTTTCAAAATTTCTCCTAAACTGTGTGTAAGTGCATCCAAAGCTTCTTCCTGAATCCACTTCACAATCTGAAAAACTCAACAAGTTCTTGGTTCTGGGACTGACAACTAATTAAAACTCCAAGCCAAGGATTAGCAGTCTCACTACTTAATTCCTACCTTCTTATTTACTTATCAATTTCTAGTGAATACCTTAATCCAATCTTATATTATACCAAATAATAAGGCTTCCACACCATATATATTAAACCCTCGGTCTCTTAACTGCGCGCCTAAATCACAATTTATATGGCCCCACTTCGTTTATTCAAACATTATACATAATATATCCATGCCTATATTATGACGTTCTTCAACTATTGGAAACATTACAACGAAGTCCAACAATAATCATCATACCTTTATTAACTTGAAACCTTAGTTAAAACATCTTTAATATCTCCATCAAACCTTATACTAAGGTTACAATATGTCGACTGACATTAATAACCGAATTCATTACATATATCTCCGCCCGTGCCCACAATACAATTGCGGAATGCATACATCGTACCTTGATTAAACTTTGTGCAAATCCTGCGAGCGATCACCGTTTGATATCAAGCCTCCAGATCAACGGTATATAGCAATATCGCACCGTGTCTTTGGTCGATAGTTAATGCGTGATGGCACGCTTATGGAAGCGGTTTCTTTGGGTCCCGCCTTGCCACGTGTTAACACCTCTATGGAATCGCTCCCCCCTCCTCAAATACCGCTTGTCGACGAAAGGTGGTGCGATGAAATCCGCTTCCAGCCTTTACTGTTCACTCCAACCCACGTCACTGTCCCTCTCGGTCATGGTTCCCTACTCCAGGTTCCACTTAACTTCACGTTCCATCTCAACGCTGATTCCTTCACATTAACACTAACTTTGGACACAGTGTACATGTGCTGGTTATACAGCCTCGTATTGGAATTCCGAGTCCATCCACAGGGGGATTCCTTTTATACGTCACACAGGATTCTATCCCACACACTCCCTTATTGACACACCGTCTATGGTCAAAGCTCTTAACACGGGTTTTATCACTCTAGTCTCTATACCCCTCGCTTATTGGACTCGAGCTCAACTACACAGAGATCCATTATCCTTCACCAAGAAACATATATACATTTACACAATATTTGACTCGACTTTATTCACATCAATTCTCCCATTAGATACGAAGACTCAATCAGAGCTCTATCACAGGTTCAAATTACATTCAGTCGTATATTCTTGCTTATGAAATCCGAGCCACTCACACAGAAAATAAAATCGACAATTCACATATGGAACTAAATCACAATGCACACGACATACTGAACAAATTATATATTTATACAGTGAATTAACTTACAACATATCGGCCAGATCTTCCAATGTCTTGGCCCCATTTCCTACTCTGTCTCTACAACAGGCCTATGCAGGTCTTCTATGTAGGTCTGTGCAGGTCTGTGCAGGTCCTTGTAGGTCCTTGTAGGTCCTTGCCTGTCCTTGCCTGTCCCTCGACTCTGTCACAGGGATTTATTTTTATACAAATTTGGAATCAATAGGTTCAGCCTCCCTATGACTCATAACTCTTCAAATTCCTACAGTTACAAATTTAAACTAACGCTATGACAGACTGAAATGGAATATCGCTTCCTATGCCCACTAATCATTCGGGCAGTTACATTTCTCCCTCTAATTGACTAAAATCACTCAACTATGGATATTTACATTGGGAAACAAAACATGAGACCCCCCTTATGTTTATTTATGTACAAAAAGTGTCTTGGCCTAATGCCCCTGCATCATTCTTGCTCGGCTCTTGAGGAACATTCTTGCCTCTTAATTCTAGATGAGTTGATTGAAAACATAATTCATATAGATTGGTGAGATTAAACATAAATATAGTATGTATCAAACAACTATGTAATATACCTATATACTTAAAGAGAGTATCTAGTGAGGTCAAATCAACACCCAAGATTAAAGCTCTTTTTCTAAATTATTGTGTGTAACTTTGGACACTCTGACATTTAGCTTGTATAAAAAATTTCCAATCCATAATTTCTTTTTGCATATAAGCTAACGGATAAAATTGTCTTCTTAATGAAGCTATAAAATCATTTCAGGAAGTGATAATTTTACCATTTTTCTTCAAATCGTCTTGAGTTTTAGCCTCCAACCAGATGAGGGATGTACCTTCCAAGCAAAGAGAAGCAAGTTGGATCTTTTTAAAATCATAACCAATCTTTTGAATCCTGCAATACACTTTAATTTGACTAACGCAATTATCCAACTTTTCAACATTTACTTCTCCATTGTTAATTGACAATTCAAACTTGACATTAAGCTTAATCAAAGGAGAATTAGCATGTCATCTTCGAGATTCCAGAGTAGTAGGTATATCTGAAGAAGGAGGTGAAGATGGAGGTGAAGCAGGAGGAGGGGGTGGAGGTTTTCTCCCATTGCTACTGTTGGGGTTCCCATGTTTTGGCAGATTTGGCAATACCAAAAGATGAGACAACATCAAACCACTTTGGGGCCCCAGGATCTAGCCCTCCTGGACTCGGAGAGGGATCTCTCCAATGAAACAAAGAATAATATATCTTTGAAGCTCAAGATGAGATGTTAGGCTAGTTATGAAGCACGAGGGATTTTAAATGATTTGGTTGGTTGGTTGTTGGATTGAGTCATGAGGTCATAGACTGAGAAAGCAATGGAAGGAAAGGAACAGAGCAGCAGGACGTTTCAACAAACAGGATAGGTCAAAACTGTGCCATCCATTGGGTTATGGAGTCATGAAAGGAAATTACATGCAACAACTAGCCAAGGCTTTCAGAGGGCAAGTCATCTAATACTAAAGGATCTTTAGATTAGATGGTGGGATGGAACATTAAGGAAGGAAGGTGAAAGAAGGAAAGACAACCATTTTTCTGTCTATAGATCAGGTCAGAGGTCATTTAACTCCAGACCTGCTTGGACATACTCAAAGGCATCTCTCAATAGGGACGAAGGGGCAGCTTATAGATCAGACCATAGGTCATTTAACTCCAGGTCTGCTTTAGCAACTCCAAAGGAAAACAGAGATAAGTTTAATGAAGATATCTTAGAAAGGCCAGCTGGTCGCACAAGGATCCTAGTGGACAGGGCTAACTTTAATCCCCAGTGTTCCCAAACCTTCCAGCTTAAACCCAACAAGAACATCTAAGAACTGGCCCATTCAATTCATACATCAGAGAGAAGGCAATAACATCAACTACACTGGTTAAATTGACTGAAATCAATTCTCAGATAACACATTTAGCAGAAAAAATTGAAGGCAAGGAGAGCAGGAGCATAGGGTACCTAGCAAGGGTAAATCCTATGCCAAACTTCTGATGCAAGCCAGTAGAACATGAAACAGTATGCAAATGTAATAAACAGAGTTAAGAAAAACATCACCAATAGTAATAGACTAGGATCCTGTGAAATGTGCTTTGATTAATTGATGCAAAACCAGTCATGTACACTACAGTTCAATGGCTGTTACAGTCCAGACTTCTCCTCCCAGCCTATTACATACAACTACTCTTCTACTCCCTCCCAAGACTGTTCTAACAGTCAGAATGAATCCCTCTAACAGCAACGGCAGTAGCCAACAACCACCCTTACAATATGTTCTTGGGGATTCTTATAGGAGAAGAGAGAGAACAGAGGTAGATGAACATTAAATTGATCTCATTGGAAGTGTTTACGCCCATACTGCTTAATGGCATTGTGCTGTACTCTGTTAGACTGTTCGGAAGCCTTGTCAGGTCGAGATTGGCCTCTGATATGTTCTCTAAGTCCTTACGGTGGTCTGGAATTCTGTGTTAGCCTTCTGGAATAAATGAACTGGGTGGAAAATCTGCAAGGCCACTCCATACCTCCATAACTGCTGCCTGACTGTCTTAAATGAGCTTCAGTCAGTGTAATTAATCATTTCAGGGCTCGAGGAGATATGAGGAATGCTGTAGGTGAATGTCCGTCTTGGAGAAATGCGTTCTGCTGATATTAAAATGCGGATATGACCCTTTGCGTGCTTAAGTCTTCTAACTGCATCCTTTCCTTCGAATGTGGGGTTAAACATTAATTACCACAATAATAGTCATCAACCTCCTTTGAAACTCTTCTGCTGGTCCGCTGGCAAATGCTGAAATGGCCTCTCTGTGTTATCGGCATAATACATAATCTTGTTGTGAACCCGGGTAGTGGTGGAGAAGAGATTTGGAGGCCTGGAGGAACAATGGCGGAATAGTGAAAACAACAGAAATAATGGAGAAAGGCGGAAGAAAAGGCTATTAGTGTAAAACCCAAAGGTTAAACGTTTGGGCGAAATACAAAGGAAATAACGGAAAAACAATGAAGCAGGAGGGAAGAATAACATGAGGTGGGACCAGGGCTAAATCGCAATCGCAAATCGCAATCGGGAGATGGAAGTGGAGCGGAATGATAAACATGGGATTTGCGATGCGATGGGAAATTCCTTTGCAAATTCAATATATGACCAATTTCCCGTTTACAAAGGGAAAAACCCATTATTTTATGGATGGGCGGAGGAAATTTGTGGTGGGGCCCAGGAGATCATATCGCAATCGCAAATGGGGAGCAGGGAGAAATCGCAAAACGTAGAAAGGAACTTGCGATGCGATATTGCGATCGAGCAGGGTTGCGATGGGCAGAAAACGCGACGGTGCGATATGCGATCGGGGCGATGTGCGACGGGCGGAAAGTGCGATGGAGGATTCGCGACGGGCGGAAAGTGCGACGGCGCGATCGGTCGATCGCATCACAAATATTTGCGATGGATCTAACGAACACAACCCGTAAAAAATGCGATCTGCGATTTGCGATGGGCGCCTTAAGGAGCGGCGCTCAGTCACAGCGCTCGGTTACATGGGGACAATAGCTAAAGGGCTGGCGGAAAGGGGCTGAGCCCTATTATAAAGTGGGAAGATGATTTTGGCCCATTTTCAATGAAATTAAAGGCTAGAAGGGATAACGATAGAGGAATAAGGGGGAAAAGGGCCAACAAAGGGTAAGGGAAGGATATAAAGGGGACTTTAGGGAGATTTAGGGGTAAGTGAGGAATTTAGAAGGGGAGGGACAGAGGATGAAAACAAAGGCTTAGAGAGAATGAAATAAGAGGGAATAGGAGGCCTTTTGGGCATTTCTTCACAAACAGAGAGGCTTTATAATGGGACTCAGCAGAGGGGACTTCATCAAAGGACAAAAGACAAGAGGAGGCTTCAAGGATGATGTGTTTTCAGAGGAAATGCATTCCTTGAAGGCTCAACAACAATCTTAGCCCCCTGTTTTGCTTGTCAAAAATTTATAGAGGGGCTAACAGCTACCATCACCTTTTGATTGATTATAATTTTATCATTACAAACATGTTGTTCTCCCATTGTACAAAACTTTCACCATGTCAATCATATCAAGGAAAGATTTTCTTAAATCTCTCTCATATCAAACATCATCTATTTTCCTTGTCCTTCTTCATGTACCATGACTTGTGGAGTTTTTGGCCTCCTTATCGAATTTGATATTTAGGTTCTTTAAGTGCTTCTTCTCCTCTTCTCAATTTAGACCTTGTAAGTATTTAAAAACCTTGAAAATTTTGTTAAACCTTCACAAACACCATGCTTTAATACGAAAATGATCCAAAATAAAGAAGTGAAGGTTTCATGAAATGATTTGAAATCTAGTATATGTATTTTAGGAAATGGATCATGATTTTAAAGGCACAAAAAATTAAGTAAATTTAGCAAAATTTTAATAGTAAAAATAGATAAACATCCACCATCAAACACAACAAATTGATAATGGAGTTCATCCCTCCTGGGTTACATCTCTCGGTTTGACTTCTAATGATGTCCTTCTTTTTTATATTCTCAATGCATCAATATCAAAGCTTTAATATGCGAAAATAACACTCTAATGCCAAAAAACCCTTGTTTAGTCTCTTCTTGAGCTCAGAAATGTTGAACATGAGAAATATATGCCTATTTCTTCAAAATACATGTAAGCTACTTTGCATAATGGTTGACTCTCCAAATTGAGAAACAAAATATCCATAACCCAATTGGTAGGGCGTTGAGGTTGGTATCTCGCAAGTCGGGGTTTTAATCCACAAAAATCGGTGGTGGTTATGTTGTTTTGGCTTTATATATAATACATTCTGCTGAAGCCCCTATGGATCTCTGCACTCCTGGCCATACCGTCCCATGGGACCAAGGGGCACAGGCCATAAGAAATGCACTCACCCTAGCCCCATATCAGGGTTCTATTTTGGCTTGGTCTTGGGTGCGACTAGGGTGCCACACGCCTCACCCCCCGAAAACTCCACCTGTGGTCATATGCACACCAGAAAACAAAGTGTTGGGAAGGCCGGGTGCACCTACCAGCCCACCCATCACTCCAACCACTCCACCATTGGTCTTTAAATATAAATTTGGTGCCCTTAGTTAATGAGAACCACTCATGGCCTATTAGTTAGGCAGTCCATTGGTTAGTTTGAGGTCATGTGTTCGAGCCTGGCAGAGGCTCATCTAGTGCAATAAACAAATTTTGTTCCACATCCTAGGGCCACGTGTGATACAGAATTATGCATGAACGCAATAAAATATAGAGATAAAAATAAATGTAGAGATGCAAAAAAAATAAAACTTCATTTCATTAATATCAATTAACTAAAATAAGCTTACAGACAGAATGGAAATAAAATAGTTCGGGTAATGGTAGTTTATATCTGAGAAGAGATGTGGAGACTACATGCATCTCAATTGTGTTACAATGAGGCTCAATGGCCTTTTTATTATTTAGCAACATGGGAAAACCATAAACAACCAAAAACCTAACTCTAGGATATGGAATACCAAGAGTTTGTGGGCCCTATTGGGGTTAGTTGGGCATCCAACCTCCCGGGGTTGTAACTTGGTCACATTATCTCTTTTTAGCGCATAAGATATATCCTCAGAAATATCTCTCCGAGTACTACTGTATTTTTCACATGCCTCTTCCTATATCTATGGTCTTGTTGTAGACTTGAAGAAAAAAAAATGTCGTTTAGGGGGTCAAAACTGCTCTAGAAGTTTATGACCCAAAAATATGCTAAAAATAGTAAATGCTTCTATAAAAAGTAAACTGATGAAATCGACTAGAGGTATAGGTGGAATAGGTGGGTGGCCACCAATATACACCTATATCATTTCCACCCCCTTAGGAAGAAATGGTCCCCATTGCATGAAGATCCTGCATGAGGTGAGTAAATTTATGTTCAACTTGGTCCCTGGTGAACCACTTGCCTTGGTGATGGATTTGGATTGCATTGATAACTAGATATAGCTAGATACTTTTCTAGTGGGTCTTTTTGACATGTGTGTCCATTATCCGATCAATTGTGGCTTGTTCCATGTAGTCTCGGTTTACCTCTATTGGTGTGAGTTATTCTGCAATGTCAGATGTGTCCAACAATGGTGAAAACTAGGGTGGAAGGCGGTCCACAATGAACACTGGGTGTAAACCAAGGAATTATGGATTACTGAGCTCGAAGGAATTGTCCCCAAAAAACTTGGCGATGGTGTATGGCCCATATTAGAGAAGGTGAAGCTTGTGGTGAGGCTCGAAAAGGCACTCCTTTTGCAAATGTAGCCAAACATTGTCATCCACATGGAACTTGTGTGGAACTTGATGTTGATCATGTCGCTCCTTGTACTTAGAATTGGCTCTGTCCAATATGTCATGGACCTGTTGGCGGATGTGTTGGTTGTGATCAATGAATTTTCTCACCTTGTTGGCTTTAGATTGTACATAAGTCGAATCTTCTTGAGTAGCTACAAATGGTATAGCCACAACAATGGGATATAGTGGCTGGAATCCCAAGCCCACTTGAAAGGGGTTGTGGATAGTGGAGTTGTGGAGAGATCGGTTATAGATGTGCTCAACATAGGGGAGGCTTTCATCCCATGTGTGTGGATGATTCGAGTTGTACATGTGCAATATGTGCACGATCATCCTATTGACGAACTCTATTTGGCCATATGTTTGGGGGTGGAAAGTTGTGTACTTAGTGAGCTTGGTGTCCATCATTGATGAGAGACATGACTAAAATGTACTTATGAACCTGCTATCTCGATATGAGATGATGGACTGTGGGATCCAAAAGTGTATCCACACTCATTCAAAGAAGAGTCTAGCAAAGAATTCTGCTGTGATATTCCTTTTGCAGGTCACCATAATGGCCATCTTAGATAATTTGTCGACTACCAAAAAACTCAGTCATTTCCATGCTTGGTAGAAGGAAGGCTCGACATGTAATCCATGGAGATGGATTCCCAAGGTCAATTACGGGTATGAAGTAGAGTATACAGGACTTGATTCTTGATGGCTGGTTTGGAAATAATACAAGTAGTGCAGGATCTGATGTACTTCTCGACATCATGTCGAAGGTTTGGCCAATAGAAATAATTCTGTAGTAATACCATTGTTTTCTCGACCCCGATATGTTCAGCGACCCGAATATAGTGCGCTTCTCAAATAATCTTGGCGTGCTCACTTGAAGGAACACAAAGGTGCCCTAGGTGGCTTAAAAGTGCATATTGGAGGTGAAAATCTATAAATCGCTTCCCCTCCATGATCGTCTAGTATGTGTTGCCAAATTCTAGATCAATTTTTTATAGATGCAGCGAACCTAAATTCTCGTGCCCACAAGAGTCGAGCACAGTGGCTAGCACCATGATCGGCGGTCGGCTGAGGCAGTCTGCAACATTATTGGTGATGTCCTTCTTGTACTTGATGTTCAAATGGAACTGTTGTAAGTATGTGGACCTTTTCTGATGGCGATTATTCTGCAACTTCCCTTGTAGCTGTATGAACTGCAGGGGTCGGTGATCTATGTGGATGACCATTTCCTTCCCCAAAATGTAATGCTTCCATTGTTGACAAGCCTGTACAATGGAATACATATGTTTGTCATAGGTGGGATACATTCAAACTATATCTCATATTTTCTCACTGCGATATGCCACTAGATGCCCCTACTGAGTAAGTACTACCTCATTAGCATAGTCAGAGGCATCTATCTCGATCTCAAATGGTTGTGGCAAGTCTGGTAATGTGAGAAATTGTGCAGAGTGGAGGCAATGTTTAACTTTATGAATACCTTATGTTGAGATTTAGACAAAAATAAATTTTCTTTCGCTCCTCCCTTGGTGACTTGACCTAAAGGCCAAGTGATATGAGAGAACCCAAACACAAACTTGCGGTAGAAATTGGCAAGACCAAGAAAGTTGCAGAGCTCTATTAGAGTGGTTGGGGATGGCCAATCCTGAATGACCTAGATCTTGGTTCGGTCGACATGCAACTGTTATGAAACCAACTCTAAAAATAGAAGAAAAGAGAGATCTATGCCTTAGAAATAAGCCACTTCTAGGGGGAAACCTCCTTTACATTACATAAATGAACAATTATTGGATGATACAAATGGAAAAACCTCCTTCTATATATAGGATTCCATAGGGTCACAATAATAATAATAATAATGTAAGGGCACAATAATAACAATGTTGGGGTTACAGGGGTACAAAAATAACAATAAGGGGGCTACACTAACAACAATAAGGGACTACACTAGTAATAAAGGGACCTAACATGCCCCTCTCCTTCAAGAAAGTGTTTTCCTCGATGCTTGAGTGGCTTTGGATTCTTTTGTATAAAATTCTCATCCTCCCATGTATACTCTTCAGTGGGTAAGTTCTTCCACTTGATGAGATACTCTGAAATTGATCGATTTCGTAGCTGTCAAGTTCTTGTTTTCATGACTGCTTCAGGTTCCAATACGATTTTTCCTTCCTCATCAAGTTATGAAAATATTGTTTGAACTGTAATTTTTTCACCTATAACCTTATTTAACCATGAAATATTGAAAACTGGATGCCCTCGCGAAGAAGAAAGAAGCACCAATTTGTATGCCATAGTACTAATATTTTGCAACACCTTGTAAGGATCATAGTACTTTGGAGATAATTTATTTTCCTTCTTAGCTTGCTTGAGGGACATTTTTTTGTATGGTTGTAGCCATTAAATTACCCAGTATCCTACATCAAAACTTCTCTCGCTGCGATGTTGATCTACCTGATGTTTCATTTGATTTTGTGCCAAATTTAGGTTATCCGTTAAGAGTTGGAAAACTTCTTGTTGATGCTCGATGTGATCTTCCACTGCTTGAACCTTAGAAATGTCTCTTAAATATGTTGTGATGGATGGTGAATGATATCCATAAAGTTCCATAAATGGGGTCTATAGTATGGAAGGAAGTGTTATACGACCATTCAACGAGAGGTAACCACTTGACGCATTGTGCTTATTTATCAGATACAAAGAAATTAAGATATCCTTCAAAACTTTTATTAACTATATCTGTTTCACCATCAAATTGAGGATGATAAGATGAGTTATGAGCTAGTTTAATACCCAAACAATAAAATAATCCCGTGCAAAAATTTCGAGTAAACATGGGATATTTGTCGCTTACAATAATCTTTGGGTTTCCATGTAGCTTTTTAATTATTTCCATAAATGCAGTAGCAACTGTATTTACTTTAAATGGATGAGATAATGTACAAAAGTGTGCATACTTGGTAAGTCTATCATTTACCACCATGATGACACTCTTTCCTTTGGACTTAGGTCAACATGTGATAAAATACATTGAAATCTCCTCCCAACGTTGAATTGGAATGGATAAAGGATGTAGAAGACCCGGGGTCTTAATTGTTTCAACTTGATTTTGCTGGAAAGCCAAAAATTCCACCACAAAATTTTGAATATCATATTTAAGGCCATCCCAAAAGAAATATTTATTTGCCCTGTGGTAATTTTTTAAAAATCCTGGTGTCCTCCTAAAGGATAAGTGTGCAATTCTAAAAGAATCTTTTGTTTTAGTTGGGAATTATTACAAAGATATAAGCGACCTTTTACCGTAAGGAATTATTTTTCCAACTAAATGTATCATATGTACTAGGATCTTACTGCAACTTTTGAATGAGTGTCCACACTTCTTCGTCCTTCTTCCATTCATCCCTTGCTTCAGTTATACAATCTGGTGGATAATAGAAATGGCACAAAGAGATGATTTTGTCTCTTCATCCTTTCTTGAGAGTGCATCTGCAACGACATTTAGCTTCCCTTTTTTTGTAGATGATTTCAAATTCATAACCCAACATCTTTGTGACCCATTTTTTCTGCTCTTCTGAAGATAGTATTTTTTCCAAAAGGTATTTAAGACTATCATCATCAGTTGTTACCTTGAAGTGTCCTCCCATTAGGTAAGGTCACCATTTCTTTAGTGCATGTATTATTTCCAACATTTCCTTCTCATAAATAGCTTTCCGTAAATACTTTCCTTTGATTGGATGACTTTCAAAAGAAACGAGTATTCCTTCTTGCATTCAAACAACATCATTCCATTTCCTGAGCCATCACATTCCACAATAAAGGTTTTTGTGAAGTCTAGCGTAGCTAATACCAGTGCTAGGCACATTGCCTCTTTAAGATGTTCAAAGGCATTAGTTGCTTCAGGAGTCCATGAAAATGCATCTTTCTTCAATAATTTTGTTAGAGGTGCTGCTATTCTCCCATAATTCTTAACAAAATTAAGATAATACCATGTTAACTGGATAAATACTCGCAACTCACTTATGGTTGTGGGAACTTTCCATTCTTTAATGACTTTAATTTTATTAGGGCCTACCTTAATAACCTCATGAGACACAATATGACCCGCATGTTCCACCTCTTGTACTCCAAAGAAACATTTGGCTATTTTTGCATATAATAGTTTCTACTCCAATTTTTTGAGCACCCTGTCAACATGTTGAACATGATCCTTCCAAGGCCTGTTGTAGAATAGTATATCATCAAAAAATACTAGCACAGATTTTCTAAGGAAGGGTTTGAAAATGGAATTCACCAACCCTTTAAATGTAGAAGGTGCATTGGTAAGGCCAAAAGCCATGACCAAAAAATCATAATGAACCTCATGAGTTTGAAATGTTGCTTTCGGAATATTTTTTGTCTTCATTATAATTTGATGATATCCTGAACAAAGATCCAACTTGGTAAAATAACTTGCTCCATTTAATTCATCCAATAATTCATCAATCACAGGAATGGGAAATTTATCTTTAATAGTGAGATTATTGAGCTTCGTATAATTCGAACACATGCACCTCATCCATACTTCTTGTGCACCAATACTACTAGAGGAGAGAAAGAACTTTGACTAGGTTGAATTATATCGGCCTCTAACATTTTTGCAATCATACGTTCATTTTTTCTCCTTTGGACATAAGGATATTTGTAAGGCCTGATGTTTGGAGGAGCACTTTCTGGAATCAAATGAATAGCATGATCATGATCATGAATAGGTGGGAGTCCTTTGGGAGTTTCAAACACCTTGGAGTGATTTTCCAAGACTTTTTGGAGATATGGAGAAATAGATGATTTTGATGTTGGAACTTCTAGTGAGAATAATTGTGAAATTATGCCTCTTGTTATTTCTTCAGAAGATTTTTCATGACAATAGAACTTATTATCTTTCCCGGCTTCCCTGTGATACCCCATAATTTGACTTCCTTTCCTTCCGAAAAAAATTTCAAGAAAAGTTTTTGAAAATTAAAAGCTATCATCCCCAAAGATTGTAACAATTGTACTCCTAGTACAACATCACCACCTCCCATTGGAATGGAAAGCATTGGACTATTAAATACATATTCCCCCATGGTTAGCTTTATATTATGGAATTTTCCAGAGAAATTTATAGTTCGTCCATTTTCAACCATCACTTTACATTCTAGTGTTGGGTATAGGAAAAAATTCAATTCCTTGGCTACCTTACAATGAATAAAATTATGGGTACTACCCGAATCAATCAGCGTTATTTCCTTTTTATTCTTGATATGTCCTTCTATCTTAAGATTTTGAGGAGTTGTAATTCCTACCAATGCATTACACGATATGGTCAGACTCATTTCTTCTTCTTTGAGGGTTGGTTCTTGGTGTATATCCTCTTCCTCCTCTTCACAATCTGCGTAAAATAATTTCTTTTTAACACACTTATGCCCTTTAGTGTATTATCTATCAAAACTATAGCAAAGCCCTTTTGAAATTTTTTCTTCCAATTATTGTGGTGTCAACCTTGTAGGTTGTGGAAGTCTAGGAGTAGCAACACTTCCATCTTTATAGATGCGAGTGGTAGGCTTCCTTGTCGCCATAATTTTACATTCAATTTTTCGTCCCAACCTGAACGCCTTCTCCAATGAATCAGATTCCCAATGGAAAATCTCATGCTGGATGTTATCCTTTAAAGTCCCCATGAAGACATCAATCCTGTGTTCCTATAGAATATTAGTTGCCCTTATATTCAATTTTTGGAAGTCCTCAATGTGCTCCACCACTGAACCCTTAGGTTTGAGATTTATCAGTTGGCTAAAGAAGGTTTTGCTCTTTGTATCCTCATAATGTTCTATCATTTCCTCTGTGAAAACTGACCAAGTGACAATTTTTTTATGGGAGAAAAGCCATCGATACCATACAAATGTATTTTGTTCTAAATGTAAAGTTGCAATGCATACCTTTTGTGTGTTTTTCATATTATCGAGATCAAAATATCTCTCCATCTGTAGTATCCATGTTACAGGATCGTTGCCATCAAACATCCACATATCCATATTTGGAATATGGTGGTTCTTCCATCCAATATTAGAGTTTATGAAATCACAATTAATATTTATTTTGTTCTCATCATGAGTTTCCTCTACCATATTTTTGCCATTAGGAAACATTTCTTGTATAAAATTTTTCAAACCTTCAATGTCTGCTTTTAGATCATTCTTCATGTTTTACATGTTGTCTTTCATTTTTTCATCGATATTAGTTTCCATGTCATCCATCTTAGCTTCCATGGCATCCATATTAGCTTCCATGCCATTCTTAAATCCATCCATCTTAGCTTCCACACCTTTCTTCAAACCATCCATCTCAGCGTCCACGACTTTCTTCAAAACTTCCATTTCACTTTTTGTTGCTCTTTGCGAGAGTGAAATTTGGTGCACTTGCTCTTGTAATTTTGATATGTCATGTTGCACTTCTTCATCTTCATGAGTCATAGTAGAGCCTTCCGATGGCTTAATTGGTGTTGAATTATTTTTAAGGGGCATTTTGTAACCCAATACTGATATCTATTCTAAAATATTCCCTTGGAATCAATTCAAACTCATTTTTCAAACAAGACTTATGCAATTCGAAAAAAATACACACTTTTTTCTTGATTTTGAGAAGCTCGATATTGAAACTGAATTATCTCTGTCATTTAGGATCTTCAATATCTGAAATTTGGTCTTGTAGTATCCCTCTGAAGCTTCTTTCGAATGCCACAACTCTAAATTGATTTGTATTCTTCAAGGAAAATTTATGCCCAATCTCCCACAATGGCCTAATTATAGACTGGTTCAGTAGAGGGAACTTGTACGACGTGAAACCTATCACTGTTTCCTCCTTCAGATCTGAAAATGTTACAACATAAACTACAGTTCGTGTAATTGTGTCCACTTTTTACATAATTGCAATCCGATGCCCAGAGAGAGAGTTATGACGATTTTCCCACGGTCACCTATTTGAGATGAAATTCAGGAGCTTGAAATAATCGTAACTTCCACAGATCATATCTCCGAAAATGTTGCGAACCAAGATTTGGAATTTTTACATGAAATTCCTTGGGATTTTCAATTCGTGTGATAAAAATTTCAGCTTCTGAAACTTCTTAAAAAAACGTTGTAGCAAAAATTCCACGATTACCTATTTGGAGCAATGAAACCCTAGAATCCAAAGCTCTGATACCAAATGTTATGAAACCAACTCCAAAACTAGAAGAAAAGAGAGATCAATGCCTTAGAAATAATCCAATTCAAGGGGGAAACCTCCTTTACCTTACATAAATGAAAAATTCTTGGATGATACAAATGACAAAACCTCCTTCTATATATAGGAGTCCATGGGGTCACAATATAATCCTAGCCGACCTAAAAATCATAATGTAAGGGCACAATAATAAAAATATTGGGGTTACAGGGGTACAAAAATAACTATAAGGGGGCTACACTAAAAACAATAAGGGACTAGACTAGTAATATAGGGACCTAACAACACCCCTCTCTCATCAATAATGTATTCCAGATATTGAACCTGGGTCATGCTAAGAGAGGATTTCTTCAAATTGGCACAAAACTTGTGTTGCCGTAGAGTTTGGAGGACTTGTCGAATGTGGTGGAGGTAGTCTTCCTAACTCTAGTTGAAGATTAGGATGTCATGAAAATAAACTAACACGAATGAGTTGGTGAATTGTTGCAATATTTCTTCCATCAACCTCATGAAGGTTGCGGGAGAATTCGTCAACCCAAAACGCATGAACAACCATTCAAAAGGGCCCTCTCTGGATTTGAAGGCATCTTTCCACACATCAAAGGGTTCGATTGGTACCTGGTGATACCCTGACGTCAAGTAAATATTTTTGAAATATTTTCCCCCCTTTAGATGGTCCAAAATGTCATCAATACATGGGATCAGATACCTATTCCAGACAGTGATCTTATTCAAAGTCCGATATTCAATACAGAGTCTCCAATTCCCATCCTCCTTTTGTACCAACATGATTGGGATCCCACAGGGTGATGAACTCGGCCAGATGTGACATTTCTGCAGCATCTCGTGAATCTGCCTCTTGATTTCACCGTTCTCTAGAATAGAGCGCTGATAGAATGATCCATGGGGTAGTGAAGCACCTAGGGTCAACTAAATGGAGTGTTTGACCTGACAGTGTACAGGCACCCCTGCAAGTGAGGTGAAGATGTCGGCATACTCCTCCACAACCTTGTCCATCTATTATTGTCATGTGGAGGAGCCTTGTATAGAGGTCGTGGCTATAATATTCTTCTTACCCTAAGGGTGTATCATAAGGAAAACAAATTTCCATATTTTGGAAATGAGCTTACTTCATTGCTTTGCAGTGATTAAAGAGATGGCAGCAGGCGGTGATACCTTGCGGTATCCTGTACAACTTATTAACCAAAGTAAAAATAACAATCTGAGGCCTAGAATCATATATAGCATGTCAGTTACACAAGTATGGTTGGCCTAATAATATATCACAAACTTCAATATGAGAAAGATCACATAATACCTCATCCTTGAAGAGCTTGATGTTGAATGGAAGGTGACACTGCCCGTTGACACGGATATCCCGTCCTTGGTGATGCCACCCAATGGTGGATGGTTGTGGGTGTGTTGTGGTCGGTAGGCCCGACTGCTTCATGAACTCTATTGAAATGAGGTTCTTTTGGCTCCCATTGTCAACAATTTATTGTAGCGAGGAACCCTTCACCCACATCTGGGAATGGAAGAGGTGCTCCCCCTCCTTTTTATCTTTGGGTTCCTCCATCTGGATCTTGGTGGTGGAAAAGGTGGAACTGGGCTCTGCATCAATAATATGCTTCCCTTTGCCATTCCCCTTGTCGGGTTTTGACTCAGAGTCCGAACATGCATATGATTTAGAATCCTTCGGCTTGACCACCAGTGACTTCTTGGCCTAACACTCTCTTGTGTTGTGAGTGGAGCTCTTATGGAACTCACACCACATTCTCTTGTCCTTCTTTGGATTCGTGGCCTTTTTATTTTCTTGTGGCTTCAATGGGTTAACTTGGGTCACCCTGCCTTGGCCTTGTCCTTTGTTCTACTTAAGCACCAAATGTTTCTCTGAATATTTGATACCCAACTTTGTGCGTTGGGTATGGAACAAATTCGTCAGCAAATGGACATATTAATCCCTTTCTTGTTGGAACATTGTCCATTTTATGTATCTGTCCTCATAGCTCCCCATGGGGTAATATTATTGGTTGATGGCATCTCAAAAAGAATTCTAAGTGGGTGCAACAGAGAACAGGGAGGATTCCCTCTAGTCCTTTTGCTAATAGTCGGTTTCCCACTAGTCCTTGACATGGGGGGCGTCTTTGAGGAGTGAAAAAGTAATATTTTCCAGTTTGAAAAAGTCATGAACTAAAAAATAACCTTCTAATAGATTCAACCATCTATCTATGGTGTCTACATCTATTTGACCATCAAATATGGGAGTGTTGAAGTTAAAATTCACTAAAAGGGAGTGGAACCTCCAGAGTGACTTTCAGATGAAGATGTGTCGCTGGAGGGTAGCCATCGATATATTTGGGCAAAGCTATCCATCATCACATTCCTCTATTTCTCGGGGGCCTCCTCGAGAAATATTTTGATAGGATCTCGGACTCCCTTGTCTTTCTTTTCTTCCACCATGGGAGGTCTTCGGGGTTTGCAAGTCTGATCTTGCAAAGGTTCAACCAGATCGAGCCCTAATTCTTTATAGCTCGATCTCGTTGCGGACAAGAAAACAAAGATCGAGAAAGAGCATACCACTCTAATACCACTGATATAGACTTATGAAGGAATGAAATAAAATATAGAAATAAAAATAAACACATAGATGCAACATAAATAAAATTTCATTTCATTAATATCAAATAACTGAAATAAGCTTACAAACAAAATGGAAATAAACTAGCTCGAGCGATGGTATATTATCTATGAGAAGATATGTGGCAGCTACATGCCTCTCAAATATGTTAAAATGAGGCTCAATAGCCTTTTTATTATTAAACGGCATGGGAAAACCATAAGCAACCAGAACCATAACCTTAGGAGATGGAACAACAAGAATTTGTGGGCCCTGTTGGGGTTAATTGGGCAACCAACTTCCCGGGGTCGTAACTTGGTCATATTATCTTCGTTTGGCGCATATGATATATCATCTGAAATATCTCTACGATTAATATAGGATTTTCCATGTGCCCTTTACCATGTCTATTAGCCTAATGCAGACCTCGAGAAGCATTGTTTAGGGGGTCAAAACGACTCCATAAGTTGGGGACCTGAAAAACTACTAAAAATAGTAAATGCTTCTATAAATAAGGAAACTAATGAAACCAAATAGAGTTATAGGTATTATAGGTGGGTGGCCACAAATATCCACCTAGGTCAATGTGGTGCCCTCTTATTTTCCCACATGGTGATCTGTGATTGGCCCACCACATCAAACGCACATCCAATAACCATGTACCACATGCCCTCATGGGATTGGCAACCCATTCAGCCTACTAACATCAACACCACATCAGTGTATGGTCTGGGTAGTCAACTTTGGAAGTTTACTTTTTTGTTTTTTGCCAAAAACTTCAGAATTCTATAACTTCCAACAACGTAAACTTTGAAACGGGAATGGAAACGAGTACTCGCTTTTTTTAAGTAGAAAAGTTTTTTCTGATTTTGAAAAGTGTTGATTCAAAATACTCTTAATTTATTTTAGCATGTTTTTGACATATTAAATTTTATTATGTACCAAGTATAAATATTATTTTTAAAATGTTAGTGATTTTTATGTTGATTTTAAAAATTGTCGATGCCAACATCATCCGCTTTTTTTAGAAGACTTATTTTTTAATTTAAATTTTCCAATGTATTAAATGCTAATAATTATTTTCTAAATTTAACAATTTCTGAAGTACACGTCTTCTTCCTCTTCACTTACATATTTTTTTAAAGTGTTTTTCAAGTTTTTTTTTCTTTTCAATTTTTTTTTGTAGTGAGATGTTTGACTTTTTGCATTGTTAAAAAAAATGCCAAAATTTTAAAGTTTCGATCTTCCATCTAGTTATATATTTTTAAATAATATTTCATTGCACATGAAATAATTGTCACTAAAAAAGCAAGAATTTTTAATAATTTACATAAAAATACACATTTTGAATATCTATATATATATATATATATATATATATATATATATATATATATATATATATATATATATATATAAAACTGAAAAAAAATATTAATATTTTGAGTCATTTTTTGCAAAAAGTGATATTTCAAATAAATCATTTTAGTGTACGAATGTGTGTTATGTAAATTAGCAATTTTTATGAATTTTATGTCAAAAAATAATAATAATAACAATTTTTTTTCAAAAATTAAATGATTCACATAAAAAATGAATTGAAAATCACATTATACAAATACTACACATATAATAACAAAAATTTAATACTTATTATTCTCATAAAATGTCAAAGTCAAAACATTACAAGTATAACTTATTAATAGTTACAAAAAATGAGCTTCGTTTGGAAGCTTAACTAAAATTTAATCAACAATATCACGTAACCCAAACTCTTCTCTTCAAGAGTTTCATTATTTTCTTCATCCACAATATTTTCATTATTGGCTTTAGTTTGATAATTTTCATCTTCTGATGGATCTTTGATATCTACGAATGTCCCAAAGTATGCCTTTCCAATCATTCCATCGAATGTCGGTTGAGGTTCCTTTGATTTTTTTGTGAAACGGTGATGTAGGGGCATTAGGTTCTAAGAAAATACTTTGTATTTTCATAGACATAGGGGGGTATGATGTTTCTAAATTCTTATGTAATTATTAGTATTTTTGAATAAATATAATGAGAAAATTGTAAATGTTCCCAAGTCATTGGAGAACATGAGGGGAAGTTGATTAGCTAGGAATGTGAAGAGTCAGTTCAGTGAATTTAGGGAGTTAAGCTAAATTTAGGTTTTGAGGATTTCAAGAGTTTTTTTGAGTCATTATAGGAGCTGAGTCGATTCATTACCATCCTTTATAAGTGTAAGCCTCAAAGGCATTAATGAACAGACCTGGAGAGATCTAGAGAGATAGAGTAGGGGATAGAGGGGCCATCGAATTGAAGATATGACCAAACAAGGAGTTTGTAAGTGATTTCATTCTATAAATGAAAGAATCTGTTTCAGTTTTACATCAGTATAAATTGGTTTAAGCTCTGTGTGAATAGGCTTTGAATGTCAATAAGCAATTGTATAAGGATGTGTGAATAATATCTGTAATTGAGTTTTTGAATGATGTTCTGTATATCATTAAAGCAATCGGTGTTAATGAAAAAATTGAATTTTTGAGTTGAAGAATCGTATTTATCCTTGATGGGACTGTGGAAATATTATAACCATCGATCACTGAAAGGATCGATGGAAACAATAGAGAAATCGAATTCTTACTTGGTATTTTGATACATGAATCAAAATGCACCTAATAAACCGTAAGGTAGATCAGGATTGAAAACGACAAATGGGTGAATTATGACTTAGGGGTTTGAATTGAAAGCAGTTTTCAATAAAGAAGAACTGGAGTGGAGGTATAGTAAGAACACAATTTAAAATCAATAAAATCGTGAAGGGAGTATCGAAAATTGAATAGGAGTCAATCTCATTTCATAGAAATGAATCGAAGTATGGCAAGTGTTGTGGATCCTTGAGTGAAGGACATAGGCATTGAATCATATTCAGAATTTGAGTTAAGGTTACAAAGCTGAAGGCAGAGTTTAACAAACGAAGGATGCGGAACTATGAGCGAAGTTGGAACCTTGAATAAACAGTAAAGGTGATTTTGACGAACCTAGACTAGCAGTATCATGTAACTTTTAAAATGGTAAGTGGATTTCACTTTTAGAATGCGATATGGGCCTTTGGTGGACACGTGGTTTAGATTGGTATTCAAAAACCACTCACATCACGTAATTTTTGAGGATTAAGTCCTGAGCATTTTCATAATGCGATATCCGTCAGATGAGGGTTTAATTGAGGTTTGGAGCGCGATGAAACATTGGCCATCAAATCCATTCGACATTTAGTGCAAGAGGAGGACAGTTGTGGGACCGGATAATATATCGACATTCGGTTTGACAACCCAATTTATGTTGCAAATGTTATGTGTATAAATGTGTTATGGGACCGGACCAACATTAAACTAATATTTGAATGTTAATTGGGTCGGTTTATTGAACGGTGCGGAATATTGTATAATGGGCACAAAGAAGATGTGAATGCCATTTATGTTGGGTTTAATATATGCGCAATAAATATATATGAGTTTAATAAATTCCGCAAGGACATTTGATATGGTCAAGGCATAGACAAGAAACCTTAATATAAGGTCTGAGCTATAGTAAACCTTTCGACTTTTTAAAGTCTATCATTATAGATCTAAATGCCAAGGATTTTTTTAATTGAAGGTTTATGGTAAGTGAGAGAGGCTTTAACTTGGTAAATAAATGAAAGGAAAGGACCTTGGAAAAAGAGGTCCGACTATGGTTTTATAACCATATATTAAATGCGAAGAAATATTCATGGTAGAGATTGGTGAGAGAAGCTTCCACACTTATTTATTTAAATTGTCAGTCCAGAAAAAAGAATATTGAATTTCCCAGATTGAGAATTTGTATAGGATTGAAAAATTGGGTGCATGCATTCTATGTGCACTGACAGAGGAATATGTGGGTAAGCAGGGTACCCCTAGCATCATGTGGTATCAGAGCTGGAATATCTCTATTTGAAAATTGAATTTTTTTGAATTAATTGCATGTGTGATGAAAAGAAATCAGATTTTTGAAAACTGATAAAGATTGCAGCATACAGAGGTGCAATGCAGGTGAAAGAAGAAGCAATATTATACAAAATCTTGAAGGTGAGTTGATGAGCATTATTTGACTCTGGTTTGAAGAATTTTTTGCAGAATTCAGATTGCAGACAATTGAAGAAATCTCAGCAAAAGCAGATCACAGCTTTGAGAGCAGTGATTCTAAAGTGAAGAATAAAGTGTGACGGAATCTGGAGAATTCCCAACAGAGGTTGGATGAAGGAAGAAAATATGTGTTCTTGAAAATTTGCAGAGTGAAGCCTAGAGAGAGCAGAAGAGAGTGCTCAGAAGGTTCCAGTAGATAGGGGACCGATACTTGCCAAAAGCCTAGATCTGGAGGAAAGGATTGGTGAGGTAAGTGGCAGCAAGAGAGCTTGCTGTTGCAGAGGCTTGGTGTAGCTGATGAGTGAGGAACTCATGATGGAGGAGAAGATGACTCCCAAAAGTCATAGAAGAGATAGCAGGGGTTCTAAGAGAGGCCACAACAGAAAAGAGAAAGAAGATGCCAGGACAAATGGCATGAGGAAGAAATTGATTGATGCAGAATATTGGAAAGAGGTAGCTGAGATGAGAGAACAGTTTAATAAACTGGAAAATATGATAGAGGAGATCCAGAGAGTTGGTTGGCTCATGAAGAAGAAAGTAAAGTGGCACGGGCTATAGATGAAGAAACAACAGATGATACATGCTCAGCAGAAAGAGAGACTACTCAAGATGATTGAGTATTTGGAGAAGGACTTGAAGATTGAAACTTCAAGTGAGACCAAGAGGTCAAATGACTTTACATATGATGATTTTTGTATGTTTGTAGAAGAGCTGAGAAATCTTGAACAGAGAATGGATGTACAATTGGGATGTACAGAACTCAGAGAAGTTTAGTTGAGAAGAGAAGTTTATGTTTGTGAAGAAGAACAGAGTACAGATGAAGAATGGAGATCTGCAAAAGATGTTTTGAACCATGGTGGAGGTTTAAGACAACAAGAAGTTTTTCTTGCTGAAGAGGAAATTATTGATGATTTCCTGAGTTATTGGACAAGTCCAGATCAGCTGGATGATGTAGAACCTTCTATTTTTGTGACTAACAATTGTGAGGTAATTCTAGGTTTTGCAGAGGAGCATGAGAAATATTGTGAAGTTATCACAGGTATGAAGAAGTATCTCTAAGGAGATGAATACTCTGGAGAAGAATGCAATGTTGGAGAATGTCTCTTGACTGAAGGAAGAAGTGATACATTTATGATGGAAACTGTTGCAACACAGGAAGAAATTCTTGTGAATGAAGAAGGAGAGGATCAGTTTGAAGAACTTATATGTGAAACACTAGTTGAGGTTGTTGGAGCTCTTGGTTTACAAACTGAAAGTTTGCGTATGAATGCAAGGGTAGTGAATGATGATGAAATACTTCAGCAATTCCACAAAGAAATTGCATTGCTGAAATATTTGTTGGAGAATTCAGAGTATGAAAGGGAGACTGCAGAAGGCAGAGTTCCCTATAGTGAACAGGAAAGAATCATGGAGGTAGATGGTGTGAATGAAAGACTTGTTGACAGTCTTGGGAATTCTTCAGAGAATTATTTGGGAAAAGTGAATCAACATACTAATGTGCTCATAGAGATGGAAGAAAATTCAAGACAGCATACTGAAATGCTAGCAAAGGAAGAAAAGGCACTGAGGCCTTATGGGTTTTGTTTTAATAATTGTCTTATGAATGCAGGTTTTGTTGATGATGGAGAAAATTTGACACCATTGGACAATCAAATAAAGGAGGAGGAAAATTCTGTGGAATACTCTAATGGAATGAAGAAATTAGATTGCTGGAGATTATGTTGAATAAACAGGATTCAACGCAAAAAGAATAATTGGTGACTGGGTCATCAATTGAGACCATTTGGTCTTGTGATTTTAAAATTGACAAGTTGGATGTGTTGACAGGTATTGTAGAAGACAATCCATCACTTGGGGTTGTCTTGAATGAAGATGGGTTGTCGAAAAAAGGTGAGGCAGTCATGTCTCATATGAAGGAATTTGTTACTGATAATGACAAGAAGGAGCTTATTTGGCTGATGAACAAAGAGAAGACTGGAAGACAAAATTTTGGGACTGCTACAACAGTGGAGAATCAGAATTTTATTTTGATAGAAGATGTGGACACAATACTTGAATAACTTGAAATGATTGCCAGAATCAATCAAGAAGATGTAAGACAATTACTGAAGATTGTCAAGGAAGAATAAGAAGAATATGCTGAACCAATTTTACAGCATATTGATGAAATTCTTGAAAATATATGGCTGAATTGTTTGATGAAAACATTTAGAGAAGAGAATGAGATGGCAGAGCAGCAGATTGAAGTGTCACCAAAGGAAATGTTAGAGCAAAAATTTGAAGTGTTGCAAGAGGAGGAAGAGAGGAAAAGAGATGATGACAGTGACTGGAAATTTAAATACCAGTCCAAAAAATTGTTGAAGTCAAAGAATGAAGAAATTGTCATGGATGACAATTAGGAAGAGCTTTTATGTTGCAGAAAAAAAGAGGGTATGGATGATTGGGTGGTAGTAAGTGTGAGAGCTCAGCAAGTTAAAGCTGGAGGTAAAGATAGAGCTAGCGTAGGAGCTCAGCAAGAAAAAGCAGTAGTAAGAGTTCAACAAATAAGAACTTAGCAAGCAAAAGAAGAAGTAGAAGTTCAACAATAAAGATGGAGCAGTGTCTAGCAATTAGAAGAAATATTAGATAAATAAATTGAATTTATAAGAAGGTTGATGATGAAAGTGTCTCAGAGGAAGGCAACAGCAAGAAAACAAAGAAGCAGAAGCAGCAGCAAAACAAGGAAAGAAAAAGATTGTAAAAGTGCAGCTAATGGAGCAAGACATAATAAGATATGGAAGCTTGGAGGAGTGCAGAAGAAGAATATTGAAATTGGTGATCAGTTGCAGAACAAGGTGTGGGATCCAGGAAGACAAGGACTGAAAGCACATGATCAGGAGATCATGAATCATTTTAACCTAGGGAGTCTGACGTAGGGGCATTAGGTTCCAAAAAAATACTTCGTATTTTCATAGACATAGGGGGGTATGATGTTTCTAAATTCTTATGTAATTATTAGTATTTTTGAATAAATATAGTGAGAAAATTGTAAATGTTCCCAAGTCATTGGAGAACATGAGGGAAAGTCGATTAGCTAGGAATGTGAAGAGTCAGTTCAGTGAATTTAGGGAGTTAGGCTAAATTTAGGATTTGAGGATTTCAAGAGTTTTGTTGATTCATTGTAGGAGCTGAGTCGATTCATTACCATCCTATATAAGTGTAAGCATCAAAGGCATTAATGAACAGACCTAGAGAGATCTGGAGAGACAGAGTAGGAGATAGAGGGGCCATCGAATTGAAGATCTGGCCAAACAGGGAGTTTCTAAGTGATTTCATTGTATAAATGAAAGAATATATTTCAGTTTTACATGAGTATAAATTGGTTTAAGCTCTGTGTGAGTGGGCTTTGAATGTCAATAAGAAATTGTATAAGGATGTGTGAATAATCTCTGTAATTGAGTTTTTGAATGATGTTCTATATATCATTAAAGCAATCGGTGTTAATGCCAACATTGAATTTTTGAGTTGAAGATTCATATTTATCCTTGAGGGGACTGTGGAAAGATTATAACCATCGATCACTGAAAGGATCAATGGAAACAATAGAGAAATCAAATTCTTACTTGGTATTTCGATACATGAATCAGAATGCACCTGATAGACTGTAAGGTAGATCAGGATTGAAAACGAGAAATGGGTGAATTATGACTCAGGGGTTTGAATTGAAAGCAATCTTCAATAAAGAAGAACTGGAGTGGAGGTATAGTAAGAACATGATTTAAAATAAATAAAATCGTGAAGGGAGTATCGAAAATTTAATAGGAGTCAATCTCATTTCATAGAAATGAATCGAATTATGGCAAGCATTATGGATCCTTGAGTGAAGGACAGAGGCATTGAATCATATTCAGAATTCGATTTAAGGTTACAAAGTTGAAGGCGAATTTTAACAAACGAAGGATGCGGAACTATGAGCGAATGTGGAACCATGAATAAATAGTAAAGGTGGTTTTGACAAACCTAGACTAGAAGTATCGTGTAACTTTTAAAATTGTAAGTGGATTTCACTTTTAGAATGCGATATGGGCCTTTGGTGGACATGTGGTTCAGAGTGGTATTCAAAAACCACTTACATTGCGTAATTTTTGAGGATTAAGTCCCGAGTTTTCATAACGCGATATCCGTTGGATGAGGGTTTAATTGAGGTTTGGAGTGTGATGAAACATGGGCCATTGGATCCATTTGACATTTAGTGCAAGAGGAGGATAGCTGTGGGACCGGCTAATATATCGGCATTCGGTTTGACAACCGAAGGTATGTTGCAAATGTTATGCGTATAAATGTGTTGTGGGACCAGACCAATATTAAACTAATATTCGAATGTTAATTGGGTCGGTTTATTGAACGGTGTGGAATATTGTATAATGGGCACAAAGAAGATGTGAATGCCATCTATGTTGGGTTTAACATATGCGAAGTAAATATATATGAGTTTAATAAATTCTGCAAGGACATGTGATATGGTCAACGCATAGACAGGAAACCTTGATATAAGGTCTGAGCTATGGTAAACCTTTCAACTTTTAAAAGTCTATCATTGTAGATCTAAATTCCAAGGATTGTTTTAATTGAAGGTTTATGGTAAGTGAGAGAGGCATTAACTTGATAAATAAATGAAAGGAAAGGACCTTGGAATAAAGAGGTCTGACTATGGTTTTATAACCATATATTAAATGCGAAGAAATCTTCAAGGTGGAGATTGGTGAGAGAAGCTTCCACACTTATTTATTTAAATTGTCAGTCCAGAAAATAGAATATTGAATTGCCCAGATTGAGAATTTGTATAGGATTGAAAAATTGGGTGCATGCATTCTATGTGCACTGACAGAGGAATATGTGGGTAAGCAGCGTACCCCTGGCATCAAACGGGATTCATTAAAATCCACTTCCCTCAAACCAACTTATTTCATTGCATGTGGCATAAGTTGAAAAGCATTAATTATTTGGTGAATAAATTTGCATTGTACCGGGTCTTTCACAATGGAAATGTAATTTCTTCCTTTTTGTAAGAAACATGCTAGTGTTGTACCTAATTATCAAGCACAAAGAAAAATTTTAGTAAATTAGTATAAACACAAAAAAATTAAAAAATAAAATAGTGAAATTTATTTCTATATAATAAAACTTACCTGAGCCTGAAAATAAATCCAAAACCCAGTCTCCTTCATTTGAACATAAATATAAAAGATAGTTAATCAATGATTGTGATTTTTGATATATGTTAACTATATCTCATTTTTCTTCTTTATCTTCATATGTTAGTTTTTAAACAACATCATGGACGTGTACTTGGCTATTACTATTTCCATCTACTTGATTGAAAAGAATAGGCTTATAACTATCATCCTTTGTCCAACTTTCGACATGAATGAAATCACAATCACTTATAATTGGTTGATTTCCGCAGCAAATAAGATTTAACTTTTTCCTGTAATATGAAATAGTAAAAGTTCAATTAACTTGTACATAAATTAATTTTTAACATTAATCAATCATACAATTTCAACGTCTTACCATGTAAGTTGCATCCTTGACTTTGATTTTCCCTTGAAGCTTGATAATAACAACCTCAATTGTCTGTCTGAATGAAATGTCACAAATCTCGAAAATGGTGATGTTGTGACTTCTAGAAATCTTGTAACCACTTTACTAAAATCTTGATAAGTATAAGGGTCACTATCCTATTTAATGTTTGGGATATTGAAACCATGAGGAATATCTGCAATAACTAGGGAGCAATCCATTTTAGGTATGATTTTTTCAATGTCTTCACAATCACCTGATATTATTTGATATTCGATAGTGTGGATCCCATTCCAAATGAAATTATTAAGATTGGGATCAAGTTCAACATCACTAAGACGTCGTTTTCTCATCTTTTCCATTTTTATTTTTCAAAAAAGCTTCTGAAATTATTCGGTGCTCCATTTGCATCCTTCTTCATATTTAATAAAATAAACAAATATATGTATAAGTTATAAAATAAAAATAATATACATATGAATAGAAATGAATGTATAAATCAACATACTTTTGAAATGCAAGATAAAAATATTTTAGCACTGATGTAGAACTTCAGTCTTGGTAGTTGCGTACAACATCATCCCAAATATATTAATTCAACAATTTTACCATTTGTTCTTGTATTCTCATACGAACCTTGTGACTGAATAAATAAAGGAAAAAATGTTAATATAGTGATATGTATAATAAATACTACCAACAATAACATATTATATTTAGTAGAAACTTATAATTTAGAAATAAGTAAAAATAACAAACGTACTTTAGAAATTCCTCATACATTTCCTCCATTAATAATTCTCCCGACTTTACACGAGATGATATTGTTTTGACAAGTTTTTCATCCTTCACTCCTTGCATTGATCTCCAAGGTGTGATAGTCATATCTTCTATAAGTAGCTTCATTTCAGGACTTGATTTACTGGTGGTACATATCAATGGTTTAGAATTTTTGACCTTCTCACTTTTTATGCCAACATTCTCCCACAACTCAAAAATATGATCAATCAATTACCATATCTCTCCAGTTCTAAATACCAATTAGAAAATGTTATCCATACCTCTGAATATTTCAAAATTTACTTTTCCACCTTTTGAATTTATTTTTTCTTCAATTTGATAACTTATTTCCATACAACATTCCTTCTGAAATGCATGATCAACCTTTGTTTGATCCCCACCACATTTTTCTTCAAATTCACTATCAATAAATCTTACCCTTTAGATGAAAGTCGTAGACATCATATACTCATTATCTGAATTATGAGCCCATTCCAATAACTTTGTTTATGTATCTTTTAAACCATCATAAATGATACATTTCATTTTTTCAAAATGCGGGTTATTGGGATATTCCTCCATCAATTTCCTTTAAGTTTCTACAGAATGATTGCCCCCAAGTACATAATATTTGTATTCAAAACATTTTGACTTTTCAAATGATTCTTTGATAGAAACCTGAATTGGATCAACAAGAACATAATAAACCACATGTGAAAAAGGGTTGTACCTCATCAGTGTTTTCAAGTTGTGAACATGCAAGTGGTGTGGCTTTCTAATTTGATATTTGAACTGTCCTTCATCTAACTTATAGACTTGAATGACAATAAGTTGAAATGAATGACCACCCTCAATTAAATTTGTCTTCATCAAATGATGTCGAATGGAATTTTTTCTGTTTAATAATGCCATCCCCTAAATCAACTTCGGGTATACTGATTTCCCTACATCCTTTTGAGTTTTAACTAGGACCTTCACTGTTGTCCATGATTTTTTGAGAATGAGAATTTTTTTGTTTCTTCCTCGTGTTGGTTATGATATTTTCTTCAACCGAACATATCTCCTTATCATCAACTAGAAGGGTGACCATTCTTGTGAATTTTTGTTCTTGTTTTTTTTATTACTCTTCTTCATTCTATCATCAATTCCAATCCAATCCTTAGTAATGGAAACACATTCTTCATCTTCAACTTCAACTTCAACTTCCTCATTTTCAAAAGTAACATGTCTACCTTTACTAGATTGATCCCATTGATATAGTCTTGTAGCATCATGAAGAATTTTTGTTTGCTTATTTCCCATATCTTCTTCTTCATGTTCATGTAAAATTGCGACAAAATTCATAATATCTTGCTCTATATAATAGATTCCCCCCAACATATGCGAAATGTTCTTAGCAAAATCATGTCAAACAAAATATAATATTTCAATAATAAATAAGTTATTAAAAATGTAATGATACAATTAGAATAACACAAAACACATAAGTATCATTAGAGGAAATTTCAGCCTAAAAGCGTCCTCCTAAATAATTTTTTTTTTAAATTAATAAAATAAGAGTGACGAATTTTGGAGAGAAAATTAGAAAACTACTTTTTTTAGTTGTATTTTTGGCTTCTCTCCTTATAGGTTTACTCAAATTTCAAGTTTAGAGACTCATTAGATGCAAAATTAAATTTCACATCTAATGAGTACATATTATACATACTTTTGAGAATACCTGCATTAATAAAAATTGCAGATACATTATAAACGTGTGAAAACAAGTCTTTTTAATGTACCTGCAATTTTTATCAAGGTGGGTCTTCTCAAAAGTATTCATAATGGGTACTTGTTGGATGTGTAATTTAATTCTGCATCTAATGAGTATCTCAACTTGAAATTTGGGTAAACCTATAAGGAGATAAGCCAAAAATACAATTAAAAAAAAATAGTTTTTTTTCTTTTCCCTCCAAAATATTTACATGTGCCTCTTTTTAAAGTTAAAGCATTTTTATTGGTTTACATATTATGTCATGAAAATTACATATTTCATGGGCACTTTTAGGATGAAATTTTCTCTAATGAAATAAAAATACTTACAACCTTTTGTGTAATATTATGTATGATTTGTTTACATATCCTTGAAGAATCTTTCCCCGTGTTATACATCGCCAATGTAAAATGATATCTAAGCTTATCATGTGACTTGAGGTTTTGAAAGTACATAAAAATTTTCAGTATTCAGAAAAATATATAAATCTAGTACTTTTCCAACCAGCTCATAACTTGCAGCATCAAAAGTTTTACTAGCATATAGATATAATTACAGAGTTTCGCCATCCATATCTTTCAGAAACCATGCACATTTTGTATGATTCACTTCTTTTCATTTCTTCCAGTATGAAACCAATTTATTTTATTTTGTAGTGACATCTCCTACATTTTTAGTAATTAACTGAGGTGGAATTCATTCAGCTATATTTTTTGAGGGCTCACCTGCAGCTTTAGATGATGAATTGTCGACTTTCATCCAGAAAGATTCACAAAAACCTTCCTTGATGCTATTTTCCTACAAACATATATATCTACGTATAAATTAGTAAATCACAAAAGAAAAAAATCTTACGTAAATAAGACAAACGAAGAAAAAAAAACTAAAACACACCATAAACATGTACATCATGTCGACGTCTAGTGTGCATTTAGATTAATCCAAAATACCAAAATATAAAACTAGTTATTTTAAAATATAAATATATATATACATTTTATCACTGACCCCAACTAGAAAACAAAACTTAATTTTTTACATGTCATCTCCCTAATCCCCCTGGGAAAAAAATTAATTTTTTATTTTATTTTATTTTCTTTTGGGGGCGAGAATCGGCCAGCATGAAACTCTATTTTTTTTTACATTTTCTCCCTGACCCCACTCGAAAAAAAAAGAATTCGTTTTAATTTTACATATCATCTCACCAAGCCCCTGGAATTTTTTTAAAATTTTTTAATATTTTGAGGGCGGATTATGAGAATCAAGGCCAATTCTGAGAATCAGTCCAGAATTTCCCCCCTTCCAGGTAGGGAGCCGACTCTCGAGTCATTGTGCTCGAGTGGACACCCACCCGTGGACGTGTGCTCTTGCAGTAAGGGCGTCCATAGTGCCATGCTATGGGTAGGCATTCACCCACAATGCATTGCGCAACAATTGAGCTCGGGCAGACGCTTGCCTACAGCATGGTCACAAGAGAGATTTTTCCCGAGCCCAATGGTCCTAGAGTTTTCCCCCCTACTGAGTAGGGGTTCGATCCTCAAAATAATCGGCCTCCTGCTAGGTAGTGGGTCAAATCATGGGCGCCCTTGGGCTCAGGTAGACGCCTACCCATGGACGCATTCGTCTGCATCATGGACGCTTGCCTATGGGTGCGTCCACCTGCAGCACGGATGTCGCGTTGTGCTACGGGCAGACGCCTGCTCATGTGTGCATCCACCCACAACACGGACGTTGTGTCGTGTTACAGGCGAACATGCCCACGGGCGGGCATGTCCGACTGTAGGACAACGACTATGGGACGTCATGTTGCTGGTGGACGCACCCACAGGCGGGTGTCTTCTCAAGCCCAACGATGCCTGAGGGTTGTCGTTGGGCTTGAGCATCTGCCCGCCCGTGGGCGCATCTACCCACAGCACAACATCCCTGGCCTGGGTGGGCACACCCACTGGTCCCCTAGGCAGGCAGGCAGGTTCCATGCCTACCTGTGGGGCCAGTGGGTGTGCCCACCTAGGCCGTTATGGCCAGGTGTCAACCCCAGGTTGGCCCACCCACCATCTCTGTGTGGTTTTTTTTTAAATTTTAGATAATAAATTTATTTTATTTGGTTTTCTATGATAATCTTGATGTTAAAAAATTGATTTGTTAGCCTCCAATAAATAAATTTCATCAAATTCCTAATTGAATGGTCCAAGTAGAAGGGGAACTAACCTTTCAAAAGTGATAATCTCTCGTTGAAAATGTTGTTTCTCCATAAAATCATTCCATGTTTAAAAAAAAAACCTCAAGAAATCTTGATGTGATGTGAGGAATAGTGACAATGAAAGTTCTTGTAAAGTGGAAATTACAGAATTTATTTTCCAGGGGTAAATGTGGGATAAAAACTATAATGAATATTAAAAAAATAAAATCTATAATAGATTAAATGTTATATAATTATTTAATATTATTTTAATTTGGTTTAAAATATTAGAAGAAAAATATGTAGGAAGTTTAAATCGAAATTAGGTTCAATATTCAAGATAACATTTTAGTAGAAATTTTTTGGCAAAAAATTTTAGGGGGAAATTTTGGAGGGAAAGTTTAATTCTTTCAGCTATATATTATCATTGGGAGAGAGATCATTTTCATCATTCAACATATTTTCTTTAAATGTTATGGATTCCTCTGATACTGAAGTTTCATTTTATGAAGCATCAACATCTTCGTCACGTAACAATTCTATTCATATTTATGATATAATGAGATAAACAATGATAAAGGGCACGAATATGAAGAATTTAAAATAAATAGAGAGTCAAAATTTTCACTTAGTACTAATCCTATAGACTATGAGAGCAACAGTGACAAAGGCCAAGATGAAGAGTTTCAAAAAAATAGAAACTCACAATTTCCACTTAGACTTAATCCTAAGTACTTCGAGAGCAATAGTGATGAATGGCAGGATGAAGAATTTTCAGTGAATAGAAACACACTTTTTCCACATTCTCCTAATCCTAAGGAATTTGATAACCATAATGATGAATGGTAGGGTATAGAATCTTAAATGGATAGAGAGTCGTGTTTGCCACCTACTCCTAATCTTAAGGACTATAAGAGAAATAGTGATGAATGACAGGATGTAGAATTTTCATTGGATAGAGAGTCACATTTGCCACTTAGTCCTAATCCTAAGGACTATGAGAGGAATGATGGTGAATGGAAGGATGTAGAATTTTTAGTGGATAGAGAATCACATTTCCCACATAGTCCTAATCCTAGGGACTATGAGAGCAATAGTGATGCATGATAAAATGAAAAAAATTAAGTAAATAAAGAGTCACATTTTCCACCTAGTCCTAACCCTATGGACTTTGAGAGTGGGAGTGATGAAGGGAAAGATGAATAATTTATAATAAATTGAGAGTCTCAATTTCCACTTAGTCATAATCATATGGACTATGAGAGCAACGATGATGAAGGTGAGGATGAAGAATTTTCAATAAATCGAGAGTCAGAATTTCCACATAGTCCTAATCCTATGGACTACGAGAAAAGCAGTGATGAGGGGAAAGATACATGTTAGGTCCCTATATTACTACTATAGTCCCTTATTATTGTTATTGTAACCCCCTTATTGTTATTTTTGTACCCCTATAACCCCAATATTGTTATTATTGTTCCCTTAAATTATTATTGTTAGGTCAGCTAGGATTATATTGTGACCCCATGGACTCCTATATATAGAAGGAGGTCTTGTCATTTGTATCATCCAAGAATTGTTCATTTATGTAATGTAAAGGCGGTTTTCCCCTCGAACTGGCTTATCTATAAGGCATTTATCTCTCTTTTCTTCTATTTTTGGAGCTGGTTTCATAACATTTGGTATGAGAGCTTTGGATTCTAGGGTTTCGATGCACAAAATAGGCCATCGTGTAATTTTCGCTATAAAAATTTTTCTACAAAGTTTCAGAGGCTGAAATTTTTACAGAGCGAAGCCGAAATCCTGATCAACATCATGTAAATATTTCAGATCTTGGTTCACAACATTTTAGGAGATATGATCTGTGGAATTTAGGGTTTTTTCAGGCTCCCGAATTTCACCTAAAACAGGTCATCGGGGAATTTGTGCTATAAATTTTTTTATACGAAGGTTCAGAAGCTGAAATTTTTATACAGCGAAGCCGAAATCTAGAGGAAAATCCCGTAAAAATTTCAAATCTTCGTTCGCAATAGTTTTGGAAATATGATCTATGGAATTTAGGGTTTTTTCAAGCTCTTCAATTTCATCTCAAAGAGGTGACCATGGGAATCTAGTTATAAATCTCTCTCTCTGAGCGTCGGATTGGAATTCTGTAAACTGTGGCCACTAGTACACAGACTATAGTTTCCTATGTGTCAATTTTAGAGCCTAAGGAGGAATAGTGACACATGGAACGTCGTACAAGTTCACTCTACTAAACCAGTCCATAATTAGGTCATTGTGGGAGATTGGGCATAACTTTGCTTTGAAGAATCCATATCAGGTAAGAACCATGGCATTCGAAAGAAGATTCAGCGGGATACTACACAGACGAATTTCAGATATTGAAGATCCAAAATCATAGAGATAATTGAGTTTCAATATCGAGCTCCTCAAAAGCAAGAAAAAGGTGTGTAATTTGTTTTTCTCGAATTTCATAATTCTTGTGTGGAAATCAGTTTGGAGTGATTCCAAGGGAATATTGAAGCATAGATATCATTATTGGGTTCTAAAATTCCACCTAAAAAGAATTCAATACCCATTAAGCCTTCAGAAGGCACTACTATGACTCGTGAAGAGGAAGAAGCGCAACATGACATATCAAAATTACAAGAGCAAGTGCACCAAATTTCTCTCTTGCAAAGAGAAACAAAAAATGACATGGAAGTTTTGAAGAAAGGCGTGGAAGTTAAGATGGATGGTTTGAATAATGACATGGAAGCTAATATGGATGGCATGGAAGCTGGAATGGAAGATAAGATGGATGACATGGAAGCTAAGATCGATGAAAAAAAGAAGGGCAACATGGAAGACATGAAGAATGATCTAAAAGAAGACATGGAAGGTTTGATGACAAGGTTAATACAATAAATTATTCTTAATGGAAAAAAGATAGTAGAGGAAACACATGATGAGAACAAAATAAATTTTAATTGTGATTTCATAAACTCTAATGTTGGATTGAAGAGCCACCATATTCCAAAGATGGATATGAGGAAGTTTGATGGAAAGGATCCTGTAACATGGATACTATAGATGGAGAAACATTTTGATCTCAATAATGTGTAAAACACACAAAAGGTACGCATTGCAGCTTTACATTTAGAACAAAATACATTTGTATGGTATCGATGGCTTTGCTCCCATAAAAAAATTGTCACTTGGTCAATTTTTACGGAAGAAATGATAGCACATTATGAGGATACAAAGAGAAACACCTTCTTTAGCCAATTGATAAACGTCAAACAAAAGGGTTCAATGGTGGAGCACATTGAGGACTTACAAAAATTGAATATAAGGGTAACTGATATTCCAGAGGAGCACAGGATTGATGTCTTCATAGGGAATTTAAAGGTAACATCCAACATGAACTTCACCTTTGGGAATGTGATTCATTGGAGAAGGCATTCAGGTTGGAAAGAAAAAATGAATATAAAATTATGGCGACAAGGAATCCTACCACTCACATCTATAAATATGGAAGTGTTGCTACTCCTAGACCTTCACAACCTACAAGGTTGACACCACAAAAATTGGAAGAAAACAGAGCAAAAGGGATTTTCTATAGTTGTGATTGCAAATACACAAAAGGTCATAAGTGTGTTGAGAAGAAATTCTTTTACATAGATTGTGAAGAGGAGGAAGAAAATGAACAAGAAACTTCAAAACAAGAGGATATACACCAAGAACCAACCCTAGAAGAAGAAGAAATGAGTTCGACCATATCATGTAATGCATTGGCAGGAATTACCACTCCTCAACTCTAGCTAGGAAATTTGAATTCCATGAATGCATGGGCTATTTTTAGTTGATTAACTAGTTTAATTGAGAGATCGGTGAGTTAACAACATTTCTACTGCTCAACTGGGCTTCAACTGACTTATTTGATTACTTAAGCTCAATTAATTTTGTTCAACTGAAAATAACTGAACTAGGTTGCTAAATTTTAGCAATAACTGCATGCACAAGTCTATTCCAAGCCTACAAAATCTAATTAACTTATCTAACTAGGAAACAAGGCCATGCCACACAATTTTACTGCCATCCAAGTCATCCTGCTAATGTGGAAAATCGAGTTGCTTAATTTGACTAAGGAAAAACTCAAATTAAACCATTCTTGCTAAAATGTCTAACAAATAGTAGAATATTTAGGAACGAAAATTTTTCAATCAGCAATTCTATGTCTCTTGGATGAATACCATGCTTCCAGAAATATTTGTATGTTCCATATAATCAAATTGAAAGGTTTAAGTTGCAAATTATGGAGTGAAGAATATAGGTGAAGAGGTAATTAGGTTAAATCCCTGCATCATGAGCCTCAGGTCCCTTTTATTATCGAAATATTTTCTCATTTGAAGGGACTTGTCAATCACATTGTAAAATGATATTATCATTATACTTTGCAAGCTCATTACCAAGGAAATTAATATAAATTTTAATAATATGCTTATTATAAAGTTGAAATTCATTAATACTTTATATGAGAGAGACAAATATTAGTTGATTGCAACTTGAATGCATACTAAATAAAATATTGCAGGCATTAGTTCTGAGAGAGAATTCAAAAGAAACATGAAAATGATTTGTAAACATAAGTAACAAAGAAGTTTCTAATGTATTTTCTTTAAATAAGCTTATAACACATATTTCATTAAAATTGTATAATTTGTATTACAAGAACATCAATAGAATTGAATTTTTGTTATTTTAAAATTCTAGAGTCCATATCCACTATTTAATTCCAGAGTTAATGAAATATGTTTTTTAATGTTAAATGTGAATTTGAAAATCTACTCCTCAAGTCATATATATATATATATATATATATATATATATATATATATATATATATATATATATATATATATATATATATATATATATATATATCCTCCATGCAGATTTATGATAATTTAAGCCTAGCATCATGATTAAATCCCTTTGGAACAAAATGATTTCCAATAGCCATGAATAAGAAGCTGGAGGTTTATATATATATATATATATATATATATATATATATATATCCTCCATGCAGATTTATGATAATTTAAGCCTAGCATCATGATTAAATCCCTCTGGAACAAAATGATTTCCAATAGCCATGAATAAGAAGATGGAGGTTGCATTAATTTGGAAAATAAGCCCACGGTTGAAAACCAATGAAATATGAAAGCATAGAAACTAACTTAATTATTTTGATGTACAATCCAACCTCCAATAATGATGATTCAACTAACATGACTAAAAATTTCATGAAATGCTTATGAAGAATAAGGCTTGAAGCTGCAAATTAGGGCATGGGAATTGAAGGTGAAAAATGATTAGCAACACAAGATACATTCCTATAATTTGCATAGCATACCATGGGAAGTATGAAGCTTGAGAATGCATCATGAAAGCAACAAATTCACAAACCCTAATGCATTCAATATAATGAGGACCAAGATAAAGAAATATTATCATCGTCACTCATCCAACATAAATTTGTGATTTGTGAATTGCAATGCATGTCATGGAGACATAAAGCTTGAGGGTGGATGAGGCTTAAAATGCATCATTAAAACAACAACTTCCTTAAATCCCAATGCATTCAAAATATGTAAACGAAGATGAAGTAAGGATGTGCATAGGTAATGTGTCTCGTGAAAACATCAACAACCAAAGAGTTTGATGGCATCTATTTCATGAAAGATCTTATCAATTTAAGACATAGTCATAGCCATTGAAACCTTGAAAAGTAGACTTGGGCCCAAATTTTGGTGTTAGGCTAAAATTTTTGGGTCTTGTTGTAGTAGCTACAACACCAACCTAGATCCATCTTAACTTTTGATCTACCAAGCCCTGAGAGAGATCAAATTCCTTTTCATTCTAAAATAGCTTTGCATCTCAAGGGATGTGTTCTCTCATGACAAATGGTAGATTCAAAGTTAAGATGGATCTAGGATGGTTTAATTATTAATTATAATTATAATTATAATTATTAATTATAATTATAATTATAATTATTAATTTTAAAATTTTATTTTATTTTATTTTCATGTAATTGAACCAAATCAAAATGTTAAACATGATAGGATAGGAAATTACAACATGTCTTCCATACTGTGTTGGAGAGCGTCTATTTGCACAAACACAAAAAAATGTTGTCTGCACAAACACTCAAGTTAAAATTATGTGGAAAAAGATGCATAAAAAATTATAATATATATTGGTCAATAATATTAACTAAATTAGCAATGGTTAATAGGCAAATGGAATCCTATAGTCTTACTTTGGGAGGAACTAATAAATTAAGATGTTCAGCTGGAGAGCTCCTCAACCCAAATGAGTATTTTTTTTTATTTGACTAAACAAATATTATTTATTAATAAATAATATTTTATTATAAGGAAATAATTGTTAAAATATAATCCTTAATATTGAATTAAGGAAAATAATTAGTCAAAAGGAAAATTGGAATGAAATGAATATCTAAAATAAAAATAATATGTAGGTCAAGCCTAAATAATCCAAACAATAAAAACTTGATTAATCAAATAAAAATAATATTTGGGTAAAACATAAATAACCCAAAACAATTAATTCTAAAAACTTAAAAATAAATCAAAATAATAAATAATCAACTTTAAATAAAGAATATTTGGGTCAAACCTCAATAATCGAAACACTAAAATAAAAATAATATTTAAGTTAAACTTAAATAATCAAAATAATTAATTCTAAAAAATTAAAATTAAATAAAAATAATAAGTGGTCAAATTAATTAATTAATTAATTAAAATTAAATAAATCAATAAACCAATAATAAAAGAAATAAAGTAATTAATCGTTTATTTTTATTAAAAAAATACAAATAAATAAATAAATAATCACTACAGAAATATCTAAACATTACTTCCTTCAAAAACTAAGAATATAACATCACTACACAAATATCTAAACATAACGTATGTGAGTAGTTATCCAGATGGCATTATCTTGTGCAAAAGTTATAATAAGACTTTCAATTTATAGTACGGTCAAATGTTTGAAAATTAGCTATTTTAATAATATTGAAAAATAAATTTGTATTTTTCAAAGTTAACCATCATAAGTTGCATTGGTCAAAATAGTCATAAAGAAAATCAATCAAAATATATGGATATAGTAATTATCAATCAATCAAAAAATGTGTTCTTTAATAGTATATATCAATCAAATATTACTATTCATTTAATTATCATTTTAATTTATTACTATAAATCAACTAAAATTTATTAAATTATTGCAAGTAACATGCATTAACTTTGAAGACATAAATTTTTTCAGGGCTAGAATAGATGGTGATGGGGTGTATGATGTTAAAGAGAGATCTGGCCGAGGCTAAGGACAATCCCTAGATGATTTTGATAGATAATATGCCCCCATTTAAGTGTTTCTCAAGCCTAAAATTAGGTGGGCAGTCATCTCAAGACTTATACAACTTAGCAAAAAAATAATTAAAAATATAAATTTAATATTACCAAATATTTATTTAAATATAATGATAATATTATAGGTGATTGGAGACTTCCAACATTATTCATATTATGGCTAGGGATTTCAGAGTTAAAACTGTATACTATTTGTAATCCATCACAAACACTACAAAGTTCTAATAGGAAAATCCCAAACAACAAAATAATAAAATTATATTATTAACTTTTATTATAAAAACATTTTAAATATAAATTAGTTAATATTCATTTATAAATTCACTCTTTTAAATACCTCTATATTATAAATTAATTCATTTTCTTTTATCGATCATTGAAAATTGGCTATCACATCTCACTTCTTTAAAAGTTAGATATTAGATATTTATATATAAAAAAAATGTGTATATTTGTGAGTGTTATCATTCCATAATTTCGTATTAGGTTCTTTCGTATTAGGTTCTTAAAAAGTTAAATAATGAATATTTAATTTAAAAAATAGAAATTTGTGTACGTAAAAAGGGATAAATTAGTTATTATGTATTAATAATAGATATTTAATTTTAAATTAATCAGTTTGAGTAGGTCTAATGTTTAAAAGTACGTGTTTCCTTTTAAAAGGTTATAAAGTATGTATGTTTTTGTAAACTTAGCAATCAAATTATTGTATGAAAATAGGTCTTTTTGTCCCACAAAGATAAAAAATTTAGACACCAATTTCATGTCTAGCTTAACCATAACTTTAAAATTAGATAATAATAATAATATGAAGTTCAATTTTTAAGTAAGAAATGTCGAATATAGACAACATGGAAGCAGCTGAATATAGGCAACATGGAAGCAGCTGGAACTGGAACATCATAGTTTTCTGAACAATGAGATTGGGATCATGTATTCACTAATGTAGATTGGGATAGTAATTCCGCAGCAGTGGAACAGTTTGACATGGATTTGGATGGAGCCCAGTGGTCGTCATGGGATGATTTAATCACCCACAACGATGATAATGGCTGCTCCGTTAATGTTGCCAACGGAATTGGAGGCAATTGAAAAGTATTTAATAATAGATGACAATAATAACATGGAGGAAGATCCCATATCGAGTCCTCGGGCTGATGCCAACGTCTTCCAATGCCCCATAGACAATGATTATCCAGCTGCTCTAATTGCTGTGGTTCAAACGCTTTCTGAATCTGCTGTGGTCACAAACATGTAGGCGGACTCGCCCTCTGTCCAGGTCGATCATGGCGCACTTGAGGATATGGAATACATCTCTTGACAGAGGCTCGTACATCTCTTGTGAAACCGTAATTACAATAGATTCTGATTTTTTTTCAGAAAGAAAAAAACTGTTTTATTATGGAAAATAAAAACAGTACATAATACAATATAAGAAGTGAAGGGAGTAATCACTTCCAAATTATGTAACATTGCTTCTAATACCAAAAATATTGTGATCTGGCAAAGCATACCCATCACATGAGACTCATAATCCAGCAAGGAGTCGATGATAATGTCTAAAAAAATCCCCCAAATGCCACTTGGAAATGTAGCATGGAGAGAAAAGATAAACATATACATATCATGGGGACAGTCCCACACCGTAAAAGTGAACCCATATCCACCAAATAGAAAAAACAGAAGTGGAGGATCAGACAAATCTGTAGATATGAACCCACAACATTCGGGACAATAGCGCCTATTGACTGAAATTACTAGGTGCCTGTCCATTGTGAAATAGTAATTACAAAACTAGCCCCTGTTGACTGAAATTGCATTGGTGTTGATTATGGAAAATAGAAATCTATTTTTAATATATCACAATTGGAAAAAAAAATTAGTTTGTTATTATTATTGTGATTATTGAAAATAGAAATTTGATTTTAATATATTAATTTTGAAAAAAATTAGTTTGTTATTATTATGTTGAATAAATTTATATTATATAATTAAATGGTTTTAAAGTTTGTAGATAGTTTTAGTTTTATATGAATTTATTTAATATTTTAAAGATAAATTTTTAGATATATTGAAATAACTTTAAATATAATTTTTATATTTAGAATTTTGAGATTTTGTTACTATAAATAACAAATTTTATATTATAATTTGGTTTATAATGTAATATTAACAAATTTGATAATTATAATTTTGTCTATTATGTAATATTGATAAATTTGATACATTTTGCTTTTCAGTGTTTTTAGACTATTTTAAATTAAAAATGTCTATAGCCTTTTGAGGACTATGGATCAACTCTGTTATGAGAAACGAAATATTGGGAGACGTTTTCGGTGAAAACCACTTCAGAAACGAAACGGTACGGAAAACTACATTTTATATGGGCCTTCTCGTTTTCTTCTAGTGAAACAGATCGTTTCCCACAACGTTTTATGAAAAAACGTCTCCCTGTTTTGGCTGGAACGTTTTCGTTCCGCCTCCGTTTTTCCTCCATTTTTTAAAACCCGCAGTTCCCTTTTCAATTAAGGTTCAAGGCCTGAAACTTACTGATTTTTGTTCGTCAAGTTTCCTTTTGTAGTTGTGATTTCGCAGTTGTTTTCGCCAGCTGCATGCGAGCTAGCAGTTGCCTGTAAATCAATGTTTGACGATTTAAGCTAAGAGCAGGAGCAGCGTAGATTCATCCTTCAGCATACGTGGGTGTCCTTTGTAAAGCTTGGAGAGAAGCGCATCCTTCAACAGATGCGGATTTCCTTTGTAAAGATTGGAGAGAAGCACATTCAATTTGAGGATTCCCAATTTCCTGGTATGTTTTCATATCAACCTCTGTTTCTTAATGTGTGGTATTTTTTATTTTATTTTTGGTCTTCGTTTGTCTTCGTTTCGCCTCATTGTTCACATGAGACTCAACCATTTTTAATGTGTCCTAATCGAGTAAACTTTACTTCTGATGCATAATTAAGGTAATCAAAATGTTTGATGCATATAGGAAATTTGAGCTGTCTCAAAGTTGGAACTAATATTCAGTGAAATCTAGAGACTAGCAAAGATATAACCCTGCTAAACAAACCTGTTCTTTCATGGATTAATTTTGATTGTCGGTTTTCCTTATTAGTCTTTATTTGTAACTCCTGGTATTGCAATTTCCTTTATCTGTATTCTTCCTAGTCTTTATTTGAAACTTCTGGTATTTCAATTTCCTTGATCTGTATCCCTCCTTCAATCAGTTTGTGTGAGTTGAAGTCACTGTCCCTCGTCTAGACTTATGGGAACTTGAAAGTGAAATTTGTGTGCTATTGATATATCTCATAGAGAACTTCTACAATTTTTATTTGGCATGTCATCAAGTTTCAACCATGTCCATAAATAAATTTTTAGTTTGCCCTGTTTACTGAGTTTGAATTTGGAGGGTCAAGACAATATGGAAATTATTTGTGGGGGGAAATCCAGTTTAGAAAAACCTGAGGAGTATGCATCTAATTTTGAAGTTGGTTTACCTATTTTGGATTCTACGTGATTTTCTAAGTTCTCTTGTAGGCTTGCACAAACATCAATTCATTTAGCCAACTTCATTCCTTTACATAATCGGACTGGACCCAGACATTTTTGTTGGGACCAAGCTCGTGAGTGTTTATTTGCAGTTAGTTGTTTTGAAGGATGTGCTCAGAATGTTTGAAAAAATATGCGATAGAGGTGGAAATGTTTTTATATGGAGTATGATGATCAAAGAGCATGACAGAAATGAGTTTTCTGAGGAAGCCCTTGAGATTTTATTACCAAATGCAAGGAGCAAGAATCAATTCAAATAATTTCACCTTTCCCTTTCTACTAAAGGTTTGTGTAGCCTTATTGCCTCTGCAAGAGGGACATAATATTATTAGTCGCATATTTAGAAGTGGGCTTGAAGGGAATGTCTTTTTGGAGGATTTTCTTAATAAGCTCTAGACTAGCACAACAACCATTTTGAAATGCCTAGAGTGGTTGAGGGTGATTCAAGAAACCATTTGCACTCTGTATAACAAGTTGTCTATGATTGAGGCTTCATATGATGAAGATGAAAGTGATGAAGATTTCATTGTCTCGGTAATACGCTCATATATGCTTTCTCTCCCCATCCCACTAGGGATCCTTCTCAAATAATAATAATGAAAACAATATGCAAATAAAAAATTGGGATAGTTTCTCTGAATTTATTTAAATTTTAGATTTTAGGAATCTTTTAAAATCAATGAAAACAATATGCAAATAAAAAATTGGGATAGTTTCTCTGAAGTTATTTAAATTTTAGATTTTAGGAATCTTTTAAAATCTTATGGACAAGACCCATATCAAATAATTAAGTGAGATTCCCACTCAAGTCAAATTCCAAAATTTTCTAAAATCCACATCTTTTCCCAAATCCACAATAGAAATAAGAATGTTAGGATGGTTTGCATGGTAAATTTCTGCATCTGATGTATAGTGTAAAGATTATAAGCAAGATAACATTGACTAGTAGGTGAGGAATCCTGCCTTTTCGTGCCCTATAGTAGGCCAGGTTGAGATGGAAGCGCAGTTACCTGATGGGAAAGGGTCTGCATCTATTGGGATAGGACGATGATGTAGATTAGGGCTCGGGAATCAGGATTCATTAGGAATGCGGAGGACATAAGATTACAAAATAAGCTAAATGATTTGGCTAAACTGAATTTTGGCTGAATTTATGTTCGAAAGACTCTTTTTTGGCCAAATTTGGTAACTAGAGTTTGCACAGTGTGTCTGTAAAGAAACAATTCTCTAACATATTCGCCAAGAGTATCCAAGTTTTCATGTCAATGCCAGTTCAACAAGAGAGTGATTTGTAACTTTTATTAGAATTAATTTATTGTAATAGTTATTTTGGACTATATTTTTATTATAGATTTTAGGAATATTTTAAAATTATAGATAGTAGCGAGGCAGATTCTGAAAATATCTTGGAATCTGATACACAGTACTGAGTCAAATTATGAAAATATCTAAGAATCCATGAAATACCAAGATATATTAGGAATATCCTGAAATCTGATACATAGTAGTGAGGCAAGTTCTGGGAATATCCTGGAATCTAATACCATAGCCATAGTGTAGAGACTATTGAGGGAAGAAAGAGAACTAAGAAGTGGCATCACCAATCCACCTCCTTCAACCATCTCTATAATGTGTGCCTCAAACCTAAAACACACATGTTATAGCCTATAATTTTTTCCCAAAATCTTTTGAATTTATGTGTAATAGCAGTACTGTATGTATTCAACAAAGACACTTTTCACTCAGGTAACTTGCTTGATAGGATAACAATGGTATTGGCAACACCCGATTGTAGTGGTAAATAGTTAATGTACATTAGAAATGATCAATTATAATTCAAACAATTAACAGTTATGCTTAGTCAAGTAGCGAGGATAATGTTGGAAGTGAAGTAGGAGTAGAATTGAATCATTTGAGCGAAGAAAAAACTGTCATAAAGACCAAATGAAGTGTGGGAATATTTTAATGTTTTTGAAATCGTGAGTTAGAAATATTTGGATTCATTTGAAAACCTGTATCTATAAGCTACCTAAGCTACCTAATTAACTTAGGTACAGAAATAACTTGATATTGTTTTTTTAATATAAGTTTCACTTTAAAAAACCACAAAAAACTTCATAATGCGTAGTCATTCAGCCACTCATCCACTTACAGAGAGCAATTTTCCAAAACAACATAATAAATTAAAAGTATTATTTTCACATAACATCAAAAAAATGAAATTTTCAATCTCATCCAATGTTATAACTAATCACACATCCATATGAAATTCACATTATGTGTACAACTGTTGATCGGAGTTTTCATATTCCCACTGTCCATTCACTGGAGGGTAGCCTCTTGCTACGATGTCTTTTGTTTGTCACCATAGAAAATGAAAATAAAAATTGTAAGCATAGAATCTAACATATATTGAACTAGTAGAGGAATTGAAATTAAACTCGATACAACAATATCTTTATACAAAATGCTGAAAATACTTGAACAAACAATAAGCTCACTTGAAATTGTAACCGAACATGGGATACAATGTACATTTTACAAAACATAAATAATGAAATATTTGTACAGACAATATATATTCAACTGTACAGCCAATTCCCTGATCTCATTATCAGTTTGCATTGATAATCTAAGTACCCGGGACTTAAATCGAGGTCCAGTAAGTTTAAATAATAAAGGGGTGGGACTTGACAGTAAGTTTAAATAATAAAGGAGTAGGATTTGGTGGCCAAAGTGTTCATCAAGGGATAAGGGGAAAAGATATAATTATCATTTTGTAATAATAATCTCAATTCTCACAAGTAAATCTTGACAATAAGTTTAATTAAATGGATGGAATTTGGTAAGATTGAAAATTTTAATTATTATATTGTAATGAGAATCTAAATTTATGTAAGTAAATTTACACACTAAGGTTAAATATAAGATGGCATTGGAATTTGGATGGGAAATTAAATAATTTTATATATATATAACATCTTTTTGGAATTAATTCATCAAATTTAAATAATAATATTTTGAAATTTCAATTTTTAATTTAATTTAATTTTTAATTGAAATTATAATTAAATAAATGATATATTTCATTTTAAAATTTTTATTTTTTAATTGAAATTATAATTGAACATAAAGTGTCTAGATAATAATAAGAGAAATTACAGTGTATTAAAGTAGTTTAATTGGCAAGTGTTATATTATGAAGTATTATATAAACCATGAGATTTAAGGTTCAAATTCCCAATTGATCAAGTATGTATTATGTATTTTTTGCTCAACGAAAAGTCGAAATAGAAAAGCATTTCATTTTAGAATGTGAGGCCTTCAAAGATAGGAGGGAAAATTATGCAGATATTTTGGCAGCTAGCTAGGCTACAACTCACTAGAGGGTAGCTAGATATTTTAGCAGCTAGCTAGGCTATAGCTCAAAGGAGGGTAGTAGCTTGGTACTTATGTTTTGATAAACATTTGTAATATGTTTCTTATTTATAATTTAGTCTTAAACATATGACTGCGTAAAATTAAGGATACACAATGTTACATTTTTTCTTAGTTGGACAACTTGTTATCTATTATGGATCTGATTTACATTTTCTCATCTTTTTCGGTGGTAGATGCGTATGCATCTCAAGTCACACTCTCATGTTATATTAATGAATTTGTCAATTTTCATCCATCTTGGTATACCTCCATCTTGAATTTAACCATTTTCATCGATCTTGGTATACCTCCATCTTGAATTTAACCATTTTCATCCATCTTGATATACCTCCATCTTGGATTTATCAATTTTCATCGTACCCTCTAATCATTTAAAGTAATTCTATTTTTGTAAAATCAGAAAAGTAGGATAGACATATTTTTTTTAGGCAAATTGGTGCTATACTAGATCTGTTGTACTTTCACCTGCCACCAAGTTCCTAAGTCTTTATAAATCATCATGATCTGAAGTCAAATTTCTCAATTTAGCTATAATTTTCTCAACTTTAATTTGCCCAAGATAAATACAACGATTATAAGGTTAATATAGTTTAATCCTTGTGTTCTTTCTGACATATTCATACTTGTATATTAGTCATAACTATTTAAATTAAAATGTGTTCAATTTTCTAATATTTATGTTACATAAACAATTTCTACTCACCATATTACGTAGTAGTTTAATAGGGCGTGTTGGGCCTCATATATTCCCATGCTTTCATCATGCAATATCATCGTTCATACCCTAAAACCCTAGGTTTTTAACCTGTTCCGTACCCTAATTCCATAAATTTCCGTCAAATACATACCATAGTTGGTTATCATTAGTTTTATTAGATTTTCTATGATTAAATATGATTATTCCATGATTTACTAATAACGGTTTTGCTAATATCATTTCTCACAATGTTCCATCGCCGAATTTCTTCATAAGCCACTAGAGTACGGGAATGACTAATTTAGGGCTTTGACACTTTCAGCATGCTTACGGAGAAATTGAGAGAGTCTATTGTAAAAAATGATGTTATAATACCTTTCCATAACTTGGATTTCACCCAGGTCACTCATGTCAGTCTCTAGAAGGAAATTAACAAATTTACCCAAATCTGCAACAAGTTTCAAACTACCAACTTCTGCCTCGATTTTTGTGCAACTGATGGAGAATGAAGAAATTAGGGAACACGGGTTTTGGTCCCAGTACAGCACATATATTACAAATAAATCAATTTTCTAAAATTCCTTACGGTTTGGAAGATATATTGAGTTATTTGAGGTCAATTTATATAAAATTTGAAAAATCCTTTCTTGTAAACTTCTCCCAAACAGCCATGTTTTGGACCTGGAAGTTAAGTTCCTGATTTGTAGGGGTCAAATACAGTTGGCAAGGTTGATGATTTCTATGCATCATCTTTTGGACCATTCTAGATCATCTCCAACATCTTATCCATGAAGCCACGAATGGAATATTGTTGAACAACAAACCAAGATTAAATTGTAATCAGATTTATAGATCGAGTTTAGTATAGAAATATTTTTGGGTTGATATGCAAAAAATATTTTCCATTTTGTAACTTTAAGGCCGCTTATAAAGCCTACGTTGGAGGGAGCAAAAGGGGGGAAGTTGTCACTGTGTGTACGTAGAACCTTGAGTAATTGCTGAGCTTTGTTATTTTAGTTCAAGACTTGTTTCAATAATGCAATGGGTGTGTGTTGATTTCAATTTGCGTGAAGCACCATTGTGATGCGTTTGTAGCTTGAGTCAATTAAAGATCTTCTTTTTTTGTAAGTTTTAACCTTCCAAGGTGTGGCAAGGGCCCAGCATAGTCTAGGAATTAGTTTCAATGAAGGTAGATTAAAATTAGTTTGTGTTATTTTCATTTACATAGTTTTTGATTTCATAATTACATTGTGGTTTCGTTTCATTAAGATTTTGATCATACCTCGTATCATATTTCTTTTCGTTCTAAGAATTCATGAGAATTGTTAAATTGCGTGATTGATCTCTTTTTACAAAGCATTACTCTGTTTCCTTAAAACGCAATGTTATTCTGAAGTGCTTGGAGACGGAATTGTATTAAATGATTATGTTCATGCGTCAAAGTAGTGGTTTAATAATGTGAGTTCCCTCTGTGTGTGTGTTTTATATTTCCAACAATGAGTATGACTGTCACAAAAAGTGTGAATTCAAAGAGTTGTATGTTGAGTTGTGTGCGTGTGTGACTGTAAATTCTAAGCTACATACATAGACTATACATAGTGTTAAATTCCCTTAAAATAGCACTCATATTCGGAAGTTTCATTGGTGTTGGAAATTGTGTTTGATTCTTTGAGGTCGTTGAACATGTGTTTGAAAGATAAATCAACAAGTAGTATAATTGTTTTTGAATCCAAATCATTTGAGTATCGTACGTGTGTTTAGAAGTCGGCCTTAGAATCCTGGCTGTGAATTTGAATCAAACTTAAAGTGGTATAGTTGCATTTTCAGAATAGCAGTGTTTACATTTTGAATTGAATAACCTAGGTTTGAGTATTGTTCTTTAGGACAAGCTTTATTATTAAGTAATATAGTTTTATTGCTAGCATTGATAATTTCATTTTCAGTGTGAGTTTGAATATCAATTGCAATAGGTGTTCAACTGTTCATGTAGAGTAAAATTTTAGAGTTACATTGATCAAAAGTGTGAGTTTGAATTTCACCAAGTAGTGTGAGTTTTGTAGTAGGATTTATTTTTGGAACGAGAGTTTAATAGTGAGAATTTGATTGTTTAACAGTGTGTGAGAATTGAACAATAAGGTTTCATTTCAGTGATTTGGTTTAGAGTGTTTAAATGTCTGAAGAACATTTCAAATTGATTTAAGATTAAAATGTGATATTATTTAATTTGAGGACAGCGATAGTAAAGATTTATTTTGTTTTAAATTTGGTCTGAGTTAATTGAATCAAGTTAAGTACAGTATTAGGAATAGTGTGATTTCCTTTGGTTTATTTTCCTCCAAAATAGGATTAATTCAGTTTGGTAGCATAAGGTAAATTAGCTCACACAAGTAGTGTGTTTTAATTTGAATTTCTATTTTAAGTACAGAAGTTGATTTCATAGCAGTAATTTGATTTTTTTTATAAGTGCATAGATTTGTCATACCCGGGGTTTAAGTTTGTTGTTTTGAATAATGTAGAATAATTTGAAGTGTGAATTTAATTCCATAGCCACGGTATTAATATAACTTCATTTGGTTTCGCTTTCTTCCATTCAAAATTAGGAATTCCATGTTTTGCTTTCCTTTCATTGCGAATTTCATGTTTTATATAGATTAGGAGCCTTCAAATTAAAAGCTTTTTGAGATTATTTTAATCCCTTAGATGAGTTTTCTTTCTAGAAAATAAGTGGTACATTAGAGTTCCCTTCTAGCGAATGAATGGTATGTTCTTTTGCAGCAAGTCACTAGTTTGTTCTTTCATAGAAACAATGATTTTGTAGTTAGGAATTAAATTGATTTTATGCCCTAGTTTAGGTTAGATGCTCTAATCCCGTGTTACCTAGGCATGTGCCTCGAAGCTTACGAGTCCCGGATTGATGATTTAATGTTGGAAACTATAAACATATAATTTCCCCAATAGGTGTTTTTAGCTTTTAGCCCTTTTCGAAGAAAATTTTCAGATCGATTTTGCGGTCAAAATTGGGAAATCCATAGTTTTTGGTTGTTGAATCTGCATAGTCTGAATGTTGTTAGGATTTTTCAAAATTCTAAATCTATTTCTGAAATTAAAAATTTGAAATTTAAATGACAAAATATTATGATCTCACCCAAAATCAACTCACCTGATTCCGGTGAAAAAGCCAAAAACACTGCTCCCCATATTACTACCATGTCCTTGTATGTGGTTATATGTATTACACATGAAAAAATTAATACATTCCTATCTCCAGATTTATATTGCTACACAAATACTATTATTGTGTCATGTTTTGTTTTTACACATATTATACAAATGCGACCATTAATGCCTTCATATTGCTCTACTGATACCATTGCTATTGTGTCCTAGTCTGTATTTATATGTATCATAGTAACATTTCTATATTTCCACTCATATTTCTACAATAATGAGTTCTCTTATGATTAATATAGAAATATATTCCATAGTTACTCCTTGAAAAACATTCCTCTAAATAAAAAAGCCAAAAATATCTCAAATAGTATTCAAAATTATATGTATTACACATACAAATATTATTACATTCCTATCCCTCGATTCATATTGCTACACTAATACTATTATTGTGTCATGTTATTTTTTTACACATATTATACAAATGCAACTATTAATACCTTCATATTGCTCAACTGATACCATTGCTAATGTGTCCTGGTCTATATTTATACATATTGTATTAAGATTACTATCCTTCCACTCATATTTCTACACTAATCAGTGCTCTTCGAATATAAACCATGCAAATTCGAATTGGTTGTGGCAGAGAATTATCTATTCTTTATTTCACTCATTTCCCATTACAATGGAAGAAAGTTCACCAGCTTCACAAAGTAGACCACCCCTTTCCCAACAAACATATTCCACAGTAGCGTAAAAAAAAATCCAAAGAAAAGAATATAAAGATTCAAAAAAGGCCTTTGAAGCAAGGTAATGAGTAGTCGTGAAATGCACCAAATCTTATAGTGGAGGAGCAAGTGGATCAACTGTTAGAAAGTGTTGGTTTTTCCCTTATTGTAAAACAAAGAAATCAGGGACTGTAGGAATAGTTCGATGGAATTTACTTGGAATGGGGAAAAAAGAACAAACATGTATATGTACAGGTATACCTAACACAGAGAAACAATCTCTACATAAACAATTTAATGAACTTGAAAATTTGAGACATATTATTGAAGGCTCAATTCAAACCAACAACAATCCTAGTGGATTCGCAGTTGGTGGTCAACACTCTTATTCTCAACATCAAGTTTCAGTTTCAAACCTTGCAAACTTATTGGATGCAAAAGGGAGGGGAAAGCTTGATGCATCCATTAGATGATTTTGTTTCGAAAATATTGTAGTTTTCAATTTTTGTAGATCTCCTTATTGGAAGTAAATGTTGATGGATCTGGTTAACACTACCCCTAAAGGTTACACGCCTCCTAGTTATGAAAAGATGAGAAAAACCGTGTTATTTGAAGATAGGGCTCAGGTTGAATCTAGAATTCATGACATTAAAGATACTTGGAAGGAATATGGGTCTCCATTGTCTCAGAAGGTTGGACAGATATAAACCATCATCCCCTTATCAATATTTTAGTTTCTTTCCCAAAAGGAGTTATGTTCATGAAATCCCATGATACCACATGAAAGACAAAAGATGGTCCATACCTAATGGGTCTCTTGAAAGAGGAAATAGAGGAGGTTGGAAGAGAAAACGCAGTCCAAATTATTACAGATAGTGCCTCAATCAATGTCCTTGTTGTGGGATTGATTGAGGATGAATACCCAACAATTTTTTTGACTCCTTGTTCTGTGCACTGCATGAATTTTCTCCTAAAAGATATTAATAACATTGCATGGGTTGGGAAAACTATAAATGGAGAAAATATGCTACAACATTTTATTGTTAATCATGCAACATCCATAGAAATTTATAAGAAATATGCAAATCTTTAGCTTCTTCGATGTGTTGAGACTAGATTTCCATCTGCATTCATTATGCTTCAACTCCTTATTAAAATGCATTGATGTTTGAGAGAGATGGCGGTATCAACGGATTGGAAGAGATGGAAGGGTTCCCATATTGGGGATGGCCCAAACGTTGAGGACATTATTATTGGCCTTTCTTCAGAGGATTGTTTGAGGAGAGTGGAGTATATTGTCACCCTCATCACACCTATTGTTTCCACCCTTCGCATATTTGATAGTGATCAACAATGCTTAGGGGATGTGTTTGAGAGTATGGATCATATAATGATAGATGAAAATTCTAGGATTGATAAAGACACTAGAAATGAAGTTTGGGAACTTAGCCTGACAAGGTGGAAAATGTTTCATATCCCTCTTCATTTAATTGCATTCTTAATCAATCCTAAATATTATCACAATAAATTGTCTACAGATGTAGAAGTGATGCAAAATTGGAACACTTTTATAAGTAGTTTTTATGATCGTCAGGACCGCACTACTTTACAACGTGAGTTGGGAAAGTACTTGAGATCAGAAGACCATTTTGCAAATGAAGATTGTGCATACAATAGAGAACAACTTGGACCCATAGACTTTTGGATGCAATATGGTATAGGGACTCCATTGCTTCATAGGTTGGCTATCCATTTGATTTCACGGGTATAATCAATAACAAATACCTTTAATGTATTGATTTATTGTTTAAGCAATTAAGTCTAATGTTCATTTTCAATTATTTTCCTTTTATGATTTCAAATGTCTATTGCTAACATAATGTTTTATTTTTATTTTACAGGTTACTAGTTAATCTTCATGTGAAAGAAACTGGAGTGAATATGCCTTTATCCATTCATCAAAGAGGAATCTCCTAGGTACAAAAAAGGAACAATATTTGGTGTTCGTATACTCAAATCTACACTTGTTGTCTCGTTAACAAATACAGTATAAAACTGGACCCACAAGAATATTGGATTATGGTGGTTCACAAGATGATGGAGAGGATGAGCTTCCACTTGAGGTGCTACAAGAAAATGTTCAAGACATGCTTGATAATACCAAGAAGTCTACTGACCATAACAATGCTTTTGGAATTGGGTCAAGCTCAACAACCATTCTAGAAAATGAGCTTGACAATCTAGATTATTAGGTTTATTTGTCTTTTGCATATGAATTGTTAGAAGTGGCTTTAAAGATACACTTATATTCAAAAATATAAATTTAATTATTTATATTTCAAATCTCTTATTCTCATAAATGTTTGTTATTTTTTTGAATTAAAAATACACATATTACTTGTACCTTGAATATCCTGCGAGATTTGTTGAACATTAATGATGTATTATTTAATCCATACCTTAATGAGATACATTGTAAGATGCATTCATTGGAATTGTGATTACGCACTCATTCTAGGTTGCTTCTGGTCATTACCTTTGGTACTGGTGGAATTGTATCCTGCCTGCAACACCTTCTCGTCCTTTATCACCGACAACTGGAGATGGTTAGGCGAACACTTCATTTTATTTTCACCGTTGATCAACCTGCCAGGGATCAAACGGTGTGTGGGCTCAATCCAGGCATTAGGGTAACGAACCCTAACCCTGCTCTATCGTTCCAGTCTCATTCGGCTGCAAACCCTCTCTTAGCCCAGCTTTGAAACTATTTCGCTTCTATGGCAGTGGGTAACATATTTGGGGTTAATCCTCCAGCGAACAAGGTGAGGATGGGGTTTGACTTATCTCACAATCATTTTGTTGAGTTTCCTCCTTTTTCTTCAACTCAAAACTTAATCTCTCTTCTTAATCTCTTTTATTGTTTTACGGGTCTCGATTTTCTGATTTGTTGTTGTTATCTGGCATTGCAGGTTACGTTGCGACAGGAGTTGTCCAATTTGAGTGATGATGGAGTCCCAATATCCCCTTTCTCTCCCAAACAGATAAATCCTCTACCCCGTCAGTCTTGTGTGTTCATAATTATTGTTCTCCTTTGGCTTATCATTTTATAAGTGTTATATTTTCCCACTCTTGGCTTATGGAGGAAACCCTCCCGTCATTCGCTTCCATGGAGCACCTCGTCTCACACTACTGGAGGAAATGATGCCACTTAGGTGTTTCATTTTATTTTATTGTAATTTTAATGTAAGTATTCTTGTTGGATTTGTTAAGCTTCTCATACATAGCATATAATTGTTATTGCTTGTTGTTGTGCTCAAGGGTTGTATCCCTCTTATGGGCAGGTTTTTAGATTTTACTGAACACATTATGGGATCTACCCATGATTACTTGCCTCACATATCTTGGAGGTTTAGTCTTTCTAAAATTATGCTTAAGAGTATAAACCCTCTTTGGAGGTGTGATATTTTTTTGAACTCAGGTTTTTCATGTTTAAGTTGCGTAAATTTTTGGAAAGGACTATAATTTTTTATCAAGACAGTGGAGCTTATTCCACACACATTAGTTTCATTTATTTCCCGATGTATTGTATACTTGACTCTTCAGTTCCAATTTTCTTGCCAAATAATAGTATTTATGAAAAAAAAATTGTGGAACTGTTACATCGTGTCTAATTAAATTTGTTGTTCTTGAACTACAGTTTAAGGAATTTTATGGCTACGGTATCTCTTCTAGAGTATTTTCATCAATTTCCATTTAATTTTTTTTCCATGTTAAGCTATCTTGTTGAAACCCTTGTCCCCTTTTCTTGGGTTATTCCGACAGAGGTTTTGTGGCCAATGTGACAGGGTTACACTCATTGAGAGAATGTGGTAATCTTATTTCTAGCACTTTGCAGATTAACAGATTTTTTATATCAAGGAAATTGAGTTATCATGAATAATGATTCTTCTATTTCTTAATGATTTCGACAATACATGTTCTATGGTAATTCCTTGTTGTCATTCTTTCTTCTAAATTTGTTTGAATACAGTTTTCTTCTTGTCCTTTGCATAGACATATGTAATATGCTTGGCACATTTCCTTCAATTCTATTACATAGATTCTGAATATTGTACATTAGTTACCATCAAAAAGATATATATGTAAACAAATTAAGTATTACATTCTTTGATAATACAACTTTAATCTGGTATGGTAAAAAAGACACAAGACCCGAGCTGGTTATTGCGGCTAGGGTATTAAACTTATGCTACCCTTTATAATAGTTAGCATAGACCTTACAGTTTAGAAGACAAAAAAATGTTATTTATTGCCGGACGATCTTTTTTTTAACTCTTTTCTTAGCCTAAGGAACTTCCAGAGTTCATTTCATAGACATTCTTGAAATCTTTCCTCAACCTTTCAACTCACAGACCTATCCTTTCTTTCCAGATTTTTTTTTTTAAATGTATAACAATTAAAACTTTTTTCGAGACTCATAGACATGTTTTAACTTTGAAAATATTAGTTGTCTTTCACTTATATTTATTTCTATTCTATTGTGATATTATAATACTTATCTCAGGTTAAACCAAAACTGATGGTAACCACCCAACCAAGAGAGAGTCGATAACATCCTCAACTCTCCTTGTGCTCCTCACCAGAGTGGAATTTAATAACATTTCTCCTTGAGAAAGACCTCAAGACTTTTTTCCAGCCTTTTCTCCTATGTTAGGTTGCAAAGTTCCACTGGTTTCTAACAAACTCTGGACCACTCTCACCTTACAACCATTTGGTTTTTATTTTCTATTTTCATAGAAGTCCTTCTCCTCTCTGGGATTTCCTTTTTATCCTCAGAGGAGAAGATAAATGTCAATAACTGCTTCATTCCAAATACTCTAGAATCTTGGAAAATTTTACCCATTAGTTATGGAAACAAAACCATAATGTAATTATTTATTCAAAAATAAGAAAAAAAATCTTGTTCATCAACTGATTAACATACTCGTTAATCCTTGTTTACTTAAAAGCCAAGTGTATATTTTTTAAAATAACATAAAGAAATTAAACTAGATGTTACATCTTCCCGCACTTGAGGGAAACATTGTCCCCAGTGTTTTACTCCATCCCAGTAAATAATTTTGGATACGCTTCTCATACAAAGCCTTCATCTTCCCAAGTAGCATCTTCCAGGCCAAAGTGTTTCCACTTCACTTTAAATTGGGATATGACTCACCTCCAGAGCGTTATTTCTCTTTGTTCGAGAATACATTAAGGCTCTACCAGAAATTCATCGTCGAGTTCGACCTGTAACCAACAAAGATTTAAATTAATTAATTGAATATTTATCTCCTTTTTAGAGGTTCTAGTATCCATTACAACTTACCTGTATGTTCTGCCAATGTATTACATGCTTTGGATTGTGCACATATCGTTTTAGTATGGATACATAAAACACATTATGCACCCGTATGTGACCGGGTAATGCTAGTCGATAAGCTATCAGCCCCACTATTTCCATAATTTGGAAAGTTCCAAAGAACTGGGGATCCAACTTGGCAGAGGTAGTCCATATTAAGGTGTTATTCTTGGGTCTAATTCTCACATACACATGATCACCTACTTCGAATTATTGATATGTCCTCTTTCAATCCACATATACTTTCTTCCTGTCTTGGGAAGATTTTAGATTTTGACAAATATTCTTTACTTCATGCTTCATCTCTTCCAGCATTTATGGCCCAAGCATTATTTTGGTTTCTAGGTTGCTCCAATTGAAGGGTGTCCGACATTGCCTACCATATAATGCCTCAAAGGGACTCATCTTGAGGGATTCTTGGTACCCATTGTTGTAAGAAAATTCTACTAAATGAAAATAATATTCCCACTTCGTTGGCTACTACATCAAAAACATACGTAACATGTCTTCTAAAATTTGATTCACCCACTCAGTCTACCCATCTGTCTGGATATGGTAAGAAGTGATAAATTGGATTTGTTTTCCCATCCCGGTGAGAAGTGCCTTCCAAAAGGCTGAAGTGAAATCGACATCTCGGTCTGAGATGACTCTTTTCATAATGCCATGTAATCTAAAAACCTCCCTCATGAAGATATAATAAATTTGTATTGTTTTGTAATTGCACTGGACCAGAATAAAGTGAGTTGCCTTGCTCAGCCGATCAACTACCACCATAACGGAGTCATCATGTCTCTTTCATCTTGGTAAGCCTGTAATGTCTCTTTCATCTTGGTAATCTTGTAATAAAGTCGAGTGAAATGACTTCCAATTTCCACTCCCATACAGGAATAGGTTGCAATAAACTTGTTGGGTGTTGATGCTCCACCTTGACCTATTGACATTCCAAACATTTGGTCAACTATTCAGCGATATTTTTACGCATCCTAGGCCAAAAGTATTATTTTCTGATTGTTGTCAGCATTTTTTAGTAACCAGGGTGTCCAGAATAAGATCTTCAGTGATACTCATCCAAGATAAAATCCTTTAAGCTCATTTGATTAGGAATGTGTATCTTTCCTAAAAAAGCAATAGTTGTTCATTATTGATCTTATAATTTGATTGTTTTCCCTATTTTTTGGCTTCTTATGCTTGCTGCCACAAAAGCTGATATTCAGGACCTTCTTGCTTTGCCTCCTTCACCTCCTCATGGAACTTAAATTCCACTTGGTTAAAGTAGAGTTCATAAACACAATGCAGTTTCCTACTTAAGGAATCAGTGACACGGTTTTCCTTACCTTTCACATGCTGAATTTCAAAATCAAATTCACTCAAAAATGCATTCCACCTTGCTTGGAAAGCATTCAAATCAGCCTACTTAAAATAGCTAGGCAGTCTTCTATGGTTTTTTCTCAACACAAAATTTTTCCCCAACAGGTAGTGCCTCCATACTTTGAGTGTGTGCACTATCATAGTCACCTCTAGATCATAAGTGGAATATTGCTGCTCATGATATTTCAGCTTTCTAGATTCATGTACAATGAATTTTCCATATTGTGATAATACTGATCCCACTCCTTCCTTGCAAGCTTCAGTGCAGACCTCAAACTCCTTGTTTAGGTCAACAACCTTCAACACGGAAGCAATAGTCAATAGTTTCTTTAACCGTTCAAAGCTAGTTTGGCATTCGCTAGTCCACTTAAATATTCGCCCTTTTCGCTGCAAGGAGGTAATAGGAAAAGAAATTTTAGAGAAACCCTCAATAAAACACCAGTAATATCCAACCAATCCCATAAAAGAACACATGTATACTATGTTTTTGGGTACCCTCCATTCCATAATAGTCTTTATTTTCTTAGAATATACTGATATACCTTTAGCATAAATTACATGGCCTAAACACTGGATCTATTCTTTGTAAAAATCACATTTACTGAATTTGGCATAGAGCTGATGATCCCTCAACATTTTTAGTACCAATCGTAAATGTTCCTTATGTTCTTCGAGGGTTTTTTAGTAAATTATTATATCATCGATGAATATCAGAACAAATTTATCCAAAAATGGATGAAATATTCCATGCATCAAACTCATGAAAAAAGTTGGTGTGTTGGTTAATCCAAATGGTAAAACCATGAGCTCATAATGCCAATATCGGGTACGAAAGGTTGTTTTATATATATCCTCTTATTTCATCCGTATCTGGTGATATCCAAATCTTAAATCTATCTTTGAGAATACAGTTTCCCCCTTCACTTGATCGAAGAGATCGTCTATCCGTGGTAGCGCGTACTTATTTTTAATATTCAATTTCTTAAGTTGCCTTTACTCCATACACATTCACATCAAACCGTCCTTCTTTTTCACAAACAATATCGGTACCCCCCAGGGAGACACACTAGGACAGATGTACCCCTTGTCTAACAATTCCTGTAGCTGCATTTTTAACTCAGTTAGCTTAGGTACACTCATTTGGTATGGTGCTCGTGACACCGGTGCTTCCCCAAGCGTTAGTTCGATGGTGAAATCAATTTACTGCTTTGGAGGTAGTCCTAGTATGATTTCTGGAAACACATCCATAAAATCTTAGACTAACGGTATATTTTCTAGCATAGGAGTCCTGTCCTTAGAGTTGGCGAATCCTATTTGAATAGCATAAATTTGATAGCCCTTTCTAATGCATTTATCCAGCTGAGATGCAGCCATGGGGCACAACTGAAGTGGTTTCTTAATTCCCTGTAACTACTGGTGAGTACCATCCTCGGCCATATAACTGATGATTTTCTTCTTGCAATCTACCATAGACCAATGCCCTTCTAACCAGTCCATTCCTTGCAACAAGTCGTAAGAACCTAAGGGAAAATGTTCAACTCAACATTTATATGATGGTTCCCTATTTCTAGAAGGTAGTGTGAGACTTTGGCATTAACCCTTTTCTTGGCCTCGGTAGCTAACTGTAACAACCAGGGATTTAAATTTCAGGCTCTGTAAATTACATTTTTCGACTATTTTGGGATTTTTATAACTTAAACTGGCACCTCGATCAACCAAAATAGATAGAGTTTGGGAAAATAACTTACCTTCCAATTCTATCATGGTTGGTTGGTCATCTACTTGCCGATATTATAAGGTTTCATTAATCCTCAGTATGTTCCATGAAACATCTCCCACTGTGGATGCTTCTTGGAGATTAGCTATAGTTTCATTTCTTCCATGGTGAGGGAAGATTTTATAATAATGCGTCTCACCACAACCCCAACATTGCAGTGGGGGTTTCTAGGTCAGCCCATGATCTGGTTTTCAAGATGCCTTCGTAGGCCTGTCTTCTGCTAGACATCTAGGCTTCTACTGATTTCTTCCAGATGATCTATTTGTTGCATTCCTTGCACCACCCTTGAAGTTACCCGACCTATAATTTGTAGAATTTTGACTATTCTTCTACCCTTTCCTTGGTGTCCAATTCCTACGAGCTTTGCCTTTCATTTTTGCTTGCTGATAGCACATTCGTGCTTTTCGAATTACCTCATCCATAGTATTTGGATTGACGAACTTAATCATTTCCTTCATGTGTGCAGGTAGGCTACTCAGGAACCATTGTGCCTTGGCTTTTTCGTCCTTCAAATACGGTACATACCTCAGTAATGAGGTAAATTTAGCTATGAATTCGTCCATTGACAATTGTCCCAAACTCAAATCATTAAATTATTGAGATTTTTCATCATATAAATGTTTCGTTATATATTTATCCTTAAAATATTTTTGGAAATCATCCCAAGTCACATTCTGGTCTTCGATTCCTCGCACATTTTAAACTTCCTCCTACCATAAATAAGCTTTTTCCTACAATTAGTAAATTGCCAAACGAGCCTTGAGCTTGCTGCACTACTAATAAACTTGGAAGTATTTATTCATGTTAATTATCCATGCTTCTACCACTTCGTTAGCTTCACCATCGAACGTGGGAGGCTTGATTTTTCTAAATTCTCCTTGAAGCTCTACTTTTTTTTTTCATCTCTTGCTGGTCGGAAACATTTCTTAACTCTGCTTCATTATAAGTTCAGCTCCTGTTACTTCATTGGGTATGGATTCCTTCCGGTGTATCATTAGCTTGTTGTTGTTGTTCATCCTCATCTCGGTTGCCCCTCTTAGGGCTAGGTTGTTTTGTACGTTGATTCTGCCTATCTGAGAGGCTTTTAAGAATCCCCTCTTATTCCCGCTTTAACCTCTCATTATCGCTTCTTACTCGAACCATTTCTTCCTGCAACTGTTGCACCATGTCTAGAAGTTTGCTGGTCTAATGTTGTAGTTCCTTGAGTAATCTGTTGGTTTGATGATGTTGATCCACACTCAGTTGAACCCAAGTTTCTGGGTTCATATCTGGGTTAGACTGGGGGTGAGCTTCCCATGTAGCTCCAGGTGCTTGATATTCAGACCCTCTTCTCATCATGTTCTATCAATCATTCCCTTCTCTTCTTCTTGTCTCTCTGCACAATTTTACACACACCCATTGTTATTTAATTGGCCCATCTGGGTCCCAGCATGTGAATGTTTCTCTGATACCACATATAATGTCAACTAATGCCATAATTCCAAGAAAAACGATAATGTAAAAACAATATACTATCATGTAACAATTAGCATAGTAATAATTTTTTTTTATACAATACAAAACTAAAACTATTGTGTTGTTAACCTCCATAAGTCACATATATATAAACTATGTCAATTTTAATACCTTTGAAATATATTATACCGTGTCACGACTTATGCATAGGTATACATATTAAAACTACACATATTACTTGTACCTTGATTATCCTGCGACATTTGTTGTACATTAATGATGTATTATTTAATCCATATCTTAATGAGATACACTGTATGGGGCATTCATTGGAATTGTGATTACGCCCTTAGTCCAGGTTTCTTATGGTCACTACCTGTGGTACCGGTGGAGTTGTATCCTACCAACAACACCTTCTCATCCTTTATCACCAACAGCTGGAGATCGTTGGGTGAAAAATTGGTTTCATTTTCACAGTTGATTAGCCTGCCAGGGATCATACAGTCTCTAGGCTCAATCCAAACATTAGGGCAATGAATCCTAACCTTGCTCCGTCATTCCGACCTCATTTGACTGCAGACACTCTCTCAGCCTAGCTTTCCAACTATTTTGCTTCTATGGCGGTGGGTAACATATTTGGGGTTAATCCTCCATTGAACAAGGTGAGGATGGGGTTTGAATTATCTCACAATCATTTTGTTGAGTTTCCTCCATTTTCTTCAACTCAAAACTTACTCTCTACTTAATATCTTTTATTATCTTACATGTCTCAATTTTCTGATCTTACGGGTCTTGATTAATATCTTTTATTATCTTTCTCTTCCAAATAGGTAAATCCTCTACCCTATAACTTTTTTTTGTTAAGTTTTCTTGTTCTCCTTTGGCTTTCAGAATTTTTATGTTTTCCCACTCTTGGCTTGTGGAGGAAACCATCCTGTCATTCGCTTCAGTGAAGCACCTCATCTCACACTACTGGAGGAAGTGGCGCCACTTAGGGGTTTCAGTTTTCCTTCACTATAATTTTCATGTAAGTATTCTCATTGGATTTTTTAAACTTCTCATACATAGCATATAGTTGTTATTTCTTGTTGTTGTGTTGATGGGTTTTATCCTTCTGATGGGTAGGTTTTCGGCTTTTATTGAACACATTATGGGATCTACCCATGAGTACTTTCCTGCCACATCTTTTTGGTTTAGTCTTTCTAGAATTCAGTTTAAGAGAGTAAACCCTCTTTGGAGGTGTGATCCGGTTTTGAACTCAGGTTGTACATGTTTAAGTTTTATTAATTTTTTGGAAAAGACACTAAATTTTTATCAAGATAGTGGAACTTATTCCACATACGTTAATTTCATTTCTTGTCTAGTGCATTGTATACTCAGCAGTTTAGTTCTGGTTTTCTTGCCAAATGATAATATTTATAGACAATTGTTTTGTGGAACTGTTACGTCATCTCTAATTAAATATGTTGTTATTGAACTACCATTTAAGGAATTTTATGGCTACGATATCTCTTCTAGACTGATGAAATTCAAAAAGAAAATGCACCACATACTAGTGCAGGATTCCAATCACACATGAATGAGGAATTCAGTGACACATTGGTGCTAAATGTGGGCATCTAATTTTTAAATAAATTGGACAATAAGTTGTAATCTTATCTCATAAAACTTGTAATAGCTAACTAAGTGTGATAGAGTTAGTTAGCTCAAGAATTTCAATTTGAGGGTCAAAGCTGAGGTACGTAGAGTGATTCTATTATTTACACAGTCCAGTTGTAGTTGTAGCACTAGTGTGTTGTGAGTGCAATCAGTTAACTCAAATTAATTGAGTTAAAATTATTTTATCTAGTTGTAGCTGAATGATGAGCTAGTGGAAGGTCAAGTGAATTAAAATAGATTTAATTCACAAGTAGTGATATACCAAGTAACTGATGATTCACTATTAATAGCTACATGCATGTCAATTTTTATGATGACCCAGTTGAGACAAAAGTTAAAGGTAATTAAACTATCAGTTGTATTATTAGCGAATTTCCCGAGCACAATTATAAAGCCACAAGATGCTCATGATGGATTTCACAATCAAGGAAGGTTGGAATTCCTATTTAATAGGAATTATTTTTCCAAGGGATTGCATGAGTAAGGTAGGCTGAATGTGGGCAGGAAATTGGCTATGTGTTGGTCCAATTTTTCCTATATCGATGTGAGACGATTGGTACAATGTATGAGGTTCTTATGAGCACACATGTATTGTATTGTTTCATGATTCCTTGGCTGATTATACAATTAAGATGGAGGGGTTTTGAGTAGTTTCTTTCCCTAGGAAAATCTTGTTTTGTGTGATTGATTTACTTCTTTCTCTTACTTGCATGTGATTTAGTGATCATGATTTATATTCCACAAATATTATAGAAGGATTCAGTTTCTTGTTTTAGTACATTGCATGATCGGATTGAATCCATTGGTGTAATTTCTACATGGTATCATAGCAGCAAGAATCACAATAGTGGAGAATAAATTGAGTTTGTGTTGAACATTATTCAAATTTTCACATACATTCTTTGGAGCTAGAAGCTGACCAAGATGTCTTTCACAGGCTTGAGACTCGAATATTCACTCGAGGGAATTTGAACTATATTGCATGGAAGGACAGGATGGAGCTAGTATTGGAGGATAATTGGTTGAAGGAGTTCATTGACACTAATATTCCTCAACCCAATCAGGCAGATGTTGTGCATCATGAAGCATGGAGTAAGAATATCCAAAAGGATAGGATGATCTTATTAGAGGGAGTTCGAGATCATATTTTCTCGAGTCTACATGGAAAGGCACCTCCATCTGCTATGTGGAAGGCCTTAACAGATATGTTTCAAATCAGCAGTGACCATAGAAAATATGCACTCAAGGACAAGCTTAGGAAAATTAAAATGGAGATGGGTGACACAATCCGTAAATACTTGACCAAGTTCACTCAATGTTGATATGAGCATGGAAGTGTTGGGATTATTGTAATTGATGGTGACCTGGTGAGCCTAGCACTTCTAGGCCTTTCCAAGAGCTATCATAGTTACCAGAACTCTATGAATGGCAGGGAGAAGTTGCCAGATTGGGAGTGACTATTGTCAGATTTGGTACAAGAAGAGTTTTGGTGGAATACCAGGGATGGATCCTCATCCAAAATTGATGATGAGGAAAATTGTGCCTTGTCTGGTAAAGCAAAGAAGGGGAATGGGAAGAAGTCATATTCCAAATCTGAGACTGGAAAAGAAGGCAAGAAGCGTGGTATGTCAAAGGTGAAATGTTTTCACTATCATGATCATGGACACTATGCCACAAATTTTCCACAAAATAAGAAGAACAAGATGGCTCTGGGAGCTGCAGCGGGTGAAAATTTGGCCTCACAATTTGAGTTGGACTTCTCTCTCATCGCATGCATGGTGTCAAGTATGATGGGATCTATGTGGTACTTGGATAGTGGAGCATCTTTCCACATGACAGGAAACAAATAACTCTTTAGTAGCTTGGAGGAGAAGGATCTTTAGATTGACAGCGAGATGGGTGATGACGGGAGGTATAGTGCTGCCGGGATTGGTACAGTTACTTTCAAGAGACAGTCTGGTAAACCTTTTGTATTGGAAGATGTCATGCATGTACCATACATGAAAAAGAATTTAGTTTCAGTTGCTATGTTGGAGGATCTTGGATATGATGTGGGTTTCAGTGAAATAAAGGTTTTCCTTCATCACAAAGCCACAAGATAGGTAAAGAAGATTGGGGTTCGTGTAAAGAACCTCTACAAACTTGATGTAGATGGTTGTGCAATATTGAGCAATAAATCAGGGAAGGTGGTGAGCCAGGATACATGTGAGTTATGGCACAGGAGATTGGGCCATCTACACCACAGTGCTTTGAGGATCATGCAACATATTTCTACATGTCTTCCAAAGGGTACTCTTGCGCGGATAGACACGTGCAAGGGATGTACCATGGGGAAGTATACTAAAGCCACTTTTCGTGATAAGGAGAACCGATTAGCGACAATCCTTTAAAGATTTCACTCAGACGTGTGTGTACCATTCTCTATATCTTCCACAGCAAAGCACAGGTATTATGTGAGTTTTTTTGATGATTTTTCTAGAAAGTGTAGGATCTTCTTTCTGGAGAAGAAAGATCAGACGTTCTCAAAGTTTTGTCAGTTCAAAGCACTGGTAGAGAAACATACAGGGAAGAAGGTGAAGGCTCTGAGGAGCGACAAAAGTGGTGATTATATCTATAATGAATTCAATAACTTCTACACCAAAGAAGGAATTCTAAGATAATTTATTTCACCTCATAACCCACAACAGAATGGGGTTGCAGAAAGAAAGAACCGAAAAAATTGTGGGAGCACCACGAGCTATGTTACATGATTAGGTCCTACCATTGCATCTATGTGAAAATGCATGCAACACAGTGGTATTTGTGGAGAACCGTAGTTCTCATCGAATACTTGGCATGAGTAAACTAGAGGAGGGTTTTTCAAGTAAGAAATCAGATGTTTCATCTATCTATTTCCATGTGACTAAAGATTCCAGGAAGAATATAGAATCAACAACAAAGGTTGGGATGTTTGTGGGGTACACTAATACTCCCCACAACTATTAGGTGTATCCGATGGCTAAGAGGATGACAATCATAAGGAGAGAGGTTAAATTTGATGAGGAGAAAGCGATGTGATTATCCCTTGAGAGGGAGCTTGACTTGCATGCAGATGAGGAACTCTTAGTTCCAAAGGATGAACCTCAAGATGTGGAGCAGCCACAAGCAGAGGATCATGGAGTGGTAGAAACCACTCATGCATATCCATCCACCATAAATGGTAGGAAGCACACCAAAGAGGTTGGCAGATTGATGTTAGATGAGAAAGAGCATGTAAGTGCACCTACATCACAGCGCAGGCAGAGAAGGTCCCCAGACAGGTATACTTGATACATGGATATTATGAGTGAGTGTATTGTGACAAAACCATCCTCTTTTGAGGAAGAAATGCAACAGCCAACATGGGTTAATGCCATGGTTGAAGAGTATGACTCAATTATCAGAAACAGTGGATGGGAAGTGGCCCCAAGACCAGTGGAAAAGTAAGTGGTTGGATCCAGGTGGATCTACAAGGTGAAGCAAGCAGCATATGGGAGTGTGGAGAAATACAAGGCTAGATTTGTGGCCCGAGGATTCTCATAGGTAGAGGGGATTGATTATGAGGGGAATTTTGTACCGGTTGCGAGGTACTCATCAATTAGATCCATCCTTGCACTCTTAGCATAGATGGGGTGCAACATAGATCATATGGATGTAAAGAGAACATTTATTAATGGAGTTATTGAGGAAGAAGTGTACATTGAGCAGCCAGAAGGTTTTGAGACCTTTGACAAGGAGTGACATGTGTTCAGACTCAAGAGAGCACTGTATGGGTCGAAGCAAGCACCTAGTGCTTGGTACACCTGGATCGAAAACTATTTCACCGGGTTGGGATTCACAAAGAGTGAAGCGGATGTGAACCTATATCATATTGTGGTTGATGGTAATATTTTGATTATTGTACTTTATGTTGATGATCATATACTGATAGGTGATGAGGAGCTCACAACTTCTTGCAAAGAGGATCTTTGAAGAGAGTTTTAGATGAAGGACATGGGGCTCTTGCACTATTTCCTTGGCTTGGAAATGTGGCAAAGAGATGGGGATCTATTTGTATCTCAGGGCAAGTCTGCCAAGGATATTCTGAGGAAGTTCCACATGGAGGGCAATAAACCCATGGAGACTCCTCTTGCAGGAAACTAGAGGAAGGAGGATGCTACTTTGGGTGAGGTAGTGGATTCTATCATTTACAGGAAACTTATGGGCTCACTTATGTATTTGGTGAACACACGACCACACATATGCTACATAGTTAATCAGCTTAGTCAAGCATGTGTTGAGATATCTCATGGGGAGTACAGAGTATGGATTATGGTACAGACAAATAGAAGGAGTGAATCTTCAAGGCTTCATCGATGTAGATTGTGCAAGTAGTCCATCAGACAGGAAGACCACATCAGGGGGCATTTTCATCATAGGATCAACAATATTTTCTTGGTACAACAGGAAGTAGATATTATTTGCGCTCATTTCAGCTGAGGCAGAGTACATGGCAGCTAGTGAGGTTGCATGCAGGGCCATCTGGATGAGGAAGATACTTGTTGGTTTGTTTGTTCATCAGATGGATTTAACAACGATACATTCTGATAACCAGAGTTACATAAAACTCTCGGTTAATCCAGTATTCCATGACAGGTCCACGCATATTGACATCCAATACCGCCATCTCATATATTGTGTTAAGAGGCGCATTATGGTTTTGCTTTAAATTCCCATGAAAGATCAGGATGAATATATCTTGACGATGGCGCTTCCAAAGAGAAAATTCGAATACCACAGAGGTAGGATCGTGGTAGTTGATAATCACTTTCTTGTTGAGAGGGAATGTTGAAATTCAACAAGAAAATGCACCACATACTAGTGTGGGCTTCCATTCACACATGAGTGAGGAATTCAGTGACACATTATTGCTAGATGTGGGTGTCTAATTTTTAAATAAATTGGACGATAAATTGTAATCTTATCTCATAACAACTTGTAATAGTTAACTAAGTGTGATAGATTTAGTTAGCTCAAGAATTTCGAGTTAAGGGTCAAAGATGAGACATGTAGAGTGATTCTATTATTCACAGGGTCCAGCTGAAGTTGTAGCACTAGTGTGGTGTGAGTGCAATGAGTTAACTTAAATTAATTGAGTTAAATTCAGTTTAACTAGTTATAACTGAATGATGAGCTAGCGGAAGGTCAAGTGAATTAAAATAGATTTAATTCACAAGTAGTGATCTACGAAGTAATTGATTACTCACTATTAATAGTTGCATGCATGTCAATTTTGATGACGACCCAGTTGAGACAAAGGTTAAAGGTAAGTAAACTATAATTGTATTATTAGCGAATTTCCCGAGTGAAATTATAAAGCCACAGGATGCCCACGATGGATTGCACAGTCAAGGAATGTTGAAATTCCTATTTAATAGGAATTATTTCGCCTAGGGATTGCGTGAGCAAGGCTAGTTGAAGGTGGGCAGGAAATTGGCTATGTTTTGGTCCAATGTTTCCTAGATCAGTGTGAGATGATTGGTAGAGTGTATGAGGTTCTTCTGAGCACACATGCATTGTATTTTTTCATGATTCCTTGGTTGATTATACAATAAAGATGGAGGGGTTTTGAGAAGTTTCTTTCCCCAGGAAAATCTTTTGTTTTACGATTGATTTACTTCTTTCACTTAATTGTTGTGATTGAGCGATCGTGATTTGTATTCCGTAAATATTGTAGAAGGATTCAATATCTTGTTTTAGTACATTGTATGATCAGATTGAATCCATTGGTGTAATTTCTACATAGAGTATTTTCTTCAATTTCCATTTAATTTTGTTTCCATGTTAAGCTATCTTGTTCAAACCCTTGTCCCCTTTTCCTGGATTGTTCTAACAAAGGTTTTGTGTCCAATGTGCCAGGTTTACACTCATTAAGTGAATGTTATAATCTTATCGATAGCACTTTTTAGTTTAACAAATTCGATTTATTACAAAGAAATTGAGTTCTCATGAATAATGCTTCTCCTGCTTCTTTATGAATTCGATAAGATATTTTCTCTGGTAATTCCTCATGGTCGTTCTTTCTTCTAAATATGTTTGAATACAGTTTTCTTCTTGCTTTGTGCATAGACAGATGTAATATGCTATCCAATTTCCTTCAATTCTATTACACATGTGATGAATATTGTACATTAGTTACTGTTGAAATATATATATATATATATATATATATATATATATATATATATATATATATATATATATAACTTTTCTCAAGTATTACATTCTTCAATAATAGAAATTTAATCTGGTTCGAAACAAAATACACACGACCCATGTTGGTTATTTCGACTATGGCCTTAAACTTCTGCTACCCTTTTTAATAGTTATCACATACCTTACAGTTTAGAAGGCAAAAAAATGTTATTTATTGCAAGACATTCTTTTTTTTAACTCTTTTCTTAGCCTAAGGAACTTCCAGATTTCATTTCACAGACATACTTGAAATATTTCCTCAAACATATCAACTCAGAGACCTATCCTTTCTTTCTAGAATTTTTATTTATTTTTAAGTATAACAATTAAAACATTTTTCCAGACTCATAGACATGTTTTAACTTTGAAAATACTAGTCTTCTTTCACTTATATTTCTTACTAATCTATTATGAGATTATAATAATTATCTCAGTTTAAACCAAAATGGATGGTAACCACCCAACCATGAGAGAGGTGATAACATCCTCAGCTTTCCCTGTGCTCCTCACCAAGGCCGAATTTAATAACAGTTCTCCTTGTGAAATACCTCAAGACTTTTTTCCACTCTCTTCTCCTGTGTCAGGGTGCAGAGTTCCATTGGTTGCTGACCAACTCTGGACCACTCTCACCTTACATCCATCTGGTTGTTCTTTTCCCTTTTCATAGCACCCCTACTCCTCTCTGGGATTTCCTTTTTATCCTCAAAGGAGAAGGTAACTGCCAATAATTGCTTCATTCCAACTACTCTGGAATCTTGGAAAAATTTATGCATCATCTATTGAAAAAAAACCATAATGTAATTATTTATTCAAAACTTAGAAAACAATTATTTTTCATCAATTGATTAACATACTCATTAATCCCTGTTTACTTAAAATTCAAGTGTATATATTTTTTTAATAACATAAAGAAATTAAACTGGGTGTTACATTAGCGCATGGGAATTGAAGGTGAAACATGATTAGCAACACAAGATGCATGCCTATAATTTTCATAGCATACCATGGGGAGTACGATGCTTGAGAATGCCTCATGAAAGCAAAAAATTCACAAACCATAATGTATTTAATAGAATGAGGACCAAGATAAAGAAATATTGTCATCATCAGTCATGCAACATAAATTTGTGATTTTTGAATTGCAATGCATGTCATGGATACATAAAGCTTGAGGGTGCATGAGGCTTAAAATGCATCATTAGAACAACAAATTCCTTAAATCCTAATGCATTCAAAAGATGAAGTAAGGATGTGCATAGGTAATGTGTTTTGTGAAAACATCAATATCCAAAGAGTTTGAAATATCTTATCAATTTAAGACATATTCATAACCATTGAAACCTTGAAAAGTAGAGGGGAGCCCAAAATTTTGTGTTAGGATAAAAAATTTGGGTGTTGTTGTAATAGCTACAACACCAACTTAGATCCATCTTAACTTTGGATCTACCAAGTGTTGAGAGAGATGAGATCAAATCTCTTTTCATTCTAAAATAGTTTTTCATTTAAAGACATGTGTTCTCTCTCGATAAACGGTAGATTCAGAGTTAAGATGGATCTAGGCTAGTTTGATTATTAACTATAATTAAAATTAAAATTATTAATTTTAAAATTTTATTTAATTTTATTTTTATGTAATTGATCGGATCAAAATGTTTAACGGGATAAGATAAGACATTACATGTCTTCCATACTCAGTTGGAGAGAGCCTCTCTGCACAAACAAAACAAGAGTCTCTCTGCACAAACATGTGTTGCACAGAAGCTTAACACTCAAATTAAAAATTATGTTGAAAAAATTGCGTAAAAATTTATAATATATATTGGTCAATAATGTTTAATAGGATAAGATAAGAAATTACATGTCTTCCATACTGGGTTGGAGAGAGCCTCTCTGCAAAAACAAGTGTCCAGAAGCTTAACACTCAAGTTAAAAATTATGTTGAACAAATTGCATAAAAAATTATAATATATATTGGTCAATAATATTATCTAAATTATCAGTTGCTAATACACAAATGGAATCCTATAGTCTTTCTTTGGGAGAAACTAATAAATTGAGATGTGCAAGTGGAGAGCCCCTCTCAACCCAAACAAGTATTGCACAGTAGCTTAGTGGTTAGCTTAGTGGTTTCCACTTCACTAAAATAATAATAATATAACAGTGACTAAAAAAATATTATTTATTAATAAATAATATTTTAATATAAGGAAATAATTGTTAAAATATAATTGTTAATATCGAATTAAGGAAAATAATTAATCAAAAGGAAAATATGAATGAAATGGATATCTAAAATAAAATCAATATTTAAGTCTAGCTTAAATAATAAAACCAATAAACACTTAATAAAATAAAATTAGTATTTTGGTCAAACATAAATAACCCAAAACAATTAATTTTAAAAACTTAAAAATAAATAAAAATAATAAATGGTCAAACTTCAATAAAGAATATTTTGGTCAAACCTAAATAATCAAAACACTAAAATAAATATAAAAAATGAGTCAAACTTAAAGAATCAAAATAATTAATTATAAAAACTTTAAAAAAGAATAAAAATAATAAGTGGTCAAATAAATAAATAACGAAATAAAATAAAAGTAATTAAATCAATAAATCAATAATAAAGAAAATAAAATAATTAATCGATTATTAGTAGTAAAAAAAATACAAATCAATAATAAAAATTAAAAATCAAGAAATTAGGACGAATATATATATATATATATATATATATATATATATATATATAACAAATAAATAAATAAAAACTTGAGATGAAATATTTGTTAATATCCAAATGGAACCCCATAGTCTTGCTTTAGGAGGAACTAATAAATTGAGATGTGAAGTGAATATATTAGTTGCTTACTTAGGCAAATGGACTTGCATAATTTTTGGTGGGTAGTAACCACTAGTAACTCTATACATTTATAATCTTATTCCTACATAATTATTAGGAATTTGGCTTCTGATCCATAAATTATGTATCAAATCTTTGGGTGAAAATCACATTAGAGTAAATTGTGTGGAACCAGTGTGTTTCATCATGGGGACAAGATGAGAAATATGATCTAAGACTCATCTTAAATAGATAATAAAGCTCCAATTAGCTGTTGTAGAATAACGAATAGTTTGACTATAAAAAATATAAAAATCTAAAAAGTAAAAAATTAATTAACAATAGTACAATTATTATTATTATTACCCCGCGCCGCCCGTGTGAAAGCTGCTTGATGTTGTCGATTCCTTTGACTTACAAAAATACACACACACACACACACACACACACACACACACACACACACATATATATATTCAAATCTTAAAAATAAAATTAAAAATATTTGTAAAATTAAAAATTAAAAATTAAAAAAAAAACTAAAAATAAATAAATAAATAAATAATAAAATAAAATAAAACAATATATATATATATATTAAAATAAATATATTATTATTAATAATAATAAAATAAATATATTAAAGAAAATATAAATAAATTATATATATATATATATATATATATATATATATATAATATAAATAAATAAATAATGAGTAACTAAATAATAAAGAGTAAATAAATAAATAGATAAATAATACTAATAAGGAACCAAAAACGAAAAAATAATATGGGACGAGAGGGAGGAAAAGATGACCCGAGGAAGAACAGAAGGAAAGAAACCCAAAAACTAAGAATGAAGGGCAGGGATCGAGCATCTTCTCACACTCCACCCAACATCCTGTTAAGGTTGACTGGCCCCTTTTCAATTTCAAGGGACTCCCTCAACTTTCGGTGGTGGAAATGGTCCACCCTCGCAATAACCTCATCATCTTCAATGCAAATGTGATGCTTTGTCTTTTCAGCATGCTATGCTAAGGCAAAGGAGGAAGATCTATTAAGCTTTAGGTCAGCGGCATGTTCATGAATTCTTTGTGTTATAGGTCAATTTGGGCACCATTCCTGATGACCTGGTTAACTGGACATCATCTCTAGGACCAATTATCAAGGGTCTATCATTCCCTATCATTTCAGTTGCTACATGCCCTAATACAAGAAACAAGAAAAATCAAGCAAGACTTTCATCAAGCAAAGGTTTCCATGGTTTGAAGCTTATTATATAGCATATGAGAGCTCACCAACACAGGCTCTAAGGGGCCTAAGTACATTTCATATGCAAGTATCCCCATGCAAGGCTGCTCTGCAAAGCACTTCCCAACATTCACAGGTGCATTGGTCACATTGGGAGAAAAATTCTCATTGTTTCGGAATATCCACTTGGCCAGTGCCTTCTAGAAGAGTTCACATGTGTCAAGCTTCGGATCCAAGTATCCATTTGACATCTACATGACAGGAAACATGTCTTGCCTATTATTGAAAAGTCATTGATTGCAAAACAACCTACAGTTCATCTATAAATTGAGCACAAATCTGAGTGCTTAAAGAGGAATAATTTGAGTAAAGAAATGTTGGAGAATTTTCAATTGAGAGCTAGATTTGTGTAGCTATAGTTAGAGAGATTTATACTGTGATGAGGCTTGGGAACATTGCTGGAAGGTCACTTCAAATCAGTCACTAGGTTGTAACCTCTCCTTCTATCATCAATAAAGAGTATTGCTTATTTTTCCCTATATGCATATGTATTGATTTTGATTTTCCATATTGTAAGGTCTTGGTTGATGTATATGGTTTATGCTTTACTGATTTAGCTAACTAGCTTGAATAGATATCTATATTATTGCATCTTCTGATGTTTCAGTGTTCTTTCTTGGAGGAAGCTTTCAACACAAAACCTCTTGAATTTGAAGTTGCAACAGAAGCGACAAAATGAGCCATTTGGAAGTGACTGAACAAGTAAGCCTCCAATCCTCTTTGTGTATCTGTTCTAAGTTAGGAGAAATAGTCGTATAGTCTTTCACTTGTTGTTCTAGACTAGCACCTGTCTAGGGAAGCATGATTTATCCATAATTCACAATTCTGGCCCAACACTTTGACTGATGAATCGACCAGTTTCACCAATGTAAGGTGTCCCATAGGAGCACAGAATCAAGTAAACACCCTTACCATCCTTAGGGAAAATCGGGTCCTTAACCGATCTAAGCGAACTCCGAATGGTGCAGAGGCTTGAAGGTTGAAGAAACATTATGCCTCTTTAGGATCCTAGCGATCTTATCAGTCGTTCCATAAAAGGCAGGTGAACTCCAGATGACCTATCACAATTATCATTTTTAACCCTAGGACCTTTTTCAACTTTTTTGAAAGCTCTAAGACATTTAACCTTGCTATAACCATTTCTAAGGAAAACATTAAGGAGATGAGATTTCTCACCTTCAAGGTAGTGCTCATCAGCGATTCTAAAGGCTCGAGTGGCTAAGGTATTGAGAACCCCTAGCTTCTGAGCAGGAAAATGATGAGAGCCTGCATGTAAATACTGCTAAGTGTGTGTCTTCTTTCTAAAGACTTGATGAGAGAAAGAGCTTTCTTCATTCCTAGTAATAAGGACATCAAGAAAGGGAAGGCTACCATCCACTTCAAATTCCATGGTAAACTTAATGGATTCAGACTGATTATTGAGATGATGGAAGAAAAGGTCCAATTTCTCTTTTCCATGTGGCCACACCACACAGGTGTCATCAACAAACCGTTTCCAAAGCCTAGGTTAAAAAAGGGAGAAGGAGAGGGCTCTTGAGTCAAAGTCTTCCATGAAAATATTAGCCACTGTCAGGGATAGGGGGAACCCATGGCCACACCACAAGTTTGTTCAAAGAATTCACCCTCAAAATTGAAGAAGGTCGAGGTAAGAAATATCTCAACTAGATGAGCAGTATCACAATCTGTGACCTGAGAAATGACATCAATGCCTTCCCTAATGGGGATGCAAGTGTATAATGAGACAACATCAAAACTGAAAAACCTGTCATCAGGGCACAATATGATGTGTTTCAATTCATTAATAAAAGAGGATGAGTATTTGACAAAGGAGTCAATACGCCCCACAAGAGGCTTAATCTTACTCGCTAAAAATTTACCGAGCAGATAAGTCGGACCACCTATGGTGTTGAAAATGGGTCGAAGGGGGGATCCATCCTTATGAATCTTAGGAAGACCATAAATTCTTGGAGTGAGGAGGTTACTTTCAATAAGATTTTTACTAAGGGAGCCAACGGTGCTACTTGATTTTATAGCCAAAGCAACAACTTTAGAGAATTTTTTAAATGGATTCTTTTCCAACTTCTTGTAGCTACCACTATTAAGAAGATGATCCAACATATTATTATGGTAATCCTCTCAGTTAAAATTAACCGTAGCACCTCCCTTATTAGCCTTAAGAACAACAATGTCCTTGCTATTATTTAAGGATTTTAAAGCCTCAAACTCTAGTTTGCTAATGTTGCTCTTCGGGGGTTTCGCTTTTCTGAGGATCATGGCACAATGTTGCCTAATATTATCTTTAGTAGCATCATGTATATATCTAATCCCGTATTCAATATCACAAATATTGTCGTAAATAGGGATTCTTTTAGGAGAAATAGCATAATTGAGACCCTTCTCCAACACACTATAAACATGTCGATCAAAAGAAAAACTAGAGAGATTAACAATAGTCTTATTCGAAGAGGAGGAGATAGATTTGTTAATACTGCTATTAGAATTATTATTATAGTTATTAATATTAATGTTACTATTAATATTATTATTATTATTATTATTATTATTGTTAATAAAAACATTACTCTTATTAATATGATAAAAAAAATTCTTATTAATATCAATATTAGGATTATTATATCTATTATTATTGTAGTAAAAAAAAAGATTATCACAATGAGAAAATGAAGTTTCAAAGAGAGAGATAGAAGAACGAGAAAGGTCGGAATCCTTACCCTTGAAATCGCTGCTAACCTTGAAATCATTGCCAACCGAGTGCGAGGGAGTGGAATGCTGGATGGAGTCCACTACATCGCCATCCATCCTATTGTCCATTGCCAATGATTTCACAAAAACTGGCACGTGAGGGGTAAGCCGAGACCCATTCTTCATCGAATCCCGAGGATAAGTCGGAACAATCGCTGACAGCTAAGCTCCAAATTGACTCACCCCGATTGCAGAAGCATCAAACTGAGATCGAGCCGAACCTCAAACCCCAATCTGAGTTCTCGAGGATGATTGACCATCAGCTGCTGCCTGCACGCTGGATGGGATGTGAGAAGAAGAAGAAAGCCTAGTGTAAATAGAATCAGCTGTCAGTAAAGAGGGGAGCGGCGACAGCCAATACGAACGCAGACAGTCAAAAGAACACGAACTGTCATATAAATTAACCTGAGGTGACCCCAGAACAACGTGCGCAGTAGAAGTCCTCGGTGGACTTAACGTTGGAGAGTGATATGACTCAACCTCAACCACTACACCTCGGAGTACAAAAGCTCTGTGGGGCTCCCATTTTCGTTCGAGGAAACATATTTGAAAGGGCTAAAAGAGGTCCTACCATTGAATGAGGGGGATATTGTAATACTGAATTGTTTATGGAAATTTCCCCACATGGTCAATCTGCGAAATAAATCGGAGTTGTTGGAATTCCTCGTCGGTGTACACCACTTGAATCCCAAGGTCGTTACGCTCACCACGGGCCCACACGATGCGGAGAGAGAGAATAAAACTTTAATCTGGTATAGTACAGAAGACACAAGACCCAAGCTGGTTATTGCGGCTAGGGTCTTAAACTTCTGCTACCCTTTGTAATAGTTAGCATAGAACTTACAGTTTAGAAGACAAACAAATGCTATTTATTGCAGGACGCTCTTTTTTTTTACTCTTTTCTTAGCCTAAGGAAATTCCAGAGTTCATTTCACAGACATTCTTGAAATATTTCCCCAACCTTTCAACTCAGAGACCTATCCTTTCTTTCAATTATATTTTTTTTAAATGTATAACAATTAAAACTTATTTCGAGACTCATAGACATGTTTTAACTTTGAAAAAAATAGTTGTCTTTCACTTATATTTATTTCTACTCTATTGTGATATTATAATACTTATCTCAGGTTAAACCAAAACTGATGGTAACCACCCAACCATGAGAGAGTCGATAACGTCCTCAACTCCCCCTTGCTCCTCGCCAGAGTGGAATTTAATAGCAGTTCTCCTTGATAAAAACCTCAATACTTTTGTCCAACCTTTTCTCCTATGTCAGTTTGTAGTGTTCCACTGGTCGTTGACCAGCTCTAGACCACTCTTACCTTACAACCATTTGGTTTTTCTTTTCTATTTTCACAGAACCCCTTATCCTCTCTGGGATTTCCTTTTTATCCGTAGAGGAGAAGGTAAATGTCAATAACTTCTTCATTCCAAATACTCTAGAATCCTAGAAACTTTTACCCATTAGTTATGGAAACAAAACCATAATGTAATTATTTATTCAAAAATAAGAAAAAAAATTGTTCATCAACTAATTAACATACTCGTTAATCCTTGTTTACTTAAAATCCAAGTGTATATTTTTTAAAATAACCTAAAGAAATTAAACAAGGTGTTACATCTTCCCCTACTTGAGGCAAACACTGTCCCTAGTGTTTTACTCTATCCTAGTAAATAATTCTGGATAAGCTTCTCATACAAAGCCTTCATCTTCCCAAGTAGCATCTTCCAGGCAAAAGTGTTTCCACTGCACTTTAACTTGGGATATGACTCACCTCTGGAGCGTTATTTCTCTTTGTTCGAGAATACGTTGAGGCTTTACCAGAAATTCGTCGTCGAGTTCGACCTGTAACCAGCAAGGATTTTAATTAATTAATTGAATATTTATCTCCTTTTTAGAGGTTCTAGTATCCATTACAACTTACCTATATGTTTTTCCAATGTATTGCATGCTTTGGATTGTGCACATATCGTTTTAGTATGGATACATAAAACACATTGTGGACCCGTATGTGACCGGGTAATGCCAGTCGATAAGAAATCAACCCCACTATTTCCATAATTTGGAAAGTTCCAAAGAAACGGGGATCCAACCTGGCAGAGGTAGTCCATATTAAGGTGCTATTCTTGGGTCTAATTCTCATATACACATGATCACCTACTTTGAATTATTGATATGTTCTCTTTTGATCCACATATACTTTCTTCCTGTCCTGGGAAGCTTTTAGATTTTGTCAAATATTCTTTACTTCATACTCCATCTCTTCCAGCATTTCTGGCCCAAGCTTTATTTTGGTTTCTAGGCTGCTCCAATTGAAGGGTGTCCAGAATTTCCTACCATATAATGCCTCAAAGGGACTCATCTTGAGGGATTCTTGGTACCCATTATTGTAAGAAAATTCTACTAAATGAAAATAATATTCCCACTTCTTGGGTTGCTGCATCACATACATACGTAACATGTCTTCTAAAATTTGATTCGCCTGCTCAGTCTACCCATCTGTCTGTGGATGCTAAGAAGTGATCAATTGGATTTATTTTCCCAGCCCAGTGAGCAGTGCCTTCCAAAAGGCTAAGGTGAAATCGACATCTCAGTCTAAGATGACTCTTTTCAGAATGCCATGTAATATAAAAACCTCCCTTATGAAGATATAATAAATTTGTATTGTTTTGTAATTGGACTGGACTGGAATAAAGTGAGATGCATTGCTCAGCTAATCAACTACCACCATAATGGAGTTATCATGTCTCTTTCATCTTGGTAAGCCTGTAATAAAGTCGAGTGAAATGACTTCCAATTTCTACTCCCATACAAGAATAGGTTGCAATAAACTTGTTGGGTTTTGATGCTCCACCTTGACCTATTGACATTCCAAACATTTGGTCAAGTATTCAGCAATATTTTTATGCATCCTAGGCCAAAAGTATTATTTTCTAATTGTTGTCAGCATTTTCTAGTAACCAGGGTGTCCATAATAAGATCTTCGGTGATATTCATCCAATATCAACTCGTTTAAGCTCATTTGATTAGGAATATATATATATATATATATATATATATATATATATATATATATATATATATATATATATATATATATATATCCTAAAAAAAACAATAGTTGTTCATTATTGATCTTATAATCTAATTGTTTTCCCTGGTTTTCGGCTTCTTGTGCTTGCTACCACAAAAGATGATATTTAGGATCTTCTTGCATTGCCTCCTTCACCTGCTCATTGAACTTAAATTTCACTTGGTTAAAGTAGATTTTATACACACAATGTAGTTTCCTACTTAAGGAATCGACAACACGGTTTTCCTTACCTTTCACATGTTGAATTTCAAAATCAAATTCACTCAAAAATTCATTCCACCTTGCTTGGCGAGCATTCAAATCAGCCTACTTAAAATATCTAGGAAGTCTTATGTGGTTTGTCTTCAACACAAAAAATTTCCCCAACAGGTAGTGCCTCCATACTTTGAGTGTGTTCACTACTGTAGTCAGCTCTAGACCATAAGTGGAATATTTCCGCTCATGATATTTCAACTTTCTAGATTCATATGTAGTGAATTTTCCATCTTGTGACAATACTGCTCCCACCCCTTCCTTGCAAGCATCAATGCAGACCTCAAACTCCTTGTTTAGGTCAACAACCTTCAACACGGAAGCAATAGTCAACAGTTTCTTTAACCGTTCAAAGCTAGTTTGGCATTCACTAGTCCACTTAAATATTCGCCCTTTTCACTGCAAGGAGGTAATTGGAAAAGAAATTTTAGAGAAGCCCTCAATAAAATGTCGGTAATATCCAACCAATCCCATAAAATAACACATGTATGCTACATTTTTGGGTACCCTCCATTCCATAATAGTCTTTATTTTCTCAGGACCTACCGATATACCTTTAGCATAAATTACATGGCTTAAATACTGGATCTATTCTTTGTAAAAATCACATTTACTGAATTTGGCATAGATCTGATGATCCCTCAACATTTTTAGTACCAATCATAAATTTTCCTTATGTTCTTCCATGGTTTTTGAGTAAATTAATATATCATCAATGAATATCAGAACAAATTTATCCAAAAATGGATGAAATATTCCATGCATCAAACTCATGAAAGTTTCTGTTGTGCTAGTTAATCCAAATGGTAAAACCATGAACTCATAATGCCCATATCGGGTAGGAAAGGTTGTTTTATATATATCCTCTTATTTTATATGTATCTGGTGATATCCAAATATTAAATCTATCTTTGAGAATACAGTTTCCCCCTTCACTTGATCGAAGAGATCATCTATCCGTGGTAGTGCGTACTTATTTTTAATATTCAATTTGTTAAGTTACCTTTAATCCATACACATTCACATCAAACGGTCCTTATTTTTCACACTAGGAAAAATGTATCAGTAGCCCCCAGGGAGACACACTAGGACAGATGTATCCCTTGTCTAACAATTCTTGTAGCTGTATTTTTAACTTACTTAGCTTAGGTACTCTCATTTGGTATGGTGCTCATGACACCGATGCTTCCCCAAGTGTTAGTTTGATGGTTAAATCAATTTCCCGCTTTGGAGGTAGTCCTGGTATGATTTCAAGAAACACATCCATAAAATCTTGGACTACCGGTATATTTTATAGCATAGGGGTCTTGTCCTTAGAGTTGGCGAATCCTACTTGAATAGCATAAATTTGACACCCTTTTCTAATGCATTTATCCAGCTGAGATGCAGTCATGGGGCACAAATGAAGTGGTTTCTTAATTCCCTGTAACTCCTGGAGAGTACCATCCTCAGCCATATAAATGATGATTTTCTACTTGAAATCTACCATAGACCAATGCCCTTCTAACCAGTCCATTCATTGCAGCAATTCGTACGAACCCAAGGGTAAAATGTTCAACTCAACATTTATATGCTGGTTCCCTATGTCTAGAAGGTAGTTTGAGACTTTGGCATTAACCCTCCTCTTGGTCCCGGCAGCTAACTGTACCAACCAGGGCTTTAAATTTCAAGCTTTGTAAATTATATTTTTCGATGATTTTTGGATTTTTATAACTTAAACTGGCACCCGGATCAACAAAAATAGATACAGTTTGGGAAAATAACTTACCTTCCAATTCTATCATGGTTGGTTGGTCATCTACTTGCCGATCTTATAAGGTTGAATTAATCCTCAGTATGTTCCATGAAACATCTCCCACTGTGGATGCTTCTTACAGATTAGCTACAGTTTAATTTCTTCCATGGTGAGGGAAGATTTTATAATAATGCGCCCCAGCACAGCCCCAACATTGCAGTGGGGGTTTCTAGGTCAGCCCATGATCTGTTTTTCTAGATGCCTTCGTAGGACGGTCTTCTGTTAGCCATCTAGGATTCTAGTTATTTCTTCTAGATGATCAATTTGTTGGGTTCCTTGCACCACCCTTGAAGTTAACCGACCTATAATTTGTAGAATTTTGACTATTGTTCTACCCTTTCCTTGGTGTCCAATTCCTACGAGCTTCGCCTTTCATTTTTGCTCGTTGATAGCACATTCGCGCTTTTCGAAGACCTCATCCATAGTATTTGGATTGACGAACTTAATCCTTTCCTGCATGTGTGTAGGTAGGCTACTCAGGAACCGTTGTGCCTTGGCTTTTTCGTCCTTCAAATACGATACATACCTTAGTAATGAGGTAAATTTACTTATGAATTCATCCATTGACAACTGTCCCAAACTCAAATCATTAAATTATTGAGATTTTTCATCATAGAAATGTTTCGTTAGATATTTATCCTTAAAATATTGTTGGAACTCATCCCAAGTCACATTATGGTCTTCGATTCCTCACACATTTTTAACTTCCTCCCACCATAAAGTAGCTTTTTCCTGCAATTGGTAAATCGCCAAATGAGCCTTGAGCTTGTTGTTCTACTCATAAAATTGGAAGTATTTATTCATGTTAATTATCCATGCTTCTGCCACTTCTTCAGCTTCACAGTCGAACATGGGAGGCTTGATTTTTCTAAATTCTCCTTGAAGCTCTACTTTATTTTTTTTCATCTCTTGTTGGTCGGAAACATTTCTTGATTCTGCTTCATTGTAAGTCCGGCTCCTGTTACTTCGTTGGGTATGGATTCCTTCCGGTGTATCATTAGCTTACTGTTGTTTTTCATCCTCATCTTGAGTGCCCCTCTTAGGGCTAGGTTGTAATGTATGTTGATTCTGCCTATCTGAGAGGCTTTTAAGAATCCTCTCTTATTCCCGCATTAACCTCTCATTATCGCTTCTTACTCGAACCATTTCTTCCTGCAACTGTTGCACCATGTCTAGAAGTCTACTGGTCTAACGTTGTAGTTCCTTGAGTAATCTGTTGGTTTGATGATGTTGATCCACACTCAGTTACACCCACATTTCTGGGTTCATATCTGGGTTAGACTGGGGGTGATCTTCCCCTGTAGCTCTAGGTGCTTGATATTCGGACCCTCTTCTCATTGTGTTTTGTCAATCATTCCCTTCTCTTCTTCTCGTCTCTCTGCACAATTTTACACACACCCATTGTTATTTAATTGGCCCATCTGGGTCCCAGCATGTGAATGTTGCTCTGATACCACCAGTAATGTCCACTAATTCCATAATTCCAAAAGAAACAATAATGTAAAAAATATATACTATCATGTAGCAATTAGCATAGTAATAATTTTTTTTTAAACAATACAAAACTAAAAATATTTTGTTGTTAACCCGCATAAGTCACGTATATATAAACTATGTCAATTTTAATACCTTTGAAATATATTACACCGTGTCATGAATTATGCATAGGTATACATATTAAAACTACACATATTACTTGTACCTTGATTATCCTGCGAGATTTGTTGTACATTAATGATGTATTATTTAATCCATATCTTAATGAGATACACTGTATGGGGCATTCATTAGAATTGTGATTACGCCCTTAGTCCAGGTTTCTTATGGTCACTACCTTTGGTACCGGTGGAATTTTATCCTAACCACAACACCTTCTCATCCTTTATCATCGACAACTGGAGATGGTCGGGCGAACAATTGGTTTCATTTTCACAGTTGATTAGCCTGCTAGGGATCGTATGGTCTTTGGGCTCAATCCAAACATTAGGGTAATGAATCCTAACCTTGCTCCGTCATTCCGACCTCATTCGACTGCAGACACTCTCTCAGCCTAGCTTTCCAACTATTTTGCTTCTATGGCGATGGGTAACATATTCGGGGTTAATCCTCCACTGAACAAGGTGAGGATGGGGTTCGACTTATCTCACAATCATTTTGTTGAGTTTCCTCCATTTTCTTCAACTCAAAACTTACTCTCTCTACTTAATATATTTTATTATCTTACGGGTCTCGATTTTCTGATCCGTTTTTGTTGTTGTTTGGCATTGCAGGTTACATTGCAACAGGAATTGTCCCATTTGAGAGATGATGGAGTCCTAATATCCCCTTTCTCTCCCAAATAGGTAAATCCTCTACCCTATAACTCTTTTGTGTTCAGATTTCTCGTTCTCCTTTGGCTTTCCATTTCAGAATTTTTATATTTTCCCACTCTTGGCTTGTGGAGGAAACCCTCCTATCATTTTCTTTCGCGAAGCACCTCGTCTCACACTACTTGAGGAAGTGGCGCCACTTAGGGGTTTCAGTTTTCCTTCACTATAATTTTCATGTAAGTATTCTCGTTGGATTTTTTAAGCTTCTCATACATAGCATATAGTTGTTATTTCTTGTTGTTGTGTTGAGGGGTTTTATCCCTCTGATGGGCAGCTTTTCGGCTTTTATTGAACACATTATGGGATCTACCCATGAGTACTTTCCTGCCACATCTTGTTGGTTTAGTCTTTCTAGAATTCTGTTTAAGAGAGTAAACCCTCTTTGGAGGTGTGATCCGGTTTTGAACTCAGGTTGTACATGTTTAAGTTTTATTAATTTTTGGAAAAGACACTAAATTTTTATCGAGATAGTGGAACTTATTCCACATACGTTATTCTTTTCCGGTGCATTGTATACTCAGCTCTTTAGTTCTGGTTTTCTTTCCAAATGATAATATTTATACACAATTGTTTTGTGGAACTGTTACGTTGTCTCTAATTAAATATGTTGTTCTTGAACTACCATTTAAGGAATTTTATGGCTATGATATCTCTTCTAGACTGTTAAAATTCAACAAGAAAATGCACCACATACTATTGTGGGATTCCAGTCACACATGATTGAGGAATTCAGTGACACATCAGTGCTAAATGTGGGCATCTAATTTTTAAATAAATTGGACAATAAGTTGTAATATTATCTCATAAAAAATTGTAATATCTAACTAAGTGTGATAGACTTAGTTAGCTCAAGAATTTCGATTTGAGGGTCAAAGGTGAGGCATGTAGAGTGATTCTATTATTTACACGGTCTAACTGTAGTTGTAGCTCTAGTGTGGTGTGACTGCAATCAGTTAACTCAAATTAATTGAGCTAAAATTATTTTAACTAGTTCTAGCTGAATGATGAGCTAGTGGAAGGTCAAGTGAAGTAAAATATATTTAATTCACAAGTAGTGATCTACCAAGTAACTGATGATTCACTATTAATAGCTACATACATGTCAATTTTTATGACGACCCAGTTGAGACAAAAGTTAAAGGTAAGTAAACTATCAGTTGTATTATTGGCGAATTGCCCGAGTGCAATTATAAAGCCATAGGATGCTCATGATGGATTGCGCAGTCAAGGAAGATTGGAATTCCTATTTAATAGGAATTATTTTTCCAAGGGATTGCGTGAGCAAGGTAGGATGAAGCTGGACAGGAAATTGGCTATGTGTTGGTCCAATTTTTCCTAGATCAATGTGAGACAATTGGTACAATGTATGAGGTTCTTGTGAGCAGACATGTATTGTATTGTTTCATGATTCCTTGGATGATTATACAATTAAGATAGAGGGGTTTTGAGCAGTTTATTTCCCCAGGAAAATATTGTGTTGTGTGATTGATTTACTTCTTTCTCTTACTTGCATGTGATTGAGTGATCATGATTTATATTTCGCAAATATTGTAGAAGGATTGAATATCTTATTTTAGTACATTGCATGATCGGATTGAATCCATTGGTGTAATGTCTAAATGGTATCATAATAGCAGGAATCACAATAGTGGAGAATAAATTGAGTTTGTGTTGAACAATATTCAAATTTTCACATACATTCTTGGAGCTAGAAGCTAACCAGGATGTCTTCCACATACTTGAGACTCTAATATTCACTTGAGGGAATTTGAACTATATTTCATGGAAGGACAGGATGGAGCCAGTATTGGAGGATAATTGGTTGAAGGACTTCATTTACACTGATATTCCTAAACCCAATCAGGCAGATGCTGCGCATCATGAAGCATGGAGGAAGAATATCCCAAAGGAGAGGATGATCTTATTAGAGGGAGTTTGAGATCATATTTTCTTGAGTCTACATGGAAAGGCACCTCCATCTGCTATGTGGAAGGCCTTAATAGATATGTTTCAAAGTAGCAGTGACCATAGAAAATATGCACTCAAGGACAAGCTTAGGAAAATCAAAATGGAGATGGGCAACACAATCCATAAATACTTGACCAAGTTCACTCAATGTCGAGATGAGCATGGAAGTGCTGGGATTAGTGTAGCTGATGGTGACCTGGTGAGCCTAGCACTTCTAGGCCTTTCCAAGAGCTGTCATAGTTACCAGAACTTTATGAATGGGAGGGAGAAGTTACCAGATTGGGAGCGACTATTGTCAGATTTGGTACAAGAAGAGTTTTGGTGGAATACCAGGGATGGATCCTCATCCAAAATTTATGATGAGGAAAATTGTGCCTTGTCTAGTAAGGCAAAGAAGGGGAAGGGGAAGAAGTCATATTCCAAATATGAGACCGAAAAATAAGGCAAGAAGCATGGCATGTCGAAGGTGAAATGTTTTCACTATCATGATCATGGACACTATGCCACAAATGTTTTACAAAAGAAGAAGAACAAGAAGGCTCTGGGAGCTGCAACGGTTGAAATTTTGGCCTCACAATTTGAGTTGGACTTCTCTCTCATCGCATGCATGGTGTCAAGTATGATGGGCTCTATGTGGTACTCATTTAGTGGAGCATCTTTCCACATGACAAGAAACAAATAACTCTTTAGTAGCTTTGAGGAGAAGGATCTTCAGATTCACATCGAGATGGGTGATGACAGGAGGTATAGTGCTACTGGGATTGGTACATTTACTTTCCAGAGACAGTCAGGTAAACCTTTCATATTGAAAGATGTCATGCATGTACCAGACTTGAAAAAGAATTTAGTTTCATTTTCTATGTTGGAGTATCTTGGATATGATGTGGGTTTCAGTGAAGTAAAGGTGTTCCTTCATCACAAAGCCACAAGACAGGTAAAGAAGAATAGGGTTCATGTAAAGAAACTCTACAAAATTGATGTAGATGGTTGCACAATATTGAGAAATAAAGCAGGAAAGGTGGTGAGCCGGGATACATGTGAGTTATGGCACAGGAGATTGGGCCATCTACACCACAGTTCTTTGAGGATCATGCAACATATTTATAAATGTCTTCCAAATAGTACTCTTGCGCAGATAGACACGTGCAAGGGGTGTACCATGGGGAAGTATACTATAGCCACTTTTCATGATAAGGAGAACCGATCAGCGACAATCCTTGAGATATTTCACTCAGATATGTGTGGAACATTCTCTATAGCTTCCACATAAAAACACAGGTATTATGTGAGTTTTTTCCATGATTTTTCTAGAAAGTGTAGGATCTTCTTTCTGGATAAGAAAGATCAGACGTTCTCCAAGTTTTTTCAGTTCAAAGCACTGGTAGAGAAAAATATAGGGAAGAAGGTGAAGGCTTTAAGGAGCGACAACAGTAGTGAGTATATCTCTAATGAATTCAAGAACTTCTGTGCCAAAGAAGGAATTCTAAGATAATTCATTTCACCTCATAACCGACAACAAAATGGGGTTGCAGAAAGAAAGAACCGAAACAATTGTGGGAGAACCACGAGCTATGTTACATGATCAAGTCCTATCATTTCATCTGTATGCAAAGGAATTCAACACAGTGGTATTTGTCTAGAACCGTAGTCCTCATTGAATACTTGGCATGAGTAAACCAGAGGAGGATTTTTCAGGTAAGAAATCGGATGTTTCATCTATCTATTTCCATGTGACTAAAGATTCCAGGAAGAATATATAATCAACAACAGAGGTTGGGATGTTTGTGGGGTACACTAATACTCGCCACAACTATCAGGTGTATCCGATGTCTAAGAGGATGATAGTCATTAGGAGAGAGGTTAAATTTGATGAGGAGAAAGCGATGTGATTATCCCTTGAGAGGGAGCTTGACTTGCATGCAGATGAGGAACTCTTACTTCCAAAGGATGAACCTCAGGATGTGGAGCAGCCACAAACAGAGGATCATGGAGTGGCAGACACCACTCATGCAAAGCCCTCCACCAGAAATGGTAGGAAGGACACCAAAAAGGCTAGCAGATTGATGCTAGATGTGAAAGAGCATGTAAGTGCACCTACATCACAGCGCAGACAGAGAAATTCCCCAGACAGATATACTTGGTACATGGATCTTATGAGTGAGTGTATTACGACAAAACCATCATCGTTTGAGGAAGAAATGCAACAGCCAACATGGGTTGATGCCATGATTGAAGAGTATGACCCAATTATTAAAAACTGTGGATAGGAAGTGGTCCAAAGACCAGTGGGAAAGTAAGTGGTTGGATCCATTTGGATCTACAAGGTGAAGCAAGCAGCATATGGGAGTGTGGAGAAATACAAGGCTAGATTTGTGGCCCGAGGATTCTTACAGGTAGAGGGGATTGATTATGAGGGGAATTTTGCACCGGTTGCGAGGTACTCATCAATTAGATCCATCCTTGCACTCTCAGCGTAGATGGAGTGGAACATAGATCATATGCATGTAAAGACAACCTTTCTCAATGGAATTATTGAGGAAGAAGTGTACATTGAGTAGCCAGAAGGTTTTGAGACCTTTGACAGGGAGTCGAATGTGTTCAGACTCAAGAGAGCACTATATGGGCCGAAGCAAGCACCTAGTGCTTGGTACACTCGGATCGACAACTAGTTCACCGAGTTGGGCTTCACAAAGAGTGAAGTGGATTTTGGTAAGATTTTGATTATTTTACTTTATGTTGATGATTGTATACTGATAGGTGATGAGGAGCTTATAACTTCCTACAAAGAGGATCTTTCAAGAGAGTTTGAGATGAAGGACATGGGGCTCTTGCACTATTTCCTTTGCTTGGAAATATGGCAAAGAGATGGGGATCTATTTGTATCTCAGGGCAAGTTTTCCAAGGAGATTCTGTGGAAGTTCCACATGGAGGGCAACAAACCCATAGAGAATTCTCTTTTAGGAAACTGGAGGAAGGAGGATGCTACTTCGGGTGAGGTAGTCGATTATATTTTTTACAGGAAACTTATGGGCTCACTTATGTATTTGGTGAACACACAACCAGACATATGCTACATAGTTAATCAGCTTAGTCAAGCTATGGTTAAGCCTACCAAGCTCTTTTGGAAGGTATGGAAGCATGTGTTGAGATATCTTAGGGGGAGTACAAAGTATGGATTATGGTACAGACAGATAGAAGGAGTGAAGCTTCAAGGCTTCACCGATGTAGATTGCACAAGTAGTCCATCAGACAGGAAGAGCACATCGGGGGGTATTTTCAGCATAGGATCAACAACAATTTCTTGGTACAATAGGAAGTAGAGATCAGTTGCACTCAGTTCAGCTGAGACAGAGTACATGGCAGCTACTGAGTCTACATGCAAGGCCATCTGGATGAGGAAGATACTTTTTGGTTTGTTTGGTCATCATATGGATATAACAGTGATACATTGTGATAACTAGAATTACATAAAACTCTCGGTTAATCCGGTATTCCATGACAGGTCCACACATATTAACATCCAGTACCTCCATCTCAGATATTGTGTTCAGAGGCTCATTATGGTTTTGATTTAAATTCCCACGAAATATTACGATGAATATATCTTGAGGAAGGCGCTTGCGAAGAGAAAATTTGAATACCACAGAGGCAAGATCGCGGTAGCTGATAATCCCTTTCTTGTCGAGAGGGAATGTTGAAATTCAAAAAGAAAATGCACCACATACTAATGTGGGATTCCATTCACACATGAGTGAGGAATTCAGTGACACATTATTGCTAAATGTGGGTGCCTAATTTTTAAATAAATTGGACAATAACTTGTAATTTTATCTCATAACAACTTGTAATAGTTAACTAAGTGTGATAGATTTAGTTCGCTCAAGAATTTCGAGTTGAGGGTCAAAGGTAAGGCATGTAGAGTGATTCTATTATTTACAGGGTCTAGTTGAAGTTGTAGCACTAGTGTGGTGTGAGTGCAATGAGTTAACTTAAATTAATTGAGTTAAAATCAGTTTAACTAGTTATAACTAAATGATGAGCTAGTGGAAGGTCAAGTGAATTAAAATAGATTTAATTCACAAGTAGTGATCTACAAAGTAATTGATTACTCACTATTAATAGTTGCATGCATGTCAATTTTGAGACAACCCAATTGAGACAAAGGTTAAAGGTAAGTAAATTATCATTGCATTATTAGAAAATTTCCCAAGTGCAATTATAAAGCCAAAGGATGCCCATGATGGATTGCGTAGTCAAGGAAGGTTGGAATTCCTATTTAATAGGAATTATTTCGCCTAGGGATTGTGTGAGCAAGGCTAGCTGAAGGTGCCACAACACGCCATCATCCCGGCTCCACCACTCCTTCTGCCTTGCATGCCATTGCTGCACAACCATCTACTTGCAACTGATAAAGGTTCTTGACTCGGACCCCTATCTTCCGGGTTTCTCCAGTTGTCTTACTGCGCAAGAAAGATTTTCCCTCGTTGAAGACAACATCGTACCCCTTGTCTTCTAACATCACCACAGATATCAGATTCTTCTTCAATCCTGGAACATGCATCACTTCCTTCAATACGAAGGGTTTACCAGACTCCCTCTCAAAGGAAATGGTACTGATACCGGTCGCATTGTATCTACCATCATCGCCCATCTCGATGTGCACTCCAAGATCTTTCTCATCCAGATCTGAAAACAGATCTCGATCTCCAGTCATGTGAAAAGACTCACCACTGTCCAAGAACCATACTGATCCCATCACACTTGAGACCAAACATGTGATCAGCGAAAAATCCAGCTCAAACTGCGAGGCTAAGGACTCTCCTACTGCAGATCCAGCAGCTTGCTTATTTTTCTTCTTCTGCGGACAATTTGTGGCACAATGTTCGTGTTGGTGACAGTGAAAACACTTCACCTTGGACATGTCCTGCTTCTTTCCTTTCGCACCGGAATGAGAAGCTTTCTTGCTCTTCCCCTTCTTTTCTTTGGTAGCCAAAGTGCAATTTTCTTCATCAGATTCCTTTGATGAATATCCGTCTCTGGTATTCCGCTTTATCTCCTCTTGCACAAGATCCGACCAAAGTCGCTCCCATCCTGGCAATTTCTCCCAACCATTGACAGAATCCTGATAGGCATGCCAACTCTTCAGAAGACCAAGGAGATCCAAGCTCACCAATTCCTCATCATCAACAGTCACCCCCACACTTCCCAGCTCATCCCTGCATTGGATGAACTTCGTGAGGTACTTGGGCATACTGTCGCCTTTCTCCATCTTTATGTGTCTGAGTTTATCCTTGAGCGCCAACTTCCTCTGTTCGCTCTTGCTTTGGAATAAATCTGTCAATGCTTTCCACATCAAGTATGGAGAAGCTTTTCCATGCATGCTGGATACAATGTGATCCTTCACGCCCTCCAACAGAATCCTTCGACATTTTTCCATCTTCTTTTGCCAAGCCTCAACTTGAGCAGCATTAGTAGGCTTTGGGATCTCATCTTCTATGAACTCCTTCAGCCCGTTATCATCTAATACCACCTCCATTATTTCCTTCCATGCAACATAATTCAAACTTCCCTCAAGGGCATATTCCAGTCGCAATCCGTTGAAAGACATTTCAACTCTGGCACCAAGAAAACTGCTGCAAATTTCGAATTCCAAATTCTGCTGCAAATTCGAATTACAAGCTCAAAACTCAGCTACTTCTGGATCTGTGAGAAAAAAGTATTTCTAGCACAGAGATCGACTATAAGGTCATTTACTGGATATATCACCTTTCAAAGAAAGGATGGATCCGGAGGCTACCTGGCCCGTTACAGACTCTGTCTACTGAAATAATTGTAATCACTGTAATAGATCCGATGATCAATTCTTCTCTGATACCATGTAGAAATTTGAATAATAGCTAAATTATTCACCGAGATTATCCTGATTACACACTATTTAAGCTTCATGCATAATACATAACCTCTTCTACAATTGATCATCAATATGCGGAAATAGAAAGTAGTCGCATGCGCTCATTAAAACATAATCAAGCACACATATCAACACAGTATGTAATGAGGAAAGAAATAGCTGAAAACCCCCAACTATCTGTATATTATAATGATAGAGAACATGTAACAATACATAGTAAAATACTCCTCACAAGTACTCAGTACTATCTCCAAAAAGTTACACACAAACTAACTGAGATTTGAACAAGTCCTGGGTTCAAATCTCCTCCACAAGTCTGCCTGCCTCTATTGCGCAATCCAAGTTGATTAATGATGAGATCCAAGTTTGAATCCCACTAGCTCCAACTGTGCAATCGTCATTGACAATCTCCATCAATGTGTGTGCAAATCTCATGCAAAATCATGGTCGCAACTGATAGTCACACTCACCCTTTCACCCACCTCTAACACTGGTCTCCACTGAACTGTCCATGCATTGCAGTTAACTGATGTGTTCTTTAGTTGATTTATGAGTTAATAATTAGTGAATTAATTAATAATTAATTCACACCACTCATCACTAGTGTATTTGTCAGTTAGACTAAATACAACTAGTTCAATTAAGTTAAACAGAACACAACTCCACCAACTGTCTCATCAACTCCACCAAACTCTGCCACATGAGTTCTAACTGAAGTCAACCATGCAATAGCTCAACTAACCCTTAGAAAAAGAGTATTTCCTTCTGTCAGCTGCATGTGCCACATCCAAGCATCAAACTGAAGTGCTCCAAGAGGATAAGATAATGTTTATAGTCTAAATATTATTAAGGGTTAATAATATTTGACTGTTCTATTTTTAGCCCGGCAGTCTAAAAATAGAAACCGGCCAATGTCTAAAAATAGAGGTCCATATATTTTTACCAACTCGACCAATCATCCATAAATAGCATCCTGCAACTCATAGACCATGATCCATATGTCTAAAAATAGACTTTGCGCCAAAAATAGCATGCGGGCCCACTCAGTGAAGGCGACTTCATTTCACTAAGCTCCATCATCTTGTTGCATTTTCAACACTCCCTCTCAACAAGATATGGATTATCTGCAACCCCTATCCTGCCTCTGTGGTATTCGAATTTTCTCCTGGTGAGCACCTTCGTCAAGATATCAGCATCCTGATCCTCCGTGGGAATATATTAAAGTAACATGATTCTCCGCTGCACACAATCTCTGATATGATGGTACCTGATGTCGATGTGTTTGGATCTATCATGAAATACTGGATTAGAAGAAAGTTTAATGCAACTCTGGTTATCACAATAAATCACAGTAGGCTCCAAGTGTGACCCGAACAACCTGACCAGGATCTTCCTCATCCATATGGCCTCGCATGCAGCCAAGCTTGCTACCATATACTCAGCCTCTGCTGAACTGAGTGCCATGGATCTCTGCTTCCTGCTGTACCAAGAAACTGTTGTCGACCCGATACTGAAGATCCCTCCAGATGTGCTCTTTCTGTCCGTTGGGCTCCCTGCCCAATCTGCATCCGTGAAGCCACAATGCTTCACCTCATCCTCCTGTCTGTACCACAAGCCATATCCCGATGTGCCTCTAAGATAACGCAATACATGCTTGCCTGCCTTCCAAAAGAGCTTGGTAGGCTTAAGCATAGCTTGCGAAAGCTGGTTAATAGCATAGCATATATCGGGTCGTGTATTGACCAGATACATAAGCAACCCCACCAACTGTCGATAAACAGTGGCATCCACTACCTCCGCTGAAGTAGCATCCTCCTTCCTCCAACCTCCAGGAAGAGGAGTATCAACAGGCTTGCAGCCATGCACGTTGAACTTCTCCAATATTTCCCGGGCATACTTACCCTGAGAAACAAATAGTCCATCACTGCGCTGCCAAATTTCCAATCCCAGGAAATAATGAAGGAGGCCCAAGTCCTTCATCTCAAACTCTCTAGCAAGATCCTCCTTGCATGAAAGTATTTGGCTTCAGCATCACCCGTCAAAATCAGATCATCTACATACAGTAAAATGATCAGCAACTTCCCCTCCACCACAATCTGGTACAGGTTAGGATCCGCCTCACTCTTGAAGAATCCAAGTCCGGTGAAATAACTGTCTATCCGTGTGTACCAAGCACGAGGTGCTCGCTTCAACCCATACAGTGCTCTCGTGAGTCTGCACACATGCGACTCATTGCTGAAGATCTCAAAACCTTCGGGCTGCTCTATGTACACCTCCTCCTCAATGACTCCGTTGAGGAACGCAATCTTCACATCCATCTGATGGATGTGCCACCCCATCTGCGCTGAGAGAGCTAGGATCGTCCGTATGGAAGAATACCTTGCGACAGGGGCAAAGGTCTCCTCATAATCGATCCCCTCTATTTGTGAGAAGCCTCGGGCAAAAAATCTTGCCTTGTACTTCTCCACACTCCTGTCAGCCGCCTGCTTCACTTTGTAGATCCATCGCGAACCCACCACTGATTTCCCCTCCGGTCTTGGGACAATCTCCCATGCATTGTTTCTGAAAATCGAATCATACTCTTCCACCATGGCATCTACCCATGCGGGGTCCTCCACAGCTTCCTCGAAAGAGGATGGCTCTGTCATGACACATTTTCTCACAAGAGCCATGTATCCAGTGTACCGATCCGGTGACTGTCTCTGTCTGCGCTGTGCTGTAGGTGGTCCTACAATCTTCTCTACATCTTGAGCCAGTCGCTCAGCTTCTGTAGTGCGCTTGTGCCCTCTGATGGTTGGCGCTGCATGAGTGGTCTCTTCCACTCCATGAACTTCCTCTTGTGGCTGATCCACATCCAGAAGCTCATCGTTAGGAACTAATAGCTCCTCATCTGCATGCAAGTGTGGCTCCCTCTCAAGGGAACACTTCATGGCTTTCTCCTCCTGAAGTTTGATATCCCGTCGCACAATAGTCTTGCGACTGTCTGGCAAATACACATGATAGTTGTGGGGCGTATCAGTGTACCCCACAAATATCCCAACCTCTGCGGTCGGATCCAACTTCTTCCTGGCATCCTTCGTCACATGCAAGTAGACAGGTGAACCAAAAATCCTCAAATGGGAAATATCAGGTCTCTTACCAGAAAACGCCTCCTCCGGTGTACTCATGCCAAGTATCTTGTGAGGACAACGGTTGCGCATATCTTGCGGTATTGCATGCCTCTAGCCCACAAGTGAAGGAGTAGGCCACGATCATGCGGCACGCCGTGAAACACCCACGATCATTATTCTTCCGCTCGGCAACCCAATCTTCTGGGTTATGAGGTGCTATGAGCTCTCTCACGAATTCATGTGACACAAAAGTGTGAATTCAGCAGAGATGAATTCACCACCATTGTCGCTCCTAAGAGCCTTCACATGCTTCCCTGATTCCTTCTCCACCAGTGCCTTGAACTCACAGAACTTTGAGTATGTCTCGCTCTTCTTCTGCATGAAGAAGATCCAGCACTTCCAAGAAAAATCATCAACAAAGATCACATAGTACTTGTGCTTTGCTGTTGAAGCTACTGAGAAAGTTCCACACACATCTGTGTGAATTCTCTCAAGGATCCTCGTGGCGTGACTATCCTTCTCGTGAAAGGTGGCTTTCACAAATTTTCCCAAGGTACACCCCTTGCACTAATCTGACTGCGCAAGAGTGCCATTAGGAAGCCCAGTAGAAATCTGCTGTAGTATCTTCAAAGCTTCATGGTGAAGGTGGCCCAATCTCCGGTGCCATAGCTTGCCATCATCCTAGCTCACCACTCCTTCCGCCTTGCATGCCATTGCTGCGCAGCCATCTACTTGCAACTGATAAAGGTTCTTGCCTCGAACCCCTATCTTCCGGGTTTCTCCAGTTGTCTTACTGCGCAGGAAAGCTTTTCCCTCGCTGAAGACAACATCGTACCCCTTGTCTTCTAACATCGCCACATAGATCAGATTCTTCTTCAATCCTGGAACATGCATCACTTCCTTCAATACGAAGGGTTTACCAGACTCCCTCTCAAAGGCAATGGTACCGATACCGGTCGCACTGTATCTACCATCATCGCCCATCTCGATGTGCACTCCAAGATCTTTCTCATCCAGATCTGAAAACAGATCTCGATCTCCAGTCATGTGAAAAGACGCACCACTATCCAAGAACCATACTGATCCCATCACACTTGAGACCAAGCATGCGATCAACGAAAAATCCAGCTCAAACTGCGAGGCTGAGGCCTCTCCCACTGCAGATCCAGCAGCTTGCTTATTTTTCTTCTTCTGCGGACAATTTGTGGCATAATGTCCATGTTGGTGACAGTGAAAACACTTCAGCTTGGACATGTCCTGCTTCTTGCCTTTCGCACCGGAATGAGAAGCTTTATTTCTCTTCCCCTTCTTTGCTTTGGTAGCCAAAGTGCAATTTTCTTCATCAGATGCCTTTGATGAAGATCCATCTCTGGTATTCTGCCTTATCTCCTCTTGCACAAGATCCGACCAAAGTCGCTCCCATCCTAGAAATTTCTCCCAACCATTGACAGAATCCTGATAGGCATGCCAACTCTTCGGAAGACCAAGGAGAGCCAAGCTCACCAATTCCTCATCATCTACAGTCACCCCCACACTTCCCAGCTCATCCCTGCATTGGATGAACTTCGTGAGGTACTTGGGCATACTGTCGCCTTTCTCCATCTTTATGTGTATGAGTTTATCCTTGAGCGCCAACTTCCTCTGGTCGCTCTTGCTTTGGAATAAATCTGTCAACGCTTTCCACATCAAGTATGGAGAAGCTTTTCCATGCATGTTGGATACAATGTGATCCCTCACGCCCTCCAACAGAATCCTTCGACATTTTTCCATCTTCTTTTGCCAAGCCTCAACTTGAGCAGCATCAGTAGGCTTTGGGATCTCAGCTTCTATGAACTCCTTCAGCCCGTTATCATCTAATACCGCCTCCATCTGGTCCTTCCATGCAACATAATTCGAACTTCCCTCAAGGGCATATTCCAGTCGCAATCCGTTGAAAGACATTTTGACTTCGACACCAAGAAAACTGCTGCAAATTCGAATTCCAAATTCTGCTGCAAATTCGAATTCCACCAGCTCAAAACTCAACCGCTTCCGATCTGTGAGAACAAAGTATTTCTAGCACAGAGATCGACTGTAGGGGCATTTATTGGATATATCACCTTTCAGAGAAAGGATGGATCCAGAGGCTACCTGGCCCGCTTACAGACTCTGTCTACCGAAATAAATTGTAATCACTGTAATAGATCCGATGATCAATTTCCCTCTGATACCATGTAGAAATTTGAATAATAGCTGAATTATTCACCGAGATTATCTTGATTACACACTATTTAAGCTTCATGCATAATACATAACCTCTTCTACAATTGATCATCAATTTGCGGAAATAGAAGCAGTCGCATGCGCACATTAAAACATAATCAAGCACATATATAACACAGTATGTAATGGGGAAAGCTTACAGCTGAAAACCCCCAACTATCTGTATATTATAATGATAGAGAACATGTAACAATACATAGTACAATACTCCTCACAAGTACTCAGTACTATCTCCAATAGTTACACACAAACTAGCTCAGATCTGAACAAGTCACAGGTTCAAATCTCCTCCACAAGTCTGCCTGCCTCTACTGCGCAATCCAAGATGAATAATGATGAGATTCAAGTTCGAATCCCACTGGCTTGTACTGCGCAATCCTCATTGGCAATCTCAATCAATGTGTGTGCAAATCTCATGCACAGCTATAGTCACAACTGATAGTAGACTCACCCTTTCACCCACCTCTAACACTGGTCTCCACTGAACTGTCCATGCATTGCAGTTAACTGATGTATTCTTTGGTTGATTTATGAGTTAATAATTAGTGAATTAATTAATAATTAATTCACACCACTCATCACTAGTGTATTTTTCAGTTAGACTAAATACAACTAGTTCAACTAAGTTAAAACGAACACAACTCCACCAACTGTCTCATCAACTCCACCAAACTCTGCCACATGAGTTCTAACTGAAGTCAACCATGCAATAGCTCAACTAACCCATAGGAAAAGCGTATTTCCTTCTTTCAGCTGCATGTGCCACATCCAAGCATCAAACTGAAGTGCTCCAAGAGGAAAAGATAATGTTTATAGTCTAAATATTATTAAGGGTTAATAATATTTGACTGTTCTATTTTTAGCCCGGAAGTCTAAAAATAGAAACCGCCCAATGTCTAAAAATAGAGGTCCATCTATTTTTACCAACTCGACCAATCATCCATAAATAGCATCCTGCAACTCATAGACCATGATCCCTATGTCTAAAAATAGGCATAGTCTAAAAATAGACTTTGCGCCAAAAATAGCCTGCGGGCCCACTTAGTGAAGGCGACTTCATTTCACTAAGCTCCATCATCTTGTTGCATTTTCAACAGATTCAAAGTTAAGATGGATCTAGGCTAGTTTAATTATTAACTATAATTATAATTATAACTATTAATTTTAAAATTTTATTTTATTTTATTTTTATGTAATTTGATCGAATCAAAATGTTTAACAGCATAAGATAAGACATTACATGTCTTCCATACTGTTTTGGAGAGAGCCTCTCTGCACAAACAAGTGTTGCATTCAGAGTTAAGATGGATCTAGGCTAGTTTAATTATTAACTATAATTATAATTATAATTATTAATTTTAAAATTTTATTTTATTTTATTTTTATGTAATTTGATCGGATCAAAATGTTTAATAGCATAAGATAATACATTACATGTCTTCCATACTGGGTTGGAGAGAGCCTCTCTAAACAAACAAGTGTTGCAGAGAAGCTTAATACTCAAGTTAAAAATTATGTTGAAAAAATTGCATAAAAAATTATAATATATATTGGTCAATAATATTAACTAAATTAACAGCTGTTAATACGTAAATGTGATGCAGGGGCATTAGACACTAGCCAACAATGTAGGAGTTTTGTCCACATGTTGTGGCTAGGAGGGATCAGAATCATTCGAATTGTAGCAACAAGGTGTCAATACCTTAGCTGTCTGTTGCATTTATATCAGTTAGAGTCAGTAGAAGTTGAATAGTTTTGGTTCAGTACATCTGTCCTGTTCAGTTATTCGAATAATGTAATTAGGTTTTTATTAGAGTATAAACGGTCCTCACTGAGGAACTGAAGAGACACATAATAATACATATAAATTGAATCCCCCGGATGTATTGAGGGAGCAGGAGATTTTCGCAATAAACTTTGGTGTCGAGAAATTTCTTCCTGTAGAATAAATTACAGTGCTCATTTATTATCTAATTGTCTTTGGATTGATCTGTGTGTGAGAGTTTGTTAATTTCGAGGTGGTTGAAACACCATTCTGTGTATAATTATTGAATAGAATTGTCGTGTAATCTCCGCATGCCTCTCTGTCCATTGTCGATCGTAGATTTCTCTTGAAATTGTCAGAACAAGCTCTGTTGAAATAAATCCCAGTAAGAGGCCATAGTCGAATGTATTTAGTCCTTGTAACAGACTTACATTGTGTCCAACCCGCCTCTGGGAATGAATTCCTAAGGATGTTTGCCCGTAAGCTCTAATTTTGAAACCCCCACTTGTAGAGAAATAAGTTTGTTTTATTTTGAACTGAGAGTGTTGGCCAATATTCAAACCTGAGTTAGAGAACCTGAGCAAATAGAAAAGAAGGTGTTAACCCCAGTTTAACTCTTCGGTCAATCCCTGTATAAAACCAGCGCAGTTTTATCGTACCGCTTTTGGTACAGAAGGGAAACTACCCAACGTCAAGCGATCTTGTAAAAAGCCGCCACGGCGACCGGAAAATACTGCCTCACTGCTCCCTCATCGCGCATTAATTGTCGATTGTGAGATCAACGTGATATTGACGTATGCAGTCTGATCCAAGGTTGGCTCATCGAACGGTGATCACACTCAAAAGAGCATGAAGGATTAACTGAGGTATGGCATGTGTGGGCCCGAGGCCTAAAGTTGTTATAAGTGTTTATTTATAATGCGTCGGGTTACTCTAAAGGGTGATAACCTTAGTTCTAAGGTTCGGCGATAGAATTAAAGTTTGGGGATATATTTAAAATTTCCCAAGGTCTTAATATTGTAACGAGTATAATATGAATGTATATGAATATGACTGGGTGCGGGGGAATAGAGAAAAAAAGAGGCATGTATACATGTATTTGTGTTGGGCTGTGAATCAACGTTGAATTAATACATTTATTTGTCAATTTTCTTGAATTTGATAAATAAATTTGTAACAGAACAGACGAGAATTCTTGTTTTAAACGAAGCTAAAAAATAGGAATCATGGGCAGAATCTGGAGACCAGCTCTCCTTGGGGCCGGATTCAATTTTGTTGCTGTCAATTGTGGCATCAGAGCTGTTCTTGAGTTGTTTTTGCAGAGAATTAACATGGAAATCCGAGTTGGTAGAGGTGCTGGCAGAAGGAGAGACAGACCTGTTGCCAATACAGAAGTGTTGGAGACCTTGCAGAGGTTCGAAGCCAGAATGGATGCCATGGAGCGAGGACAACCCAGAGATCCTGAAGACATCAGTGAACCTAAATTAGAAGAAGCTGGAGAAATTGTTGAGATTCCTTTTGACATGAGGCTCCTTAGAATTATTCTGGGTTCTGTAGTTAAGCCCAAGATTGAAGTGTCAAGTTTTGCAGGAGGAATGAATCTAGAAGAGCTGGTGGACTGGATTAATGAAATGAACAAGTGCTTTGACTATGAGGAATTGAGCGAAGATAAGAAGGTCAGGTTTGCAGTAACAAAGTTGAAGGGACATGCTGCACTTTGGTGGGATGGAGTGCAAGTAGAAAGAAGGAAAGATGGCAAACAACCTATTAAAAGCTGGACCAGAATGATGGCTAGGTTAAAAGGTAAATTCTTGCCTAGTGATTATCAGCTAACATTGTTTAGGCAAATGCAGAACCTAAGACAGAGGTTGCTGACAGTAAAGGAATACACAGAAGAATTCTACAGAGTAATTATAAGAGCTGGGTAGTTTTAGGACACACCAAAGAAGACTGCCAGATATGTGAATGGTCTCAAGCTGGAGATCCAAGATGAAATTGGTCTTTTGTCTCCTAAGACAGTTGAAGAGGCCTATCAGATGGCCTTGAAAGCAGAGGAGAAACTCCTGAGAAAGCAGTCTGCCAAAGGGAGAGGTAATTTCTATGGAAAGGGAAGTCAGGGTGGTAGAGGAAAGCCTACTACACCTAGAGATGGAGCTAATAGTAGCTCACCTCAGAATGCATCTACAGAGGGCGATGTAAGAGGCAGAAGGGTTTCTTACAGAGGAAGAGGAGGCAGAGGCAGAGGTAGAGAATTGAGGTGCTATAGATGTCATCAAGTGGGACAAAAGCACTATGAGTGCCCAGAGAATGTGGGTGTTGGTCCAATAAATGTTGTTGTTGCCCAGGCTGGAGAAGAGGTAGCAATTGAAGAAGAAATCCTACCAGAGAGGAGAGAATACTTGGTGGTCAATAAGGTCCTGTTGAAACAAACCAAAAGGTCACTAAGCTTGTACAAAGGAATAATTTGTTTAGGAGCATATGCAAAGTCCAAGGGAAATGCTTCCAGCTAGCCATTGATAGTGGTAGTACAGACAATTTGGTTTCCACTGAGGTGATAGAGAAGTTGAAGTTGAAGACAAGGGAGCATCCAACTCCCTACAGGGTGTCCTGGCTACATAAAGGCCACCAGCTGATTGTAAAAGAACAGTGTGAGATAGAGCTGAAAATGGGCAACTACAAAGACAAATTCCTATGTGATGTGATCCCCATGGATGTGTGTCACATACTTCTAGGTAGACCTTGGCAGTTTGACAAAGTAGCAGTGCATGATGGCAAGAAGAACACTTACAAGTTCTTCAAAGATGGGGTACATCATACATTGATACCCATGGAAGAAGGAGAACCATCAAGTAGAGTGGTTGATCCAAAGACCTTGTTGCTGAGTGGGAAGGAATATCTACAGCAGATTGAAGAAGAAGAGGTAAGCTTTGCTGTAGTTTGCAAGCCTAAGGTAGTTCTTACTTCTACAAAGATTTCTGATTTTCCAATAGAAATTCAAGAGATGTTAGACAGTTATTGTGACATTGTTGTGGATGATTTACCTGATGAGCTGCCGCCTGTGAGAAAGATCAGCCATCAGATAGATTTTATCCCTGATTCAAATCTGCCAAATAAGGCAGCCTACAGAATGAATCCCACGGAAAATGAGGAAATCAGGAAGCAAGTACAAGAATTGGTGGACAAGGGGCTGATCAGAGAAAGTTTGAGTCCATGTGCAGTGCTAGCAGTATTGAGCCCAAAGAAAGATGGAGCCTGGAGAATGTGTACTGATTCCAGAGCAATCAATAAGATAAAAATCAAGTATAGATTCCCTTTGCCCAGAGTTGAGGATTTAATGGATTGTTTGATTGGTGCTAAATATTTTTCAAAGTTAGATTTAAAAAGCGGATATCATCATATTAGAATAAAAGAGGGTGATGAGTGGAAAACTGCCTATAAAACGAATGAAGGACTGTATGAATGGATGGTAATGCCTTTTGGTTTGTCTAATGCACCTAGCACTTTTATGAGACTTATGAATGAAGTGTTGAAAGAATTCATTGGTAAATTTGTGATAGTATATCTGGATGATATATTAGTTTTTAGCAAAACCAAAGAAGAACATCTAAGGCATATTAATTATGTCTTGAAGAAGCTGCACCAAGAGAAACTGCTGATAAACTTAAAGAAATGCTCATTCATGAAGGAAGAGCTGGTGTATTTGGGCTTTGTTATCTCTGCAAAAGGATTGAAGATGGACCCAAAAAAGGTTAAGGCAATTGTGGAGTGGCCTTCACCCAGAAATGTTTTTGAGGTAAGAAGTTTCCATGGACTTGCCAGTTTTTACAGGAAATTTATAAGAAACTTCAGTAAGATTAATGCACCTATCATTGAGACAATAAAAAAGAGAAAACAACCATTTAAATGGACTACTGAAGCAGAGAGAAACTTTAAACTTCTGAAGCAAAAGATAACTGAAAAGCCTGTTTTGATTATGCCTGATTTTACTAAACCATTTCAAGTGAAGTGTGATGCCAGTGGAGAAGCCATTGGAGCTGTGCTGAGTCAAGATGATAGGCCTGTAGCTTACTTCAGTGAGAAGCTGAATGACACCATAAGGAAGTATTCCTCTTATGAGAAGGAATTCTATGTAGATGTTCGGGCATTGAAAAAGTAGAGGCATTATTTGATGTCCAAAGAATTTGTATTATACTCTGACAATCATGCTTTGCAGTACGTTGTACAACAGCCCAAGTTAAATCATAAGCATGCCAAATGGGTTGAGTATCTCCAAATTTTTAACTTTGTTTTGAAACATATAAGTGGCCAAGCAAATAAAGTAGTTGATGCTTTGAGTAGGAGGCACATGCTTGTTCAAGAAACCAATTTTGAAGTTGTAGGGTTTTATTTTCTCAAGGAATTATATAAAACAGATTCAGATTTTAAGGAAGCATTTGAGGCATGTTATAACCCTGTTCCAACAGATAGAAGCCAGTGGCTGGATTATTTCTTGCAGGAGGACTTACTATTCAAGAGAAACCAATTGTGTGTACCAAAATGCTCCATGAGAGAAAATTTGATCAAGGAGAAGCATAGTGGTGGACTTGCTAGGAACTTTGGTACTGATAAAACTTATGAGCAGCTGATTCACTTCTATTATTGGCCCAAGATGAGAGCAGAAGTGGACAAGTTTGTGAAAATTTGCAAAATCTGTCAATATGCCAAAGGAAGGAGCCAGAATGCAGGATTGTACACTCCCTTACCTATTCCAGATGGGCCTTGGGAAATGGTGAGTATGGATTTTGTTCTAGGATAGCCCAAGACTAAGAGAGGGAATGATGCAGTCTTTGTTGTAGTGGACAGATTTTCCAAAATGGCACATTTTATTCCATGTTATAAAACTAGTGATTCCACCCATGTTGCTAACTTGTTCTTCAAAGAAGTTGTTAGGGTGCATGGATTTCCCAAGAGTATTGTTTCAAACAGAGACACCAGATTTGTGGGAAATTTTTGGAGGACACTGTGGAAGAAACTCGGTACCAAACTGAGTTTTAGCTCAGCTTATCATCCTCAAACTGATGGACAAACTGAGGTAGTGAATAGAAGTCTGGGAAATTTGTTGAGAAGTCTTGCAAGAGAACATCCCAAGCAGTGGGATCATATTTTGCCCCAAGCAGAATATGCATATAATGACTCACCAAACAAAAGCACAAGGAGAGTCTATTCCATATTGTTTATCGAATGCACCCCAGAGGGATATCAGAGTTAAGAAATCTAGGAAAGGTAGAACTGAGGAGTGTTGATGGTGAGGAATTTGCTTCAGAAATCCAAGCCATACATGAACAATTGAAACAGCAGCTACAAGGCAGCAGCATAAAATAAAAAGGCAGAGTAGACTTGAGTAGAAGAGAAGTCCATTTTGAAGTAGGAGATCTGGTTTTGGCACACTTGAGAAGGGAGAGATTCCCAAAGAAGCAGTATAACAAACTGAAGTTTAAAAATATTGGGCTATGCAAGATACTTAGAAATTTGTCTGCTAATGCTTATCAGATTGAATTGCCTCTTGATGTTGGAATATATCCCATTTTTAATGTTGCATATTTGTACAAGTATGAAGGTGATGGTGCAGAAGAAGGACCAACAGACAAGGAACAAATTGAGTGGGCAAAGCAGCTACCTCTAGCACAACCATTGTAACTAGAGAAGATATTGGACAAGAGAGTTTTCAAGAAGACTAGAGGACAAGAGTACTTTCAGTACTTGATCAAGTGGAAGGACCAGCCGGAGGAAGATGCCACTTGGATGACTAAAGGAATGTTGCAGAAGATAGGCAGATCAGTGGAAGAACTCATGGACAGGAGTCCATGAAGGAAAATTTCCCTCGGGAGTCTGATGCAAGGGCATTAGACACTAGCTAGAAATGTAGGAGTTTTGTCCACATGTTGTGGCTAGGAGGGATCAAAATCATTCGAATTGTAGCAGCAAGGTGTCAATACCTTAGCTGTCTATTGCATTTAGATCAATTAGAGTCAGTAGAAGTCGAATAGTTTTGGTTCAGTCCATCTGTCTTGTTCAGTTATTCGAATAATGTAATTAGGTTTTTGTTAGAGTATAAATGGTCCTCACCGAGGACCTGAAGAGACACATAATAATACATATAATTGTATCCCTCGGATGCTTTGAGGGAGTAGGATATTTCCACAATAAACTTTGGTGTCCAGCAATTGCTTCATGTGGAATAAATTACAGTGCTCATTTATTATCTAATTGTCTTTGGATTGATCTGTGTGTGAGATTTTTTTAATTGCGAGGTGGTTGAAACACCATTCTATGTATAATTATTGAATATAATTGCCGTGTAATCTCTGCATGCCTCTCTGTCCATTGTCGATTGCAGATTTCTCTTGAAATTGTCAGAACAAGCTATGTTGAAATAAATCCCAGTAAGAGGCCATAGTCGAATGTATTTAGTCCTTGTAACAGACTTACATTGTGTCCAACCCCCCTATGAGAATGAATTCGTAACGATGTTTTCCCGTAAGCTCTGATTGTGAAACCCCCGCTTGTAGAGAAATGAGCTTGTTTTATTGTGAACTGAGAGTGTTGGCCAAGATTCGAACTTGAGTTAGAGAACCGAAGCGAATAGAAAAGAAGGCGTTAACCCCAGTTTAACTCTCCGATCAATCCCTGTATAAAACTGGCACAGTTTGATCGCACTGCTTTTGGTATGGAAGGGAAACTACCCAAAGTCAAGCGATCCTGTAAAAATCCGCCACGTCGACGGGACGATACCGCCTCACCGCTCCCTCATCGTGCGTTAATTGTCGACTGTGAGATCAGCGCGATATTGACGTATGCCGTCCGATCCGAGGCTGGCTCATCGAACGGTGATCACACTCAAAAGAGCACGAAGGATTAACTGAGGTATGGCGTGTGTGGGCCCAAGGCCTAAAGTTGTTATAAGTGTTTATTTATAACGCGTCGGGTTTCTCTGAAGGGTGATAACCTTAGTTCTAAGGTTCAGCGATAGAATTAAAGTTCGGGGATATATTTAAAATTTCCCAAGGTCTTAATATTGGAACGAGTATAATATGAATGTATATGAATATGACTGGGTGCGGGGGAATAGAGAACAAAAGAGGCGTGTATACATGTATTTATGTTGGGCTGTAAATCAACGTTGAATTAATACATTTATTTGTCAATTTCCTTGAATTTGATAAATAAATTTGTAACAGAACAGAGGAGAATTATTGTTTTAAACGAAGCTAAATAAAGGGAATCATGGGCAGAATCTAAAGACCAGCTCTCCTTGGGGCCGGATTCAATTTTGTTGATGTCAAAATGGAATCCTATAGTCTTACTTTGGGAGGAACTAATAAATTGAGATGTGCAGGTGGAGAACCCCTCTCAACCCAAACAAGTATTGCATAGTAGCTTAGTGGTTGCCACTTCACTAAAATATTAATAATACAACAATGACTAAAAAAATATTATTTATTAATAAATAGTATTTTAATATAAGGAAATAATTGTTAAAATATAATTGTTAATATCGAATTAAGGAAAATAATTAATCAAAAGGAAAAATGGATATCTAAAATCAAATCAATATTTAATTCTAGCTTAAATAATCAAACAATAAACACTTAATAAAATAAAATAAATATTTTGGTCAAACATAAATAACCCAAAACAATTAATTTTAAAAACTTAAAAATAAATAAAAATAATAAATGGTCAAACTTCAATAAAGAATATTTTGGTCAAACCTAAATAATCAAAACACTAAAATAAATATAAAAAATGAGTCAAACTTAAAGAATCAAAATAATTAATTATAAAAACTTAAAATAAATAAAAATAATAAGGGGTCAAATAAATAAATAACTAAATAAAATAAAAGTAAATAAATCGATAAATCAATAATGAAGAAAATAAAATAATTAATCCATTATTAGTAGTAAAAAAAATACAAATCAATAATAAAAATTAAAAATCAAGAAATTAGGAGGAAATAATATATATAACAAATAAATAAATAAAAACTTTAGATGAAATAGTGGTTAATATCCAAATGGAACCTCATAGAGGAACTAATAAATTGAGATGTGAAGTGAATATATTAGTTTCTTACTTATGCACATGGACTTGCATAATTTTTGGTGGGTAGTAACCACCAGTAATTATTCCTACATTATTATTAGGAATTTGGCTTCTATGATCGATAAATTATGTATCAAATCTTTGGGTGAAAATCACATAAGAGTAAATTGTGTGGAAACAGTATGTTTCAACTTTCATCATCAGGTCAAGATGAGAAATTTGATCCAGGACTCACCTTAAATAGATAATAAAGCTCCTCTTGTAGAATAACGGCTAGTTTGACTATAAAAAATATAACAATATAAAAAGTAAAAAATTAAATAACAATGGTCTGTGAAAGTTGCCCAATGTTACTGATTCCTCTGACTTACAATATATATATATATATAAAATTTGTTATATTCAAATCTTAAAAATAAAATAAAAAATATATGTAAAATTAAAAATTAAAAAAAATTATATATATATATATATATATATATATATATATATATATATATATATATTAAAATAATAATAATAATAATAAATATCTTAAAAATATATATAAATAAAAAAATTATATATATATATATATATATATATATATATATATATATATATATATATATATATATATATATAGATATATATATTAATTAATTAATTAATTAAATATAAATAAATAAATAATGGAACTAAAAATAAATAATAATAATAATGATAAATAATGAATAACTGAATAATAGAGAGTAAATAGTTAAATAATACTAATAAGGAACCAAAAACAAAAAAGGAATACAGGACGAGAGGGGAGGAAAAGACGACCCGAATAGAAGGGAAGAAACCCAAAACTAAGAATGAAGGGCAGGGATCTAGCATCTGCTCACACTCCACCCATCATCCCTGTTGAGGTTGACTGGCCTCTTTTCGATTTCAAGGGCCTCCCTCAACTTTCAGTGGTGGAAATGGTCTACCCTCGCAATAACCTCAGCATCTTCAATGCAAATGTGATACTTTGTCATTTCAGCATGCTCTGCTAAGGCAGAGGAGCGAGATCTATTATGCTTTAGGTCAGCGGCATGTTCATGAATTCTTTGACTGATGGATCGATCAGTTTCACCAATGTAAGGTGTCCCGCAGGAGCACGGAATCAAGTAAACACCCTTACCATCCTTGGGGAAAATCGGGTCCTTAACCGATCTAAGCGAACTCCGAATGGTGCGGAGGCTTTAAGGTTGAAGAAACATTATGCCTCCTTAGGATCCTAGTGATCTTATCAGTCGTTCCATAAAGGGCAAGTGAACTCCAAATGACCTATCACAATTATCATTTTTAACCCTAGGACCTTTTTCAACTTTTTGGAAAGCTCTAAGACATTTAACCTTGCTATAATCATTTCTAAGGAAAACATTAAGGAGATGAGATTTCTCATCTTCAAGGTAGTGTTCATCAGCAATTCTAAAGGCTCGAGTGGCTAAGAAACTAATAATCCCTAACTTCTGAGTGGGGAAATGATGAGAGCCTGCATGTAAATACTTCTCAATATGCGTCTTATTTATAAAGACTTGATGAAAGAAAGAGCCTTCTTCATTCCTGGTAATAAGGACATCAAGAAAGGGAAGGCTACCATCCACTTTGAATTCCATGGTAAACTTAATGGAGTCAGACTGATTATTGAGATGACGGAAGAAAATGTCCAATTTCTCTTTTCCATGTGGCCACATAACACAGGTGTCATCAACAAACCGTTTCCAAAGCCTAGGTAGAAAAAGGGAGGAGGAGAGGGCTCTTGATTCAAATTCTTCCATGAAAAGATTAGCCACTACCGAGGATAGGGGGCAACCCATGGCCACACCACAAGTTTGTTCAAAGAATTCACCCTCAAAATTGAAGAAGGTCGAGGTAAGACAGATCTCAACTAGATCAGAAGTATCACGATCTGTGACTCGAGAAATGACATCAATACCTTCCCTAATGCGGATGCAAGTGTATAATGAGACAACATCAAAACTGACAAACCTGTCATCAGGGCCCAATATGATGCCTTTCAATTCATTAATAAAAGAGGATGAGTCTTTGACAAAGGAGTTGATACACCCCACAAGCGGCTTAAGCTTACTCACTAAAAATCTAACGAGCAGATAAGTCGGACCACCTATGGTGTTGAAAATGGGTCGAAGGGGGGCTCCATCCTTATGAATCTTAGGAAGACCATAAACTCTTGGAGTGAGGGGGTTACTTTCAATAAGCTTTTTACTAAGGGAGCCAATGGTGCTACTCGATTTTATAGCCAAAGCAACAAAGTTAGAGACTTTTTTAAGAGGATTCTTTTCCAACTTCTTGTAGCTACTGCTGTTAAGAAGATGATCCAACATCTTTTTTCTTTTTCTTTTTTTTTCTTTTTTTCTGAATAAGACTAAATCTATTAACGAAATATAGTACAATCAATGCCTGCATAAAAGCGAAGCAAGAGAGCAAGGGAGCCGGAAATGATATCCTATCAACCTCGGTCCCAAAGAACATCCACGACATGAGCAAAAAGATAACCAGTGGAACATAAAGTGAAGAGTTAGACTAGGGAGTTAAACCCGAATGGGTAGAATCTCCCATTCGACTTTTTTTCTTTTGCTTTTTACTGACTGTGACCCAGCCCTTGTGATCTGGCTGGATGGGAATCATCTGCAAACTATTCTGTGCAGAAGGAGGAGACTCCTTATCCGAGTCAGAGGACGAAGACCTGTGAGAACGTTTATGAGAAATCAACGGGGCAGAGGGGTCCGCATGAATAGCAGAGGGGGCGTCCGGCGGAGCACCATCATTCAACTCATCTGCTACTATTTCCTCCTCATCCGAGCTGGAGGAGTCTGAATCATCCATGGGGGGAGGAACATAGGGATTCCATTTCTTGACTTTGGGTTTGCGAGCCAGATTCTTCTTTTTGTCGAGGATCTGGGTGCAGTCCTTTTGGAGGTGCCCCGTTTGATGACAATGGCGGCAGCGGAAGGCTGTATTTTCATAGTCCAAAGTTTGAGTCCAGCGAAAATCCCCAATCTTGAGGTTGATCTGATCCGGCAGTCCTTTGCTGATGTCAATTTCCGCACAGATTCTGCCGTAGGTGTAGAGTCCAATGTCCCTTCTCGAGTTATCTGTAGCAAGGAAGCGTCCCAATGCATCTCCAATGGCTATGAAGACAGATGTATGCCATAGATGCACCGGAAGGTTCGGGAGTCTGACCCAAATGGGAAGTTTGGTGATGACCGCTGTCGAAGGATCGAAGTCTGGAAACCATGGAGAAAGGAAAAGTCCAGCCGTGCCCCAGAACCAAGGGCCTCCCGTAATGGCTTTCTGGTAGTCTTCTTTTAGATCAAAAGCTACAATGAAGAAGCCTTTCGAGCATAAGTAGATCTGGCATTTTTTAGTCCAGTTGTTCTGGATCCATTGGTGTAAATCTGCAGTGCGTGGCCATAAACCATTAAATCTGCATATGATTGCAGATTCTGCTAAATTCTGTTGGAATTCTTCAAACCCAGGCAAAGAGAATGCTATTGAGGGAGTTTCCTCCAATTTGTCCACCAAAAATGGCTTGGGAGCCATAGTTGGTTGAGTTGCCTGGGCCATAGCAGGTTGCTCTGCCTTTGAGGAGGGCTGCGGATGGGCTGCATCTTTACGAACATCATCTTTGTAGGAGAACTATGGGGCAGAGGATGTTTGTCTAGATGACCCTCCTCTTAGACGAAAAGTAAGAACAATAGTGGCGTCCCTGTGAATACTGTAAAAGGAGAGAGGGAGAGAGTCCTCTAGTTGCTTACCATTAAACAACAACCTTTGGCAGGAGGTGGGAATCCCCATCTGGAGTTCGAGTTTGTGCAAAAGATCTTGCACAAGGTCTGTATCACGCACCCACTGAAGCAGAGTTTTTCCAGAGTGGAGAGAGATCTGGATCTGAAATGGAGGGTCTCCTTTTGGCAGTATTGACTGGTCTAAGAAACCGATCTACTTCCGAAAAGCAGTATGAGAAGGGTCTAAAGACTCCTTTGCCTGGATCTTAGGATCTGAAGCGCTCCTGGGTCGGCAGCTATCCCTTGTTTTGCAATGGAGGATGGAAAACAGGGGCGCAGCTGTAGTCGACGCCACTAAGAAGCCAGATTCGAAAATTTTGTGTCGTCCGGCTTTGGAGACAGCTTCTGTTCCAAATCGATTGCTGAGAGAAACTTCGGTAGGAGCTATGGTCCCGTTAACAAAACCGGCAGCATTCCAAGAGAGGTTAAGCTTTCGGCCTGCATCCTGCGTGGATCTTTTTGCCGACTGAGAAAACCCTGTCTGCGCTCTGTGCAGTTTCTGAGGGCTGAAAGCGCTAGGGTCTGCGGCAGCGAATCCATGAGGGAGAGCCCGCCCTGCAATGGTGGCGGCGGCATCGTCCCACAGGGCCGAGGGGGCAAAGGCATCGGCGGACGCCATTAGGGTTTCAGCAAAACTCCGCGTGAACTCTGGCTCTATTGTGAATTATAATTCAATCGAATCGAGATGATCCAACATCTTATTATGGTAATCCTCTCAGTTTAAAATAACTGTAACACCTCCCTTATTAGCCTTAAGAACAACAATGTCCTTGTTATTATTTAAGGATTTTAAAGCCTCAAACTCCATTTTGCTAATGTTGCTATTCGGGGGTTTCACTTTTCTGAGAATCATGGCACAATCTTGCCTAATAGTATCTTTAGTAGCATCATGAAGATCTCTAATCCCATATTCAATATCACAAATAATGTCTTGAATAGAGATTCTTTTAGGAGCAAGAGCATAATTGAGACCTTTCTCCAACACACTCTAAGCATGTCAATAAAAAAAAAACTAGAAAGATTAACAACAGTCTTATTCGAAGAGGAGAAGACAGATTTGTTAATATTTCTATTAGAATTATTATTATAATTATTAATATTAATATTAATGTTAATATTAATACAATTATCAATATTATTATTATTAGGCCGGAATCCTTACCCTTGAAATCGCTGCCAACCAAGCGCGAGGGAGCAGAATGTTGGATGGAGTCCACTACATCGCCATCCATCCCATTTTCCATTGCCAACGATTTCACAAAAAATGGCGTGGGAGGGGTAAGCCGAGACCCATTCTTCATCGAATCCCGAGGATAAGCCAGAACAATCGCTTACGCCTGAGCTCCAAATCGACTCACCCCGATTGCAGAAGCATCAAATTGAGACTAAGCTGAACCTCGAACCCTGATCTAAGTGCTCGAGGATGATTGACCATCAGCTCCTGCCTGCACGCTCGAGGAGATGTGAGAAGAAAAAGAATTTAATATTTTGAAAATATTGAATTGCAGATTTTGAAAATATTTAAGAATTTAATAAAAATATCAATAGTTTAACCATATTCTTTTTATTACCAAATTCATAAATTTTAAAAATAGTATTAATAATAATTTATAATTTTGATTGGAAAGTTATTTTTGATGGTTGAAATAAATTAAATATTATTAAAAAAATTTGAACACTTTAAAACTTAATAAACTTAATAATTGTAACCCAAATTTAAGAAAATTATTTCTAAATTTCCACTATTTTCTATACAAAATTATAACCTCTATTACACTACTCTAATATAATATACACACTACGACAAAGTTCTCTGATGTCTAAAGTTATAGATAGCAATGCTTTGGTTGTCAGAAATGTGTTTTTGTATTCCTCGTTAAAATACAAGGCATAGCGATAATGGTGCTTTTGTATTTAAAAATAGCATGAAATAAATAGGGAGGTAAAATGGTGATATTTGAATTTAGATAGAAATGTTGAAGTTTTTTTTTTTACAGAAACGGTTATGGAGCTTTTATATTAATCTTGGGCTGAATGCCGAAATTCTGATTACATTATGAGCTTCTTTGCCCTGATGCATCTCACTGCTAAGGATGAGAATGCAGCTGAAGCTTGCAGATTTCTTCCTTGGATAAATCCCCAATGAGTTGATTTCAGAGCTTTTCCCCCACTTGAAGATACAAACAAATTTGTTTAATAGCAGACAGTAGAACATGGCAGCAATCTATTTATGGAATGGGTTCCCATGATTCTTCTTCCTCTTTCAGCTTGAACCCGGCAGAGAGTAGGGCAGCTTTATTGGCTTCTATGTCCGCCTTTTTATTGTGAGTTCTCAACACATGATAGTACTTCAAGTTCTGAAAATTGTTTTCCAAACCTTTGATCCTAGTAATCAGCCTTGCTAGATTGAGGTCCGATACTGGAGTGTTGGAAACCATTGCGTTTATAATGACCTGGGAATCGCCTATAACAATTGCTTCATTAATGTACAGATCTTTAAGGATCTTGAGTCCTTGGAAGAGGGCCAAGGCCTCAGCTTGAATGCTGGTAGAATATCCAAGTCCCCAAGCGTAGGAGAGAATTTTTTCCCCAGTTTGATTTAGAACAACACCTCCTGTACCAGCTTTGCCCAGATTTCCCTTTACTGCTCCATCAAAAAAGAGAAAGTGTCTTGCTTGCGATTTAAGCCAATCTTGAAAGTCGTTCTCTGGTTTCCTTATTTTCCATTCTTTGATAGTGGGGGCTTTTCTGACTGCAGGATGAAATTGGAGTTCTAGAGTTGATCCCCATGCAATGTCCTGTTGACTGAGATTGGAGTCGTCTTTTATATCAATCAAGCGCTCCTTTATGTGGCATTTAATCTTGGCTTCTAAGACTTTGTGGCACTGCTTTTTATTTCTAAAAATTCTTCTGTTCCGCTCTAGCCATAACTGCCAACAGATGATCTTTGGGAGAATAGCCCATGCTGCTTTAATAATCGGGTTTTTAGGAGGTGGATCTGGATATCCGTTTTTCCATTCAGAGAAAAGTTCAGAAGTGGAGCAAGGAAGAGTGAAGTTGGGATCCAAATCATGAATGAAGAAGGACCAGATCTGCCTGGAGAAGCTACATTCTAGAATTAGATGAACTGTTGTCTCAGCGTTTTCATTGCACAGTGAGCAGATGGATGGGCCGTGGAATCCTTTCTTCTACAAGTTGTCATAGGTTAAGATTTTTCCGTGACAGTAAACCCAGGCAAAGAAATCAACCTTGGGCCATGAAGACAGCCGCTAGACACCTTGTCAAGGAGCTGTTTCAGGGGGAACGTATGGTCTCTCGTTCAGCTTAGCGTACCCCAAGGAGACTACGTAACCTCTGGCTTTCGGCCCCCAGCCTTTCGCATCTCTTTTCCTCAAGTGCGTGGGCGCCAATCCGTGCAGGGAGTCTAGCAGCGTGGTCCATTCGGAGTTCAGGTTTTCCGGCACCTTTAAACGTTTCCAGCCTACCCATATCAAGTCGTTCCAGCGTGAGATATCCCACAGCGTTCGCAATCCTTCTCTGTCCATCCAGCAGCGCAACGAATTAATGGAGGCTCTGACTTCTATTGGTTCCTTATTCATGATTTTGTCCGTCCAGATGTTGATTTTTTTCCCGTTGCCTAGTATCCAGTAAGAGTGGGCAGTGATGAGAGATGCAGCTCTGTCATAAATTTTGAGGAATGACGAGTTTGGCAGATGGATCACATTTTCTAAGCATCTGGATCTTAGACCTTTGAAATATTTTTTCCAGAGCGCCTTTTGGGCCCAGCCAGGATTGGGCGCAATGATCCTCCAAATGATTTTTGCAGCCATTGCCACATTCTGTTGACAAAGATTTTTGAAATTTAGACCTCCTTCCCATAGCGGCTTGGAGATGGTTTCCCAGCTGATAAGGGGGATCTTTTTTTCATTCTGTTTCCCTCCCTTCCAGAAGAAACTCCTTATGTATTCCTCCATTTTTTTTAGTATGGATGCCGGAGCGAGGAGCCCAGCGAATTGGAATAGAGGCAAGTTGGTGAGAACTGATTTAATTAAGACTGTTTTGCCAGCAGTATTCAGCCAGGAATATCCCCATGCTTGAATCTTTACCTTGAATTTTTCCAGCTGTGGGAGCCATTCTTTGCTTGCAGGTCTCTTGAGAGAAATTGGGAGGCCCAGGTATTTAAAATAAGACCAGGAGGTGGAAGCTTCAAAGCCCAAACATCTGGAGATGGCAGATAGCAGTCTGGGCGTAGTATTCCAGCTGAAAATATGACATTTTCTCTTGTTAACAACGCTGCCTGTAGCTTCACTGAAATCATCTAGAACCGCTTTGAATTTTGTGGCAGAGGAAATAGAGGCAGGACCCAACAACAAAGTTTCATCCGCAAACAAGACATGATTAATATTTTTTATCCCTCTTGCAATACACAGTCCATTGATTTCTTGGTCTTGCAACTTTTTGTCTAGCAGGAAGCTAAGGACTGAGGCTTGGATGACAAAGAGCAGGGGGGATAGAGGACACCCCTGCCTAAGTCCTCTCGAGGCTTTAAAAAAGTTTGTGGCTCTCCCATTAACAAGAGGGGCAATCCATGGCTCCGAGATGCATGCCCGGATCCATTTAATGAAATTTGCTCCAACACCAAACTTACTCATAACATTTAAAAGAAAGCTATGATTTACTCGATCAAACGCATTTGCTAAATCAAGTTTAATCACCATACCTTGCTCTTTTCGAAGGAGACTTGAGTGGATTTCCTCTTGTACCAGGAAGAAGTTGTCCACGATCTGCCTACCTTGGATGAAGCCTCCTTGATTCTCTGGAATTATTTTGGGGAGAATGAAATTCAGTCTATTTGCAATTACTTTGGTGATTAATTTGTACCCTGTGTTACATAGTGAAATCGGCCGGAATCTGTTGAAGTTATTGGCACCTTTTTCCTTGTGTATGAGAGCTAAAAATGCAGAATTAGTACTGCCTCATATTTTCTAAGTATTTTTGGATTTTTGTACCATTTTGAGAAGGTCTTTTTCAACAATCGGCCAGCAATCTTGAAGGAATCTAGCAGAGAAACCGTCCGGCCCAGGGGCCTTATCCGGGTCCATATCGAAGAGAGCCTTTTTCACTTCATCTTTAGTGACTTTGGCCTCAAGAGATTCATTAATTTGCTGAGAAATTATAAAGGGTATGTTATCTAACAGATCTGGATAGTGGCTTGGATCCTTGTCTTCACTATATAAGTTTTGGAAATGAGCAAAAGCTGCTTTCTTTATGTGATCAAAATCCTTGTGGATATCAACCTCTTCTTTAATCTCTGAGATGGTGTTGAAACATTTCCTTGCCTGGGCTTGTTTGTGAAAATAAGCAGTGTTCCTATCCCCTGCTTTAAGCCAGAGGTTGCGGGATTTTAATCTCCAATACTCTTCTTTAGCTAAGCAAGCTTTGTGATAGTGCTGTTGCAACTGGATTTCTTGATCTAATAAATCCTTTGTGAGCATAGCGTTCTCCATGCCATTTTGATGAGAAACAAGAGCAGCTTTAATGGTTTTCCTTTCTGTGGCCGAATTGGACAGCGTTTTGGCCCATCTTTTTAGAGCTCCTTTCACCCTTCTGAGCTTTTCCTCCCAAATATAGAATGGTGATCCTTTAACTGGCTGGTTCCAACATTCCTTGACAGTTTGCATGAAATCAGGCTCCTTTACCCAAAGAGGGCAGAATCTAAATGGAATAGGGCCCAGATCAAGATGAGCTAAGAGTTCTAGCTTTATGGGCTTATGATCAGAGATACTGCTAGCAAGAATATGCATTCTGGGCTCTAAACCTAGCAGCAAATAAGAACTTTGGATAATAAATCTATCTAGCCTTGCAGCAATGTGTCCAGGTCCCGCTCTTTTATTAGACCAAGAGTACTTACCTGAAGAGGGTTTGATGTCCAGCAAATCCCAGTCTTGCACTATGTCCTCCACCCATTCTCTAGCCGGGTCTCTAACCACGCTGCCTCCCCTTTTTTCTGATGGGTGCAGGGTGAGGTTGAGGTCGCCAGCAATTATTATATTTTCCAGGTTTGTCAGATCTGCTTGATGTCTTATAGAGTCCCAACAGTCTTCTTTTTCCCCAACATTGACTAGAGAGTAAACATTGAATAGACAGAACATTTCCTTAGTGTCCAAGTTCTGCATTTTCAGCATCAACCAATGGATATTCCTAGCCTCAAATAGGATTGTAAATTTATTGGCGTTCCAAAGAGTGCCTATCCCTCCTGAGGCACCCCAGGCAGAGATTTCTCTTGCTTCGCTTTTATTCCAAATTTTCTTGCTTACTTGAAGGAAGACTATATCTTCCAGCTTTGTCTCCTGGACGAGAAGTAAGTCTGGAGTTTCTGTCCTGATTAGACTTCTGATGGCTTCTTCTTTAGCTTTGCTCCCCATACCTCTGCAATTCCAGGAGATGACCTTCATTATTTATGCTTCTAGTGGGCTCCCTTGGAGCCTTGGGGCGGATTTTTCAATATCTTAGACTTTGAGGCTAGCATTTTTTCCAAAGTTGGTTGACTGCCCTGAAGTTTCTCTTTGTAGGTCTCCTGCTCCCTTTTTTCCCTGTCGGTTTTCCAGCCTCTTTTTGATCTTCTTACCGAGGTATGGGACTCTCCTATTTCTCCTTCCTCTTCTGATTCTTCCGTTTCCTGCTCTTCTTACTCATCTTCTAAGATCCTGCCTTTTGGATCTTCATCACTTGTTCCTTTGTGGGAGGCTGAGGGAGTACCTTTGCTTGTGGGTATTTTTTGAGCCTCGGTCTCCTGAGTAGCTTCTGCCTTCTTTTGAACCTCGCCCTCTTGTGTGCTCTCTGGTTGCGAACTCAGGGGATCGTACTTGTTTTCAGGAATGGATTTGATGGGGATCTGCTGAACAGTGGCCTGTTGGGATCCTTTGCCATTAGGGTATCCCTGCTTCTGATTCTTGGGATAGTGTTTGGATCGCTTGACTTGATTCCATCCATCCTCTTTCCCCTGCCCAACCTCATTGTTGGTCGGGCAGCCTCTGGCGAAATGTCCATAAACATGACATTTCCGGCATTTGAAGGGCAGCTGCTCATAGTCTAGTTTCTGCATGTGCGTCCAGCTTACGACCTTTATTGTGATGGCCTCTGGTAGTCCCACCTCCAGATCTACTTCTACACAGATCCTGGCATAGTCGTACTGGTCCTTGTTGTTAGCACGATCTATGAATTTCCCCAGGGCGTTTCCAATGTGTCTCAGAGAATCCCAATTCCAGCAGTGCACTGGGAGATTTGGGAGCCTGACCCACACCGGGATTGCTTTGGGCACATCTACTGCTGGATCGAAGTCCAGGGTCCATTTGTTCAAATACAGACCCTGAGGGCCCATGAAGTAGGGGCCATTTTGGAAGATCAAGTCGTTATCTTCTTTTGATGTGAATTCGAAGAGGAAGTAACCTCTCCCCAGAAAGTAAGAGGTGACGCTTTCTTTGATCAGAGGTGCCCAATTTCTGTTAACCCAGATTTCTGTGGTTTTTGGGGACGGCCATAGCCCAGTGAACTGACCGATGAGAGCCCGTTCAGCCAGTGACAGGGCAACTTGGATCGGGGTTTCTGGAGGGAGGGAGATCACCGGAATATCGTCCAATCTCTTGAAAAACTTTGCGGCTTCAGTATTTTTCTTCTTTGGCAGTCCTGCCAAGAGCCTGTTGAAAGCATCAGAAGGCGAGATCAGCGGAGGAGGCGGAAGAGATGCCTGAGGAGTGCCCAGCCCCTCCATGGTCACAGTCTCTGAGAGCGGATCTGTCAGTCTGCTGCATGATCCATGAAAGGCAGGCCGCAGCAAGCAGTGAGCTCACAAGCGGACGGGATCGCAGGAGCCGAATAATGATAGAAATGTTGAAGTTATAGTAAGTATGTGAATGAATATTTTTATAGTTATTCATATTGTAAGATTTTTTTGGAATAAAAATGTATAAAGAATTAAATTTGTCTAAAATTTTAAGTGGAAATTTTATCTATTACAACTAATTATACTTATTATTATTATTATTATTATTAATTTATTTATTTATTATATTTTATTATTAATAAATAATTAATTAATTAATTATTGTAAGTGTTTTTTTTTAATTCATTATTTAAATACAATGTGTATCATAGGTTTGAAGGTTTATGATGAAATGGAAAAGCATATTAGTTTAGTTTTTAGTTTATTAATGGTAATTTTGTATATTATATTTGTTTAAATAATTTTTTTATTTTAGTTAAATATTTTTTAATATTTTAATATATTAATTTATTAATATGATTATATATTTATTTATTTATTTTTAAATTTGTATTAATTTTATTTAAATTAAATATTAGCATTACATTTATGATGATGATGATGATGGTTAATGTATATTGAGACCAACTTTGATCCATTGGACCTAAATAAATGAATTATTTAGTTTGTTTTAAAATTGTATTTTTATGTTCAAAGAGATTAGAGAGAAGCGTCCCGAACTCACTATAATTTTGACATGTTAAAATGTTATAAAGGTCGGTATCGCAACAAATATTATGAAACTGAGATCTAATGTGGGTGTACGCAAGGCACTCTAAGAGGAAGTGATTTTGATCCTCAATGTCCTTATTTTCACAGAGATGGCAGATCCTTTCCACCCATGGTGTTTTAGGAACTGCCCAACGACATGTTTCACTATGGAGCTCATGAGAGTTCATTCTTATCTTGGCTATATTAATTTTTTTTCTTTGAGCTATTTAAAATAGAGAAATATTTTTTATCCTCTAGAGTAGGGTTGATGACCTCCTTATAATATCTTAATTTTTTTCTATCCTCTAAATTTTTCTCACACCACATTTTCACTTTAAACTTGGAAGTAACAATATTTTTAATGTTATTAATATTTTGCAATACAACATTTTCGTTGATCTCCCAATGGTTTAACGAGGCCTTGGTATATTTAAACTAACCTTGTTTGAGCCTTAGGTGATTTTGGCTGGAATTTAAAGTTATCTTAGGAAGTTTATGGTCTCCCATGTTATTGATTTTGTGTTTGTACAACAAGAGCCTAGTCATAGCTAGGCTCTCGATAGGGGAAAGACCCACTTCTATAAGGAGAATATGATAAGGTGTATTGCTTTTAATTTTGAGGTTATACATTATAAAACGCTTCTAGATTTTCTCAATCTTTCTCCAAGATTCTCTAGAGATGCTGCAACTCCAAACCTCACATCCATACAAGATAACAAGAGTGACTAAAGGCTCAAAGAGGACCTTCTTTATATCACACATCACAAGGTTTGTTGCTTTACAATTATTTTCAAGACCAAAATAAGCTTTCCACCCTCCATTAATCCTTTTCTCAATGATATACTTCCTGTTGAGCTTGTGATGAATATCAATTCCTAGGTATTTGTAAAATGACACTTCCTCCAAGTTGGTGTTTTCATACACAAAATTAGTGCAAGTGTCCTTCTTGGATTTGATAATCATAACTTTTTTTTTGTCAGTGTTAACAGTCATACCCATAGTAGAGCATAAATCCTTAATAAGTCTTAGTTTCTTATCAAGATCAGATGGGCACCTTTCCAGAAGAACAATATCTTCAACATAGAGAAGAAGGATGATGGCTATTCCAGCTAAGATTGTGCCAGAACAACCTGCTTCCTCTAAACAACCTTCTAGCTTATCGATGTAAATGCCAAATAGGGTAGGGGAGAGGGGGGAACCTTGTTTAACTTCAATATTACACTTAATATCTTTCGACCACCCCTCATTGCTCTTAAACTTGGCAATTACATTCTCGTATAACCTTATAGCGGAAGCTTTCAACTCGAAAGGAACCTTTAGCTCTTCTAATCTATTCCATAGGTTATTTCTAAGTATCTTATCGAAAGCCTTTCTAAAATCCACAAAGCAACAAAAGAGATTGGAATTATCATTACGACATTCCTCCACAATGATCCTAAGCATAACGAGGTGGTCTGCTGTTGAGTGCTTCCTTCTAAAACCCTATTGGCCTTTAGCCCACTTACCTTTGCTTTCAAGCCATATGCTCATATTCTTTTCCAAAATAATACCATATAACTTGGCTAAGAGAGGGCTAATCATAATTGATCGGTAATTATAGGGGTTATTTGTATCCCCACTTTTAAAAATAGGAATAATGAGGCTATAAGTCCATGGTTTAGAGACCCTTGCTTGACTGCTTGATTGAAAATCTTGTGGATGTGATGGATGAGGACAAGACCTCCAATTTTAAGATTTCTACCTGGTAACCTTCAATGTCCTTAGCTTTTCCATTTTCCAGGTGATTAACCCCAAAATATTTGTCTTCTAATGAGAAATATTCTTCCGTTGTGAGCAGGGTTTCAAAGTTATCTATGACATTTGGAGATTTATAAATCTTTTTAGGATAGGAATTCCAGTCATGTAGAGAACTTCTAATATTATCTTTAGTTTTTCTAGTTAGAATCTGCCTCCAAAATTTCTTAGGAGCTACCTTAGATAGGTGTAAGAGATTTTCTTGTCTTTTATGAATATACACCTTAGAGAGGTGTAAGTTATCTTTTCTTTCAATCGAGACAAAGCACTAATGCCAAAGGGATTCTCTCGTGTTATTGACCAACAATTTTGGGAGGTAATAAAATTTACTTTTTCCAAAATTGTGGGTTATATATTAAAGAAAAACTATATGGGGGTGGATTAATTCTTTATTTTTACCCATGATCCCAAAATATCTAAATCCTTCTTCCTTTTCAAGGCTCTGATCGATATCAATCTATAACGTATCTTTTAAAGATTTTGTCCAAAATGTTTATGCATATTCTATCCAAAATTATCTCAGAAAATCAGAGAAGATTTGTTCATTAAAGAAAAACATTTGATAGTATCATCCTGGTTCAAGAGGCAATCAACTCTAGCCAAAATCAGAAAGACAAAGGCATGATCATCAAACTAGATATGGAAAATGCATTTGATATAGTAAGTGATGAAACAATTTTCCTTTGATTCCATTTTACTCGATGGGTTTCTTAATGTATCAAAGCGCGGTGGATTTCCCTTTTGGTTAATGGAAAATTGGTTGGTTTCTTTCAATCCTTTAGAGGGATTTGTCAATATTGACCTATATCTCCTTTCTTATATATTATCTTTGTAGATTCTCTTAGTCGCAAGCCGAAATATAAAAGGAGTTGGGGGAGCATTCTGGGTGTTAGATTTTATGGAGGTATCAAAAGCATCAATCACTCTAAATATGTTGATGAAAATCTCTTGTTGGGGGGACAAGCTCTTGTTGGGGGGTGCCTCTAGAGTAATAGCTAGAAAGTTTTAAAAAAAAATTGATTCCTTTCTTGAAGCCTCTAAAGGCGAAACAAACTCAAGAAAATATCATATTTATACATGGAATGTATAATTAAAGAAGCAAAGACAAATTGGAATAATCTTGATATTTGAGAGTGTTGAATCATGGAAGGAATTCGAATATCTAGGAATTCAAAGGTGCCTAAAATTGCATTCATCTCAAGCATGGGAATGGGTCCTAGTAAAATTTAACGGAAATTTTTTCTCTAATGAGATCAAGGACTCAACCTTATTGGGTGTGTTTTTCTTATCAAGGAAATTATCTTTTCTTTTCCTTTATACCAATTCTGAGCTCTCCTTTCTCCATAGAGAATTGTTTCGACTTTAGCTATAGAAAATCCACATAGATTCAACTGATCTTGTAATATGTTAAAACAAATACTTGAATATATTCTACAAATTGTGGAAATCAATTGCGACCACACAATCACATCAAAAAGAAGAGAAATAATTTCAATAGCACAACACAAATATTTATCTGGGGAAAACCTCAACTAAAAACTCAACTATCTGCATATTGCATTAATTAAAGAATATGAAACAATACAATGCTTCTCTTAGAATTCAGAGCTCTTTGCACTATCTCTAACTATCTCACTCTAATTAGAGTAGGTTTGGTCCAATACTTAACCAATTCCTTGCCTTTGTTTGACCAGCCTCACTCACACATTCATGAGGGAATTTAGCCCCTATTAATTAGTAAAATCCAACTAATTAATTGTGCAATACATCCACGGCATCTTGATGACCTCATGCATGACCTATACAATTTTATAATTATACAACTGATAGTCTACTTCCCTTTAACTAAAATCTCAAGTGGGCCTTCCTCAGAACTGACATGCAACAACTATTTAGATTGAATTATCAGTTATATGATCTATCACTACATGTGAATTAAATCAAATTTAATTCACTCGACCTCTCACTAGCTCATCTATCAGTTAGAACTAGTTAAACTGATTTTAAATCAAATAATTAAGTTAACTAATTACAACTCAAAATAAACTCAATGATGGCTCCTAAAATGTAGAAGACAATATACATGTCTCTAGTTTGACCCTCAACTCAGATTAACTAAAATAACTAAGTATTCCTGACTTCGGTAACTCATACAAGTTGTCATGTGATGTGAAATTACAATTTACTTCTAATTTAATTAAGGGAAAATTAAATTAGGAGACACTCTATATGCCTTTAGTTTGACCCTAAACTCGAATTAACTAAACTAACTAAGTCTTCCTGACTTATTTAACTGGTACAAGGTGTCATTTTATGTGGAATTACAATTTACTTCTAATTTAATTAAGGGAGAATTAAATTAGAAGCCTCTTTTGATGCCATTTTCAATATTTCTAGTTGCTAATTTCAACATTTTCAAAAGAAACCCAAAAATTCCTAATGGAATGTGGTAAGGGAAGCTCCAGAAAAATCCATTTACTTCAATGGGTTGTGGTGAAGACCCCTAAAAATCATGGGAGTTTGGAAATATGAGATCCATTGTAAATGAATAAGGGAATTGGACAAAATTGAGTTTCGAGATTTGTCACCAAAGAAAAAGACTACTGGAAAACTGTCTTGAAGGAAAAATATATTCAAGGAGAAAGAGCTTGATACATGAAATTTGTCTAGATAATGAAAGGATGTTCCTTGATCTATAAATTATTATTTTTTACATGCCCCCTCATATGCTTAGGGTTGTATTAGAATCCAATAAGTGGTAAGATATTAATCCATGGACTGATAATATTATGGACCAACAACCACTTGAGCGATTTCGTGAATTTCTTCCCATGCGAGAATCTTTTTGTGCTCAAACGAATTTTAAATTGGATGACATATCCAATTGGGATAAAGATGGAAATTGGACAAACTAGGACTTAAGGAATTTCCCACAAAATATTTTACGCTTGGCTGCCAAGCTCTGTGAATGACTGATAGGTTGTGTACCTTGGAGAAAGGAGGATGAAGATCAAATCAGTTGGAATGCTTTAGATTATTTAGTCAAGGAAGGTTATGTGTTTTTTCTCTTTTAGTCGAGCATACCTCCAAATCTTAGCATTTGGAAAAAAAATATGGAAGAAAAATGCTAATCCACAAGTGAATTCCTTAAGTTACACATAAGAAAAATATTGATAGTTGAAAACCTTATAAAAAGAGGCATCCATGGGCCCTCAATATGCACTCTCTGGAAGAAACAAGTGGAAGATATCTCTCATAATTTTTTGGAATGCGAGTATACAAAAATTGTATGGATGGAGACAACATCTCCTCTTCACAGCATGGTCAAATGGCCCCCTACTCTAGAATAATTAATTTTATCTTGGGAAAAAATTATAAAGGAAGTGTTATATGAAAACCTATTCTCAAAATGTATTGGGAATCCCTTCCTAAATCTATATGTTGGAAATTTTGGCTTGCGAGGGATAATGCAATCTTTAATAACAAGCATACTCCTTCCTAATCAAAGTATTATCATTGTGTGTTGAATTTCAAGCTCAAAAGTAGGATCATAGCTCCCCCTATGAAAGAGTTGGATCAGCCAAAGCAAGTATGGCTTAGTAAATTGGTAGGTATGGGTAAAAACCCACAAATTACTAGGTGGAATCAACAAACTATGGGAGAATGTTGGAGGTTTAGAATGAAATATGACCTTGGAGGAATAGTAGATAGGATGGATTGTTTATTTTGATGGGGCATCCAAACAAAATATAGGAGTGGTAGGAGTGGGAGGAGCTCTTTATGGACATGAGAATGATGAAGTATTTAGGTACTGATGGGGACTTAGTTATATGAAAAATAACCATGTAGAGATTCACAACCTTTATCAGGGCCTCAAGCTAGAGAGCTCACAATCCTAGGAGACTCCCTCCTTATTTTGCAACATTTAGTTAAAGGCTCAATATCAAAGGAAAAATATCTGGAAACTATCATGAAAATAGCATGGAAAATGGTAAAAGACATTCCATCAATAACATGTTTTCATGTGTCACAAGACCATAACAAAGAAAGACAAACTAGCTAATGATAAATACAAATTGAATGTAGGAGCATTTCACACCAATGGCATAAGGCCATCAATTATCCCTTAATAGAGTTTAATAACTCAAAAAATCATTTAACCCAATCCAAATCAATGATGTCATTGTCTTACAAAGTTCAATAGACAAGGAGCATCCAGTTGTTCATATTGATGAGGATCAACTGGTTGTGTTGTGTCCAATCTGTATATTGATCATGGCTTTCTTGAGGATATGAAAGACAATGGCTTGAGATTCCTACATCTCTTGACAAAATGTGCAAAGGCAATGTCACAGGGAGCACAATATCTAGTGGAGTTCATATACTACTATGCAGATTGCAAAGGCTTGTTTCCCTCACGGGATCCACCATGGAGAGAGTGACTTACTATCTCTATGATGCTCTACTTTACTCTAAGGTGAAGTCCCTCACACATTTGAAGCCCAATGATAAGAACACCAAGGATGATTTTTTGGGAGCGTTAAAGCTGCTACATGGAAGCAGTGGCTGCTAACCAATGCATTCTGGAAGTAGTCGCGGGCACTACCTGTGCTAATAATTTGGGAATCCTTATCATTGCCTTTGTTGACCCGAGAGGCACAATCTACTGCCCAGTATGACCTTGATGTCAAGTATGTCACGTCCTCAAAAAAATAATAAATTTTATTTTTTCTAATGTCGGCCAAAGCATTAACCTAATATTTAATTTTATATAACTTGAATATTTAGACTATATATAAATTTTTTAACTTATTAATGGGCTGAGATTAATTACTAAAATACAACTATGTATTATTTATCTAATTTGAATGGATAGTAAATTATCTCACCCATTTAATAATTTCTTTATTATATACGTGAATTTGAATGGATCATAAATTTACCTTTAACAAAAAAAATTACCACATTGAATCTCAAAATTAAGTAAAATGTTAAACATCTTTACTCTTTACTAAAGTCAATACCATTTCCTAAATCAAAGGAAAAGAGTTAGTTCAACACAAACAATCAAAATCCAAAATATTTTAATATTTCTTTTAATTAAACATTTGTCAAATGAATCTTTAAAAAGAAAACCCATGTTGTATGGATAAATTAAAAGCTTTAAAGATATAAATATTCCCCCATCAAAATTGCAATATTTCAAAATTTAAATAAATAAAAATGTAAATAAACGATCTGGTAAATAAATAAAACCTATTTTTAAAGGTACTCCAGAGCTACGGTAAATAAATAAAAATATATATAAACTAGATGTATGGTAAATAAATAAAAACTTCTTTTTATATTTACTCCATAAACCTTTTTATATTTAAAAAAACACAAAAATCTAGGTTTTATTTAGATGAAGCCTATGGGACGAATACCATGGGACAAATTAATATTGACCAAATATCATATTTATAAAAGAAGTATGGTAAATAAATAAATACAAAAGGGTATAAAGTACGATAAATAAAAAGATATAAAATAGGTATAAAGAGATATGGTAAATAAATAAATATCAAAGAGGTAAGGTAAATAAATAAAAATATATCAAATATGATTATAAATAAAAATATAATTATATAACAAGCCTATGGGCCAAATAGCATAGTAAATAAAAGAAGTGTGGTAAATAAATAAAAATATAAATAAACCACAGGTATGTTAAGTAAATAAAACCTCTTTTCATATTTACTCCATAATTTTCTTTATATTTATGAACACTCAAAAAATAGGTTTTATTTAGGTGAAGCTTGTGGTCCAAATACCATGGGTTAAATTATTATTAATACCATGCAAAAAATACATTATTAACTCTAATATAATATTAAATATTAATATTATTAATATTAATATTATTATTATTAAATCTAATGCTCATATTAATATATTATAATATTACTATTATTAAATTTAATAACTTTTGATTAATACAATATTAACTTTATTATATTATAATATATATAAAAGTATCATGATAAATATTAACTCTAGATATATATGGGAGAGAAGAACAAAGATATAGAGTGATAGAGGTGGAGATATAGGGGGATTGACAAGGGAGAAATGAAGATAAACTAAACGAAAGGGGAGAGGAGGAATGAAGAGCCAGAGAGGGAGACACAAATATGGAGGAGGGAGAGAGAGAAGGAGAGGGGGAGGGAGATAGTGATAGGATTAGAGGAGACAGATATGGCGGAAGAGAGAGGGGGGTAAGAGATAAAGGGAGAGAGAGATGGTAGAAGAGAGAGGGAGGTAAGAGAGAAAGGGAGAGATAGGAAGAACCAGAGATAGGACTCGAGAGAGGGAGGGACAGGGAGAAGTTGGAGGGAGAGAGAGGGAGGGAAGAAGAAATATATATAGAGAGAGATAAGTGGAGAGAGAGAGAGGGAGTCGCAAGGGAAATATGGAGAGAGAGTCTGTATATTTAGGGGTGAGAGAGGGGTGGAGAGAGAGAGCGAGAGAGAGAGATCAAGGAAGAGAGAGGTAGGTAGGAGAGAAAGGAAGGGAGAGGAAGGATGAGAAAGAGGACTTGAGAGAGAGAGGAGGAGAGAGGGATCAAAAGAGAGATGGATTTGGAGGGGGGAGAGGTAGGAAATAAGAAATATAGAGAGTGAGAAGTGGAGAGAGAGAGGGAGTGACAAGGGAGAGACAAAGAGAGAGCGTGTATGTTTGGGGGTGAGATAAAGAGACAAAGGAGAGATGGAGATAAGGGGGGGGAGAATGAGAGATAAGGAGAGAGTGAGGGATATAGTAACATGGTTGGTGGGTGAAGAGATAGAGAGAGAGCGATGGGAGAGAGATGGGAGGGAAAGGGAAAGAGCGGAAGGAAGAGAGAGGATGTGACAGAGTAGAGAGAGGGAGGGAAAGAGAGATAGAATTGGAGGGGGAGAGAGAGGGAGGTAAGAAGAAATACATAGAGAGATAAAGGGGGAGAGAGAGAGAGAGATAAGGAAGATGGAGAGAGAGGGAGAGAGGACATGAGGAAAGAGAGATATTAGCGCGGAAGAGGGAGAGAAGGGGAAGATAGAGATATAGATGGAAGGTGAAGAGAGGGTAGAAGAGAGAGATGGGGAGAGGGAGGGATTGACAAAGAGATTGATAGATATGGAGTGCAAGAGCATGTGTGTTTAGGGGGGTGAGATAGGGAGACAAAAAAGAATAGATGGAGGGGGATATAGATATGGATCGAGAGTGGAGAGAGGGAAGAATATTTATTGCACTAGATGGATTGATTTAAGTGGAGATGGTGATTTCTAATCCTATTTGATTGTTTGCACTAGATTCATCGATTTTAGTGTAGATATTTTTTTTCCAATGATATTTGATTACTTGCCCTAGATGCATTGATTTCAGTGTAGGTGGTGATTTCTAATACTATTTGATTGCTTGCACTGGATGTGTTGATTTCAATGTAGATGTTTATTTATAATTATATTTGATTACTTGCACTAGATGCATTGATTTCAAATCCTATTTGATTGTTTGCACTAAATGCTTTGATTTCAGTGTAGAATTTATTTTCTAATCTTATTTGATTGCTTGCATTAAATGCATTAATTTCAATGTAGATGTTGATTTCTAATTTGATGTAATTGGATATATGTGGTACATTAATTTTAAAGTGATTGGATTAACAATATGCATTGATTTTAGTGTAAGCACAAAATGGTATTGACAATGCACATTGATTTTTGTGTTATAGTAATTTGACCTATTAATATTGGAGAGCAAGAGAGACAAGTATCATGTTTACTACAACAGGTCGAGTTAAAGATTTAAATTATTTACGATTTAAATTTTCTTTTTCATATAATCTGTATGAAAATATGACAAAACTAACAAGGGTGACAATAAGAATAGTAGAAGAGAATAGTTTGAGATTGATCACAGTGAAGACTATTTGTAACATGAGTACATTCTTATTATTCACATTTTCTATCTTTCAACATTATTATTGTCACTTTGCATTCAAAAATTATTTCATCATTAAAATTATTAACAATATTTATCATCTCAACTAAGAAAATTTAAAATTTAAATGACCAATTTAATCTTGGAAATATTTAGCATTAATATTTGATATATTTACATATTATTGATAAAATTAATCATATTTTCGATAGATTTTCCTTGATAGCACACCATTGAAACCAACCTAGATCCATCTTAACTCTGGATCTATCAAGCGCGGAGAGGGATCAAATCTCTCGAGGTACAAACCTTTCCTCAAGTTTTGCACTCAAAAAAAGGTTTGCACCTCGAGAGATTTGATCCCTCTCAGCGCTTGATAAATCCGGAGTTAAGATGGATCTAGGCTGGTTATGATTGAGGTCATGTAATGACCACCATTAATGACCCACTTAATACTAGAAAATGCAACGTTATTGACCTCCTTCTCAAATGTGGTTACAATGAAGGTATTTAAAAGCTCTATGGACCTAGTCCAATGATTACGTAATTAGGTGCTCTAATTTTGAGCTGTTTCACCCACAATTTTCAATTGAAAAGAAAAAATTGTTATATACAAAATATAGTCTACAAAATAGAATGGATAGTCATATAATATTCCCAGATTCCTAGATATTTCCGATCTCTGCATTAAACGTTATATTAACAAGTTACTTACCACTGTTTGTTGATTTGTATCTGGACTTTCAGCTCTCTCTTACTCCAAAAAAGTCAACAAATTTAGATGCACGCAATTCTTTGTGTGCTTAAATGATTTCGAAAACTGTTCGTGGCAGGAAGGTATACATGCTGTATTTTGGAAACTTAATTTCAGCGTTAGAACAGTTATCTAAAATTAGTATTAATACTATACGAAAGTACGACACACTTCTCTGATGTCTGAAGTCATAGATAGAAATGCTTAAGCTGCCGGAAGTGTGTTTTTGTAACCCTGGATATACGGTAATTGTGCTTTTGCCATTTAAAAATACCATGAAGGATATAGGGAGGTAAAATGGTGATGTATGAATTTATTGATGGAAATGTTGAGGGTATAGTAAGCATGTGAATGGAGGTTTTATAGTTATTTATATTGTAAGAATTTCTGGAAGATAACTGTGTGCAGAAATAAATTGGTTCAAAATTTTAAGTGGGTAGTTGCTAATTATAATAAATATTTTTTTTAAATCATAGTTAAAAAGAAAACAGTTATGATATTTTTTTTTCTACTTGAAGTTTAGGAGGAAATGGAAAAGCCAATAAGTAGTTTATTAATATATTAATTGTAATTATGTATATTAGGTTTTTTAAAATAGGTATGTAATAATTTTTTATTTAAATTAAATATTTTTTAATATATTAATTTATTTCTGTTATTATTTTATTTTTTTCAAGCTTTATTAAGTTTATTTGAATTAGATATAATATCATATTTGTATACAAATCGTTTAAATTTTTATAAAGATTAAAAGAGAATTTACTTATGTGTTATTTTATTAGTTTAGAGCTAATTGGTATTTGTTATGAATTACTACTTAGATTCAAAGTTTAAATCTATGTTAGACACTAATATTTTATTATTTATTATTATTATGAGTGAGTTTTTAACCACATAAATAGAGTATAAGTTGGAGAATGGGTTAGCAACAGATGATTTGTTGTAAGAAGAAAGAGAAGGATTTATAACCTCGCCTATTATTAAGTTATCAAAGAAGAAGAAAATATTTTGAATTTGAATTCATTTAAAAGTGGAGAGAATTTGGTGAAATGTTGGAGATATGAACACAAAAAAAATTTCACAAGCAAGTTAAAAATCCAATTTGGAACACAATATTAAAGAGATTGTTGTAAGAAGTATACAAATTTCAAATTTTGCAACACTCAAAGAGAAGGCAATTCGGCACTTTGTATAACACTAGAAGACTTGACAACCCCGAACCACAAAAATCAATGTTGGAACATATTCCCAAGTCTATTTCATAAGAAGATAATGATGCACACACAAAAGAGGCCATTGAAGAAGAAAATTTCCAAGTTGTCTTTTCCTTCAATCTAGACAAAGCACCAGGACAGAATTGATACCAACAATTTTAGAAGGTAATAAAATTTGGTTTTAGCAAAATGGTGGGTTATATCTTAAAGAAAATATATGTTGGGGAATTAAATTTTTGTATTTAACCATGATCCCAAAAGATTTAAATCCTTCTTCCTTTTCAAGATTTCAGCACATATTCTATCCAAAATTATCTCATAAAATTAGGTATAAAGTGATCTCAAAGATTTCGGCCAAAAGGCTTACGCATATTCTATCAAAAATTATCTCATAAAATTAGGGAGGATTCATGCATTAGGGGAAAATATTTGATAATATCATCGTTCAAGAGGTAATCAACTCTAGCCATAATTGGAAAGACATAAGTTGATCATCAAACTACATATGGAAAATGCCAGTCAAAATTGGAAAGAGAAAAGTTGATCATCAAACTACATATGGAAAATGCCAGTCAAAATTGGAAAGAGAAAAGTTGATCATCAAACTACATATGGAAAATTCCTTTGACAGACAAAAGTTGATCATCAAACTACATATGGAAAATTCCTTTGACAGAGGAGGTGGGGAATTCCTCTTCAAGGTATTGAAAAAAAATTGGTTTTGATGCCAATTTTACTTCATGGGTTTCTTAATGTATCAAAGTGTGATGGATTTCCCTTTTGGTTAATGGAAGAGGGGTTAGTTTCTTTCGATCCTTTCTAGGGATTCATTAAGGATGACCTATATCTCCTTTATTACATATTATCTTGGTAGATTCTCTTAGCCGCAAACTGGAATATGAAAGGGGATGTGCGAGAATTTTGAGAAATATATTTTCCAAAGGTATCAAAAGCAACAATCACTCTCAATTTATTGATGAAAATCTCTTGTTGGGGGTGTCTCCACAATAATAGCTAAACAGTTAAAAAAAAATGTATTCCTTTCTTAAACCCTCTGGAGGCCAAACAAACTCAGGAAAATATCATATGTATACATGGAATGTATGATTAAAGAAGAAAAGACAAATTGGAATAATTTTGTGTTTTCAAATGATTGAATCATGGAAGTAATTCAAATATCTAGGAATTACGATCTGCATGAAATTGCATAAATCTCAAGCATGGGAACGAGATCGATCACTAAACCTTACTGGGTGTGTTTTTCTTATCAAGGAGGTTATCTTTGCTTTTCATATACCAATTCTCATCTCTCCTTGCTTCACAATGAATTTTTTTGGCTTTAATAAAAGAAATTCGCAAATTATTATTGGAAGGTGGTAAGGGAAGCTCCAAAAAGATCAATTTTCTTAAATGGGATTTGGTGAAGGCCCCTAAAAATCATGGGGGTGTGGGAATATAGGATCCATTGTTAGTGAATAAGGTAATAGGACAAAAACTAGTTTAGAGATTTGTCACCCAAGAATAAGACTAGTGGAAAGTAGTCTTGAAGGAAAAAAATGTTCAAGGAGAAAGAGCTTGATGCATGGAATCTGTTTAGATAATGAAAGGATGTTACTCAATCTGGAAATATTTGTTTCGACATCCCCCTTCATTCTCTTAGGGTTTTATTGGAAGTTAGGAAATGGTAACATATTAATCTATGGACTAATAAGTTTATGGACCAACAACCACTAGAGCGATTTCTTGAATTCCTTCCCCCACAAGAATCTTTTTCTGCTCAAAGGAATTTTACATCAGCTAACATATCCGATTGGGATGAAGATAGAAATTGGATGAATTGGAACTTAAGGAATGTTCCATCGAATCTCTGACACTTGGCATCCAAGCTCTGTGAATGGCTAATAATTTTTTTACCTTGGAGAAATGAGGATGAAGATCAAATCAGTTAGAATGCTTTAGATTATTTAGTCATGTAAGGTTATGTGGTTTTTCTCTTTTAGTCTAGTATAACTCCAAAGCTTAGCAATTGGGAAAAAATATGGAAGAGTAATGCTAATCCAAAGGTGAATTCCTTAAGTTGGTTCCTTGCACATAAGAAAAATATTAACAGTTGAGAACCTTATAAAGAGAGGAATCCATGGCCCCTAAATATGATCTCTCTACAAGAATCAAGTGGAAGATATCTCTCATAATTTTTGGCAATGTGAGTATACAAAAAAGGGTGGGGATGGAGGAAAAAACTCCTCTTCATAGCAGGGTCAAATCCCCCCCTTCTCTAGAATAATTCTTCTCCTCTTAGGAAAAAAAATTTACAAATGAATCCTTATAAGGAAACCTCTTCTCAAAATGTATTAGGAATCCCTTCCCAAATTTATATGCTAGTAATTTTGGATTGTCAAGAATAATGCAATATTTAATAACATGCTTAGTACTCCCCAAAGAATTATAATTAAACCATTATCATTGTGTGTTGATTTAAAGCTCAAAAGTAGGATCATAACTCCCCTATGAAATAGTTGGATCAACTGGAGCAAGGATGGCTCGATAAATTAGTAGGTTCTAGGTATGGATAACAACCCACACATTAAAAGTTGTAATCAAAAAAATATGGGAGACTGTTGGAAGTTTATAATGACAGATTTAGAATTTAGATCTTGGAAGAATAGTATACAAGGATGGATTCTCTATTTTGATGGGGCATCCAAATAAAATCTAGGAGTGGCAAGAGGGTTGGGGCCTCTTTATAGCCCTGAGAATGATGAAATGTTTGGGTACTCATGGCGACTTGGTTATATGACATAATTAGACAAAGATTCAAAATATTTATCAGGGTCTCTTGATTTCCAAATAAAATCAGGTGAGAGAGGTCACAATCCTAGGAGACTCCCCCCTTATTTTCTAGCATTTAGTTAAAGTCTCAATATCAAAGGAAAAATATCTAGAAAATATAATTAAAAGATCATTGGAAATGGTAAAATACATTCCATCACCACTACATATAGTGGGGTTTTAAGAATTTTTGAGTAAATTGTCTCAACTTGAGACAAGAAAAAGCTTGTAAATCGTCTCAACTATTGTCTTTAAGTGAGTGTATCAAATTATTGTCTTAAAAAAATTGCCTCTATAAAGGAAATATAGAACACATGTATGATTTTCTCTTAAGGGACAATCCATTTTTGTTTCTCAAGAGACTATAGCTATGATTAAAGACATGTTTTCTTTCTAGAGACGACAAAAAATTATCTTTAGAAACAAAATATAGAAAGTGTATCCTTGTGTTTCTTCAATAATTACTTCATGTTAGAGAATGATGGAATCAAACCAGTAACCTCCTGCTTGCAATTTAGATGCTCTTCCATTGAGTTAACACAATTTAAAAAAATATGTTATCTTGATCAGAAAATAAATAAATAAATAAAATAAAAACAAATAAAAATAAAAATAAAAGTGAAAATAAAAATCAACAAGCCAAAATGTCAAAAATAACATAATAACATAATTCCTCCAATATAGGTGTATCTGATGGATTCCAAAATGAAAACTATATATGTTTTAAAGTAGGTTCGATCAATGCTTTATTTTTATTTTGCAATGCAAATCTAAGATCTCAGCATGACATGGGATGGGATGTTGAGTTGTGCAAATCTCCTTGATATATCCACAAAGCTTGATAACAAACAAGAAAGGTAGAATACATTAGAGATACTTCATTTCTTATGTTCTTTAGGTCTAGGATGCAAATCAACTAGATGCAATATATGCGTTGCATTTTTTGAAAATATTCCAAAATGACCTATATCTATAGTAATCACGAGAAACAAAATATTCCTTCCATATTTAAGTTTCCCTTATCATTTTGTTCACCTTTTCTAGTAAATTAAGAAAATTTAATAAAGCATGATGGCCCAACTAATGTTCACTGCATAGAATACTAGAGATTCATTGCAAATTTGCAACCCATTTACAAAAACATTATTGAGTAATTTTATTAACCCAGCTACACCATCCAAAGAGCATGTAATGTTCAAGATAATCTACCTTCAAGCACAAACTATGGAATTTAGTGACATTTGAATCTTACAACTCTACAAGCATTATCATCCATGTACCAAAATCAACCAACCAATCTACATAACCGTTTTTTAAATCCATCAAAGGCATTCCTCATGCTCTGCTTATATGGAAATAATTATTTAATTAAAATCTCATTTTTCATGCTCTATCTATTACATACCCATCATCAAGAAACTATACTAAAAAGAAATACTTTTAAAACATCTAAAACCTTCCATACACTATTGTACCATGGTCTATCAACCATAGTTATTTAGCTTAACTATATACTAAGTACAAACTATACACTACATCTTATAATACAATAGTAGGATACACAAACCTTATATCACAATTGATCATGATTGGGATGAACTCTCCCGTTAAAAAAATGGAAGGTTAAAACATTGTGCAACTTTCCCACAACATCAATCTCCTACTACATCTAAAAATAAATAAAGGCCATCAAAATGATTTTTTATGAACGTACACATAATATACCATATTATGAGAGGACTTAATTAGTTCAGACCCAATAGGCGTCTCAGATGTAGTGTTGTAGAGGTATCTAGTCCAAACTGAAGACAATTAGAAAAAGATCGGACAACATCAAAGGTGGATTGGGATTTCTCTGGAGCAATGGGTGAAGTGAATTTACCTTCTCTTTAGAAGGTGACACTAGAGAAGATTCCATGTATTCAATGTTGATGGAACATTGAATGGCATCAATAAGATCCATTACGATGGATCTCATATGTTGCATATAGAACATCGGAAATGGTAAGCTACTTGGAGGCTATTTGGAGGTGGACTGTTGGAATATGCTAGAAAAGCCCATTTATTTGACTAAAAAATAGTAGAAGCAAGGCCATTGCTAAAGGATTTCAAGTACAACACAAAATGCTTTAAATTTCTTGCCAAAATAACCTAAATCCTTAAAGGATGTTTGGCTTCATATTTACATACAACTCACCTTAATATATATCCACAAGTCCTTTATATTTAAATTTCCCACTTCATTAAAACCCTCAATCAAGCTACCTCCAAAATACACAAGAATATACAAATCCCTACACCAAAAAATTATCTAAAGAAATAAAGATATCAAAAGTACCCACAACAGGCGTATGTAGAACCAATGGAAACTACCCTAATATTCTCGCATCAAGACCCTTTATAATAGACTCTAGTACAATAAATGTCACACCTAAAGCATAGTAGAAAAAGAGAAGAAATGAATATAATTTTGGACAAATTTGCAACATATTGATTGTCCTTAATAAAATCAGTAGATACCACAACGTCCTCTATGTAACAAATAATTCCTTTCAAATTTCCCTCAGATTCCTCACTATTAAATGAAATGTACCACATATAGTTAGAATTAAACACACACCCTCGAGCCTTATTCGTCACATAAATTTTACAAATCCTTCTTCCTCTCCTGGGTAACTGAGTCATCATAAGTAAAAAAATTCTCAAGTCTAACAGTCAAATCAACAACCGAAACATTTAGTGAGGGTACTAAAAAGGTCATTCTAGTCAAATTTCCATCGAGCGCTGGTTGAACTGAATAACAACCTTCAAAAATACAATCTCAAGTGAGAATAAAAAAAAAAAAAGGATGGCATAGATTCATATTAACAAAATTAGAAGGTAGATGTGAAAATTATAGAGAATGGACAGATTTCTAAAGTGCAATCAATGTGTCTCCCAAGAAAACCAATGAATAAACAAATAAAGCCCATTCACCCTAAGCATGGCACAATGTTCTAAAATGTGAAAAAAGTTTAAATTTTTTTTTTTTAACTAATGAATAAATAAATAAAATCCATTTTCCCTAAACATGGGACAATGTTCTAAAATAAAAAATAAAAATAATTAATGAATAAATAAATAAAACCCATTTTCCCTAAGCATGGGATAATGTTATAAAATATGAAAAAAAGTTTAAGAAATATTAAAAAAAACTAAACTAGTACATATCAAATAGGATTCAATGTTAAAAAAGCTAAACTAGGACAACTCAAATGGGATTTAATGTCAAGAAACTATTTATTGTTGCTCTTGCTTTGAATATGTGACACTTCAATTTCTAGGAAGTACTCAAAGATTCTGCTAATTTCATAGGACAAACAATGTTAGGTGAGCAGATCCATTAGCACTAGCATCATGGCTAGAAGATTTCTATCTACACTTCTATGTACTCTCCTAAAAATCAAGGATAACCATGAAAAGAAGTAAACACTATTCGAAATACTAATAGAGAAGCTGAGCAAATCAAGCTTTGGAAAGAGTTAATTTGGATGTAAAGATAGGAAAATCACAAGCACTAAAGGTATGTCCATAGTCATACTAAGTTTTATTCAGGTAATTTCTCAATCATAATTATTAACGAAGAGAGTAAATTTCAAGCTTCTCTAGACTATCTTGAAGTAAGACAAAATTTTATCCCTTTTCCTTTAATCCCATTTTGATGAATAATGTTGTAGTAAAAAAGAAAATAAAAAACTATATGGCTACACTAATTATCAATCAATCAAAACCTATGTGTTATTTATTAATATATTTCAATCAAATATTATTATTTATTTAATTATCATTTTAATTCATTACTATAAATCAACTAAATTTTATTTAATTATTGCAAGTAATATGTATTAACTTATATCCCCAATCGGGGTGCCAAGTGTGCCAAGGGAGGTGCAAGATGGAAACTAGCCATGTGGGCCACATGTTGGAATGGTGTTGACATGAGTTAGAAGTAGTGGGTGGCTCGACCCACACCAAATAAATCCAACATTCAATTTGGGCAGAAGACAACAGTGTATGTCAGGAATTTTTTGGGAATTTCGCTAGAGTTGGAGGGAGAAAAGGTCAGGTAGAAGGTTGGTTCAGTTACTGTGCAAACGATTGTGGAGAAGCCAACAAAGGAAGTGTAGCAGAGGAGGGCATCTGCAGCCATTGCAACGGGTTTTCAGGTGTGTTCTCTTCTATTGTCTTTTTCTGAGCATGGAAGGCACTAAGATAAGAGGGAGACATATCCTGTATGGAATGAATCCTTTTTTTGTAATTGAAATGGATGCGTACCACCCTGGTCCTGGTTTTTTCATGATGGTTATTTAGTAGTACGCTTCATCTGGGAGGGTTTCCATAATGTTTTCCAAGGTTGATAGGCCTTACCAATCTGGTATTTTTATTTTTATTTCTATGAGAGAGTCTGCTTCAGTATTCCTTCAGGATTTCCTCAGTTTCTGTCACTTGATTGGTCATGTTGATTTCAGAATGTAGAATAGGAGACTCTATACTTCATGCATGAGGAATGCAAGAGAGGTGGTAGGAGAGTGTGCTTGGGGAAGTATGGAAAGGCCTTCCCCTCAATTGCCCCATGAAACCCTGCAACCCGACACCTTCTGTCATCAGATTTATCTTTACAACTCTGCATGTCAATTCTACAACTCTCCATGTCAAATTTACAGTTTTGCATGTCAATTATATGAACTTGCATGCATGTCTTACAATGAAAAACCGGGGGTTAAGGGTTCTGTTAATTTTGTCAAAGTGGATCCATACCAGGCTTTGATTTCAGATATATGTCAAGGTTATTTGGCTAGGGCCAGGGGTAATTTGTTAAAAATTATGGGTTCCGAGTTGTTGTCTATTGGGGGCGTTTGCTCCATAACCATGCATAAGATTCATTAAGTTTTCCTGGAATTAATAGGCTTTGTCGACTAGTTCTCCGGTTTTAGTAATTGTATGGGATCTATTTAATTGTCTGTTGTGAGTGTTAATACATGGCTCTCATGTTAAATCTTTAATCTTTGTCCACATTAAGAAATGGAATTATTATAAAATTCTAAATACAGAGGCATGCTCGCAATGCCCTGTCATGGGGCCTGTTGGGTAGGAGCAATGTATAACACTATAATATCAATTTTTGAAGGCATCGCTCGCTGAGAAGAGGAGTACTTACAGAGATATGGGAATATTGACAGAAGAGAAGGAGAATATTAATATGGCTGAGGTGGTGACCCTCAATAGACAGGACAATATTTTATGTAAACTGACTAAAAACAATGATGTTTCTCTATTTCCATGTACAGGTCCTCCTAGCATCTTTCACCCTCAGTTCTTTGCACATCAGGGAAAAACCTCGGTGTGGATTTAGGTGAAGGTACAACGTCTAGGAGATCGACAACAAATGAAAATGGTGAAAGCGCAGGCTAGAAAAAGAAGTGCTGGAAAAAGAGAAGGCAAGGACAAAGGCAAGGAAAAATTTGGACCTATTAAAAGGGGAAGAAAACCGTGTAAGGAAATCATGCAAGACGTATTCCATGAATATGCAGTGGGGACATCACGTCAATTTAAATCCTTGATTTTAGGATGGGAGCATGACCTCAAAACTAAAGTTGAGGAAAATATGTCTAACGAGGAAATGGATCCTATTCTGATTGATCTTGGGAATACAAGAGGAAGAATGTCCTTGTTTAAGCAGTTTATTCATCTTTATTGGACAATGACGTGTTTAATGGCAAAGTCCATTGTAACAGTTCAAGAGGTAAGGGGAGACCCGAATGAAGCTTCCATATTGGTTGAAATGCATAGAGATATTCAGAAAATTCACCTCTAGAAACGTCACCGGAATGTATGTCTAGGTCGAATGGAACCTCAACTCCAAAGTATGAATCAAGTTGATATGCCCAGGTCAAGTGTCAAGGATCCGACACCCATTGAATCTTCAAATGAGTAATTCGAGAGGTCTACTATTTTTTGTTTAAATATGCAAAGGGTGGATAGCATTTAATTTTTTAAATATGTCAAAATATATAGTAGATAATATGCCTGATAAGGTATCTAGAGACAAAATTAAATTGTTCTAATTTTGGTTGGCTTATACCTCTTTGAGGTGGCCAACCGAACTGGTTTCCTACGGGCAAGTTGAGGCTACCAAGTTTATAATTTGTTAACGTAACCTGTTGTTTTGTTTAGATGAATGAATAGAGAGATACTACCAAATTTACAAAAAATAAACATGTATTAACTTTGAAAACATAATTATTTTCAAGGGTAGAATAGACAATGATGGGGTGTGTTGTTAAGGCATTTCATGGTAAAAAATCCAATGATGTTAAAAGCAGGTATGGCCTAGGCTAAGGACAATCCTCAGGTGATTTGGACAGATTATATGCCCCTACTTAGTTGTTTCTCAAGCCTAAAATTAAGTGTGCACTCATCTCAAGACTCACACAACTTAAGCCAAAAAAATAATAATTTAAAATATAAATTAATATTATCGAATATTTATTTAAATATAATGATAATATTATAAGTGATTAGAGACTTCTACTGTTATTCATATTGTGGTTGGGGATTGATTATTATTATTATTATCCAATTTTAAGGTAAGACCAAGTCAGACACCAAATTGGTGTATGAGATCCCCTTGTTTGTGGGACAACCACGTCCACTCAGTAATTTGACTACTAAGTCTATGAAGGCATACATACTTTAACCCCCTCTAGTTTTGAACATGTGACCTCTTAGGAGGAAACCCATACTCTTATATATTAGACCCACTCAAATTGTATACGAAGAAATCTCAACAACAAAATAATGATATTAACTTTAACTATAGAAAATTTATAAATATAAATTTGTTAATATTCATTTATAAATTCCCTCTTTTAAATACCTCTATCTTATCCATTAATTAATTTTCCTTTATCGATAATTGAAAATTGGGTATGACCTCTCACTTCTTTAAAATTTAAGTATTAGATATTTATTAAAAAAAAATGTGTATATTTGTGTGTGGTACCACTTCAGTGAAAAAATAGAAATAGAAATTTGTGTATACAAGAAGCTGTAAATTGGTTATCTCATGTTAATAGTGGATATTTAATTTTAAAAGAATTATGTATATAAATACTTCAAGAAAGAATTTAATATTTAATATAAAATTATAAGTAAAGTTTGAAAGTATTTAAATTTTATTTTTAAATAATATTTTCTTAATCAAATGAAAACACAATTAAATTCATACTAATTAATTTGAATTTTTTTCCAAACCTAATAACCATCGAAATCTCCAAACGGCTCTTTGGTGCGATCGTAATATATAATGGCTCTTCAATTCGATCACTTCTTTGTACACGTGCCCCTCAATGAAAAAAACCTAACGGGTGGGAATGGTCTCCAAATATTTCCTTGGTTCGATCTGTCCGAGGATTGGTCCCAACTGATCCCTTCGTTCGATCTGCATGGGTATTGGTCCGAACTAATTCTCTGGTTCCATTTGAGGATTGGTCCTTAGTAAACTTCACCTATTATTTCATTTACATTTTTGTTAAGCTGTCCAATAAAAAAAATGATATAAAAAGATTTGTGCATTTATTGAAACCACCTTGAACTAATTCCCCATTCCAAAACCCAACAATTCCATGCATCAAGGCCCTACTGGTTAAGTCATTTTGGAGGGCGATCAATGGCTCTGGTATTTGGTGCGACATCATCCGATGTAAGTATATGCAAGGGGATCCTCTACATCAACTTTTATGCAGAGAGTTCTTCGTCCCTCCCTCAATCTCGACTATTTGGGGCAGTTTTCTTAGATTTTGCTTCACATTGCGGAGCGACTCCTATGGTCTTTTCATGATGGCAGAAGTATCCCCATAGGATCCAAGCTACTCCAAGGCATGAAAAATCATCCTGGCCTCTCGTTGGAATTGGTTCATAAGTTGAATCACAATGGTATAATTTATTTATCTCAGTGTATTCTCTGTTGGTCACATCATACTCCGGTCTTCAAATCATCTGAACAGCTGGGATTAAATGGTAGATATGCTGAAGAATGGACTCTATATCAAAATGCTCTAAGGGGAGCGGGTTTCTTCCATTCCACAGGAGGTGATTCTATTGTATGGGATGGGCCTATCATTGATAACTCGGTTATTGATAAGGACATATACCAACGAATCAATTTCAGCTCTCACATGGATGCACACACATGTTCCTTCTCTCATTTTTGGAAGTTGAAAATTCCAACCAAAATCATTCTCTTTGGGTGGTTGGTGTGGAAGGGTAAGGTGCTCACCTGGGATAACTTGATCAAGAGGGGTCAATGTGGCCCTAGTAGATGTGTTTTTTGTTTGGCTAAAGCGGAATCCATTTCACATATTTTTTTCAGATGTTTCGTTGTTATTAACTTATGGAAGATGTTCAGCAGTTATCATTTGGATCTGAATTGGATGCCGACTGACTTTATTACCACGGTTATGAAGTGGTATAAGCTAAGGGGAAGATTCAGGGTGCTCCCTTTCTATTTTATCTGGGAGATCTGGCTCGCCAGAAACCCCGCGATTTTTGAGAACATAGCTTTCAATAATCAGATAGTTTTTTCTCATGTTCTCAGATGGATCGAATAGTATCCAATTAAAAGCCAAATGGTTGTGGATGGATCATACCGTTTAAGGCCTCATGAGATATCTATCCCGACTCTGTTCTTTGATGGAGCTTGTTGTGAGGGGAATATTGGATGTGGAGCCTGGGTTAAATTATCCCAATCTGAAAGGATTACATTCTTCTAGAATGGGGGATCGGGATCGAATAATAAAGCAGAATTTATGGCATTATGGGGAGGTCTCCTGGAAGTCTTAAATCTGAGCCTTCAAAAAATTAATATATATGGCGATTCTAATTTAGTGGTGGAGAGCTTAAACAACAGAAGTATTTTGGCTGATCTGGAATTGCAGGGTTGGTTCCATCGTGCATATCAGTTATGGAATAGAATGAAAAAACCGGTCATTACCCATATTTTCAGAGAATAGAACACTTGGGCTGATAGATTGTCTAAAAAGGGCATAATTTCTACTTTTGGTATTATGAATATTCAACACTTTAAAGATGGTGCCTTGATATGGGAAAATAGTATTCCTCTTCCCTGAATTATGATTTTCATTTTTTAAGCTACTTCAAGTATGTCTGCCCATGGATTACAATTTTGCTTTTATCAAGCGAGCCAGTTTTGAGGTGAGAGTCGCCCTACAAGATCCATTATCCTTCTCTATTTCAATCTACATTTCTCTTTTGACGTCAAGCGAGCCTGTCTTTTCCTTCCACTTTTGCAAGCGAGCCTGCTTTAATCAAGTTTTTGCACTAGCGTGCTAGTTTTTGTCTATAATTATTCTCTTATTCCAGATTAATCATTGCTGCCGGTGAGTTTATCTCATTCTATAATTGAATCTAGTGTGTCATGTTTTTAAGCGAGCCTGATCTCTACTCAAGCAAGCCTGCCTATAAGAAGCACTTTATATAGTTTTTGGTAAGAGCTCTCTCAGGTAACTGTGCTTACAATAACAAAGTGATCTATGTATGTGTTTCTGGTTCATTTTTGTATGTTGACATGGACTGTTTCGGTAATCTCTGATGCAAAGAGGGGTTATACTCTCTGTAATTTGTAAGCCATGCTTCTGTGACTCACTTTCTTTCTTTGAATGTGGTCCGGTTTGTTATATGGCAATGATATTATGTTTTTTCTCACTGTCACACAGCTGAGAATGTAATAGATGTAAAAATGTACTGGCATATATAATATATCAGTGTTTTTTTTCTTCTGAAAAAAAGAAACTAAGTCCTTACTTCCCTTCATGTTCATTGAAAATCGATCGTTGTCATTGATGTTGCAATTATATGAACCAATCAATCAATAATAGTTCATTCTCATAGCATTTCAGGTTGGAAATCCCTTTTCTTTTTTCTCTTTCTTGGGAAATTTTGCATTGGATCAAGAGGAGTAGGTTCAATTTTTAGTACGGAATGTCGAATATAGGCAACATGGAACCCGCTGGAAGTGGAACATCATGGTTTTCTGAACAATTAGATTGGGATCATGTATTCACTAATGTATATTTGGATAGTATTTCTGCAGCAGTGGAAAAGTTTGACGTCGATTTGGATGCAACCCAATGGTCGTCATGAGATGATTTTCATTTAATCACCCACAACGATAATGGTTGCTCCGTTAATAACATATTGTTGCCAATGGACTTGGAGAAGGCGATTGAAAAGGGAGTTGTTTTTAGTGAAACTTTTTGGAGTTTTAGGTGTCGGAATCCGGTGAAAAACTAGTTTTAAACTGGTTTTTTTACTGTATATATGGATTCAACACCTTAAAAAACTCTTAGGGCACTTAGATTTTGCAAGGTTACCCGTCAAACTTCTATTTTAAATAAATTCTTGCCTGAATTTAGAGAAATTAAACCGGAAAAAACTACCATAAAAGCCTTCAAAAAGTCACACTATAGACTACTCGATTGAAAAGTATTTAACATGGAGGAAGATCGCCCTTGGGGTTATGCCAACGTCTTCCAATGCCCAATAAACAATGATTATCCAACTGCTCTAATTGTTGTGGATCAAACGCTTTCTATGGTCACAAACATGGCGGACTCGCCCTCTGTCCATGTCGATCATAGCGCACTTCATGAGGATATGTAATATAGAGGCTTGAGGCTCCTACATCTCTTGATAGCATGCGCAGAGGCATTGTCGCAGGGAGCACAAGATGTAGTGGAAGTCATACTCTGCAGGTTGCAAGGGTTGGTTTCTCCTTTAGGCTGCACCATGGAGAGAGTGGCTTACTATCTCTACCATGCTCTACTAATTCAGTCCAATGTGAATTCCCTTGCTCACAATTTGGAGCCTAAATAATATAAGAGAACTAACGAGCATTTTATGGGAGCTTTAAAGTTGTTGCAGTTGGCTTATCCTTACAAACAGATACCTCACTTCACTGCCAACCAATGCATTCTGGAAGTGGTAGCGGCGGCCGGCGGTGCTAATAATGTGGGAATCCATATCATTGACTTTGATATAATGGAGGGCATGCAATGGTCTTCATTAATGGACGCTCTGACGAGTAATGGAAATTATGATATTGGTCACTTGAGAATCACAACAATCAAATGGGCAGAGGACAAGGAATAATGCATGGTTTATTCTAGGCACACTGGAAGAAGGCTGTCGGAGTACGCAAGCTCTGTGGGGCTCCCATTTTCGTTCCAGGAAACGGATTTGAAAGGGATGAAAGAGGTCCTACCGTTGGACAAGGGTGAGATTGTAATAGTGAATTGCATATGGAAATTACCCTACATGCTCAGTCTGCGAGAAAAATCGCAGTTGTTGGAATTCCTTGTCTCTACATGCCACTTGAACCCTAAGGCCATTACCCTAGCTACGAGCCCACACAGAGCAGAGAGAAAGAGGTCCAACTTCAAATTGATTCCAACTGCAAACCTGAACAGCGGGACAACAAGTTTCAAATTTTTTATTTGACGGGAGCAGCAAAGTCTTGATCTATTTTTACACTCAACCATGCATTCAATTTCTGGGTTTGAATCCTTGCATCAAGCAACCTGGCCGCAGCCATCTCCTGATCCATCAAATCGTGATCTGCACCACGTTACCTCTCGCCTTAACATCATTCACCTAAATGCTCTAAAAAGAGAAGGCGCGAAAGGACAAAGTTTGAATTTGGATTTTAAAGTTTTAGGTCATAATATGTTTACAATATATATGTAATAGGAAGCAAATTTATTTTGATGATGCTGGGAGTGTAGAGACACAGTGTAGAGACTGCGTGTTAAATAGTGAAGACAGAGAGAGCAGAAAATAGAGAAATCTTGAAGCGTTGTGTTTTGTAGCAGCAAAAGCAAACTTTGTGTGTTGTCGCAACTGAAACTGTGTGTTGCCACAACTGAAACTGTGTGTTGCTGCAAAAGAATGTTGTGTGTGTAGTAGCAACTAATGTTGTGTGTGTAGAAGCAACTAAAACTGGGTGTTTCCGTAAAGGAAACTGTGTGTAGTAGCTATAGAAGACTGTGTGTTGCCACAACAGAGATTGGTTGCAGCAACAACAGAAGACTATGTGAAGACAGCAAATGAAAAACATAGTGAGGAGTATTTTTTATTGAATCCATAACTATACTTCTGATGAAAGATTGTATTTGGTAATAATTAGTTTTATGCTTAAGGAAATAGATTTTTACTCCATATCTTTATCCACATATTGTGTTAACTCTGTGTTAGAAGAGGAATTTTTTGTTTTCTCTCTATTGTTCCGGAATAACCAGAAATTCCAATATGTTATCTGAGCATTAGAAATTTCCATCATGGTATCAGAGCTAGTCTAGACTCTTTGCATTGTCCAAAGAAGCTAAAGGAAGGAAGAAAAAACTTGTTGAAGTTTTCTCCAGCAATGTGAAGATTCAGCAAAGTTAGATATTTATCAAAATAGAGTTTTGAGTTTGTTTTCAAAGAGTGCAGTCTAGAGAAGACTCTTGAAGACAGAGTTTAATCTCCTAGCAGTGAGAAAGTTTATTTAAAAACACAGTTAAGTTTTTAAAAGCATAGTTCAGTAAGCTAGCTATGGAAGGAGCCAGCACAAACACGATTATGGGAAATACTCAAATCCCATAGTTCAATGGGAATAACTATGACTATTGGGAAATCACAATGAGAGCCGTGTTTTCCTCTCAAGATTTATGGGGGCTAGTTGAAGATGGTTTAGAAGAACCAACAGATGAACAAGCATTTAATGCCTTAACACATGCAGAGAAGGATTTTCTGAAGAGTAATAAGAAGAAGGACTCAAAATCCCTCTTCTATCTCTATCAGGCAGTGCATGAAAGTTTATTTCCAAGGATTGCAATAGCCAAGAGGTCCAAGGATGCCTGCCAAGGAATGGAGAAGGTAAAGACAGAAAAGCTTCAATTAATGAGAAGATTTTTTGAAGTTATTTGCATTAAAGAGTCTGATACAATAGACTTATTCTTCACATTGTTGATTGGGTTGGTCACCCAAATGAGATCTCATGGAGAGATAGTAGAAGAAAGAAGAATAGTGGAGAAAGTGTTGCGGAGATTACCCTCAAGATTTGATGTGATAGTAACAACCATTGAAGAGACAAAGAATCTCTCAAATTTTACTGTTGATGAGCTTCATGCATCATTGATGACACATGAACAAAGATTGAGAAGAACATCAAACCCATCTTTGGAGCATGCCTTCAAGACCCAAATTTCTTTTGGAAAAGGAAGAGGTCAAGGCAGATCAAACTATAGAGGAAAAGGAAGAGGAAGAAGCCAGAACCAAGGAAGAAGAAACAGCCTTGCAAGTACTAGTGGAAAGCGCAGCAATCAAAGTCAGAATCAAAGCCAAGGAAGCAGCCAACAAGGTGGACAAAATCAAGCACATGGACAAATGTATGATAAATCCCAAGTCCAATGTCATTAATGTAAGAAGTATGGGCATTATGCCAATGAATGTAGGAAGAAACGGAGTGACATGGGTAATAGACCCAGTGCTAATTTTACCAAAGAAAATATCAGTCAAGAAAATTTGTTTTTAGCATGTAATTTGGCTAAAGAGAAAAATGAAGATATATGGTTTCTAGATTCCGGATGTAACAACCATATGGCTGGAAACATTTCAATTTTTTCCATGTTAGATGAAAATTTAAAATCTCAATTAACATTGGGGACAGATAGTAAAGTCTTTGTCATGGGAAAAGGCAGAGTGAGTGTTTTAACAAAGAAAGGAGAAAGAAAAACCATATCAGATGTTTACTATGTGCCTGGTATGAAGTGTAACCTTTTGAGCATTAGACAGCTCATTCAGAAAGGCTATAATGTACTCTTTGAAGATGATGTATGCACCATCCTGGATAAACCACCAAGAAAGAAATGCATTTCACAAGTGAAGATGAAAAGAAACCAAATTTTTACTCTCAAGATGAGAGCAGATTTGAAGAAAGGAGTTGCAGGGGCAACAGTGACACAAGAAACATTCCAAAGAGAAGAAAAATATGAAAATTGGTTATGGCACTTGATATTTGGACATCTCAACTTTGGAGGTTTGAATTTTTTGCATAGAAAAGGAATGGTAAAGGGATTACAATTGATTGAGAAACCGGACAGCCTATGTGAAGGCTGCATCTTGGGCAAACAACAAAAAAAAAGCTTTCCATCAAGAAAGAGCATAAGGGCAAAGGAACCCTTAGAAATTGTCCATTCTGATTAGTGTGTACCAAATACAAACACCATCATTAGCAAGCAACCACTATATGCTGACCTTTATTGATGATTACACAAGAAAAACATAGGTTTATTTCTTGAAATTGAAGAGTGAAGTGTTTGAGAAATTCTGCCACTTTAAGGCTCTTGTAGATAATCAAAGTGGGCAGCATATTAAGGTCTTATGAACAGACAGAGGAGGAGAATATATCTAAAAACAATTTCTGCATTTTTTCATAGAAAATGGGATACACAAACAATTTACAGTAAGGTATACACCACAACAAAATGGAGTTTCTGAAAGGAAAAACAGAACCATCATGGACATGGTAAGAAGTATGTTGAAGAAAAAACATTCGCCAAATGAATATTGGGCTGAATTTGTACATTGTGCAGCATATGTCTTGAATAGATGCCCAACAAAAAGTGTTATGAACAGAGTTCCGCAAGAAGCATGGAGTCACCCACATGAGATTTTTTTGTTCTGTGGCTTGTGCACACATTTCAGATTAGCTAAGAAATAAATTGGATAGTAAGGGGGAGAAGTGCATATTTGTTGGATACAGTGAAGAATCCAAAGCATACAGATTGTATAACCCATCCACCAAGAAATTTATGATAAGAAGACATGTACAATTTATTGAAGAAGAAGCTTGGGATGGAAGCATTGAGAAAACAATGAATGTGAAAAGACGTTTGTCTCATGATGAAGATGAGGAAGAAATGCCTGAAAGACATCCCTCATTAGCAGAACCACATCCACCAACAGAAGGACAGCAGGGGACACCACAAACAGGTATGAGAACACCTTTGAGAAGTGCTGACAGTGCTTCTCCAAGCACATCACAAGGAGTAGATTTGAGTGCTTCTACAAGCACAAGTTCAGCAAGTGAAAGAGGAACCATATTTAGAAGTCTGAATGGAATCTATGAGCAAGAATAAAATAATGAAGATATGAACCCTTTATTTGCATGTATTTTCATGTATAAGATCCTATTCATTTTGAAGAAGCTGTAAAAGATAATAAATGGATAGATGCTATGGATGAATAAATTAATGCCATAGAGAAAAATACGACATGGGAACTAGTTGATCTCCCAAAATGAAAAGAAGTAATTGGAGTGAAATGGGTTTATAAGACCAAGAGCAATGTTAAAGGTAATATTGAAAGGCACAAGGCCAGAATTGTAGTCAAAGGCTAGAAGCAGCAACAAGGAAGAGATTATGAGGAAACTTTTGCACCAGTTGCAAGAATGGAAATAGTAAGCGAAGTGTTGTCCATAATAGCACAACACAAACGGAAAGTTTACCAAATGGATGTGAAATCAAAATTCCTAAATGGAGTATTGATGGAAGAGGTATATGTTGAACAACCTCTAGGATATGAGAAAGAAGGCCAAGAGCACAAGGTATACAGATTAAAGAAAGCTCTGTATGGGCTGAAACAAACACCAAGAGCATGGTACAGTAGGATAGATGTCTATCTACTAGCAAATGGGTTTGAGAATTGTGAAGGAGAACCCACATTATACATCAAAGAGAAAGATGGTAAGATTCTCATTGTTGTTTTGTATGTTGATGATGTGATCTTTACAGGTAATGATGCTTACCTCATTGAGAATTTTAAAATAGTCATGAAGGATGAATTTGAGATGACTGATATGGGATTGTTGAGATACTTCTTAAGAATAGAAGTAGAGAAACATGAAAATGCAATTTTTATTTCTCAAGAAAAGTATGTTAAAGAAATTTTGGAAATATTTAACATGCAGGATTGCAAGGTAGCAATTACTCCTATAGTGATGGGATTGAAGTTAAGCAAAGAAGACAGCGACAAGGATTTTGATCGAAGTTTGTATAAGAGAATAGTTGGCAACCTTATGTATTTGATTGCAACTAGGCCGGATATTATGCATGATGTGAGTTTAATTTCCATATTTATGGAAAGGCCAAAGGAGGCACATTGGCAAGTAGCAAAAATAATTCTGAGGTATGTGAAAGGAACAAAGAGGTATGGTGTTTTATACACCACTTCAGAAAATTTTGAATTGATTGGATATACTGACAGTAATTGGGCTAGAAGTATAAATGACAGTAAAAGCACCTCTAGATATGTTTTTCATATGGGATCAGGAGATTTTCCATGGGATTTTAAGAAACAACCAATTGTGGCTTTATCAACAGTAGAGGCAGAGTACATAGCAGCTACAGTAGCAACATGTCAAGCAGTGTAGATGAGAAGAATGTAAAGAAGTTTGTGTCATTAACAGGTAAAATGCACAACAATTTATTGTGATAATAGCTCAACTATAGCTTTATCCAAGAATTCAATGTTTCATAAGAGGACTAAACACATTGATGCAAATTTTCACTACATCAGAGAGCTAGTGAACAATGGAGAAATTGTTCTAAAGCAATGCATGACAGAAGAGCAGTTTGCTGATTTTTTAACAAAACCATTGGGGAAGAAAAGTTTTACTCATCTCAGAGAATGTCTAGGAATGCAAGATAGAAGAAGCTGTAATTAAGGGGGAGTGTTGTAAATTAATTCCAACTGCAAACCTGAGTAGCAGGACAACAAGTTTCAAATTTTTTATTTGATGGGAGCAGCAAAGTCTTGATCTATTTTTACACTCAACCGTGCATTAAATTTTTGGGTTTGAATCCCTGCATCAAGCAACTAGCCGCAGCCATCTCTCGATCCATCAAATCATGGTCTACACCACGTTACCTCCCTCCTTAACATCATTCACCTAATTTCATTTAAAAAGAGAAGGCATGAAAGGACAAAGTTTGACTTTTGAATTTTAAATTTTTAGGTCATAATATGTTTACAATATATATGTAATGGATAAAAGTATTATGTTGATGCTACTGTCAGTGTAAAGACTCAGTGTAGAGACTGTGTGTTAAATAGTGAAGATAGAGAGAGTAGAAAATAGAGAAATCTTGAAGCATTGTGTTTTGTAGCAGCAAAAGAAAACTCTGTGTGTTGCCAAAACTAAAAGTGTGTGTTGCCGCAAAAATAAATTATGTGTGTAGCAGCAACTGAAGCTGTGTGTGTAGAAGCAAATAATACTGGGTGTTTCCACAAAGGAAACTGCGTATAACAGCTACAAAAGACTATGTGTTGCCGCAACAGAGACTGGGTGCAGCAGCAACATAATACTGTGAAGGCAGCAAATGAAAAACACAGTGAGGAGTATTTTTTATTGAATCCAGAATTGTCGTTATGATGAAAGATTTTATTCTGTAATAGTCATTTTTTATGCTTAATGAAATAGAGTTTTACTCCATCTCTCTGTCCACATATTTTTAACTCTATGTTAGAAGAGGAATTTTTTGTTTCCTCTCTATTGTTCCGGAATAACCAGAAATTCCAACACGTTATTCGAGCATTAGAAATTTCCATCACAGAGGACAAGGAATAATGCATGCTTTATTCTGGGCACACTGAAAGAAAGATGTTGGAGTACGCAAGCTCTATGGGGCTCCCATTTTCGTTCCAAGAAATGGATTTGAAAGCACTGAGCGTTGGACAAGGGTGAGATTGTAATAGTGAATTGCATATAGAAATTACCCTACATGCTCAGTCTACGAGGCAAATCACAGTTGTTGGAATTCCTCGTTTCCACACGCCACTTGAACCCTAAGGCCGTTACCCTAGCTACAGGCCCACACGAAGCGGACAGAAATAGGGCCAAATTCTTGGACATCTTCTATCGTTTTCTGCAGGATCTGTGCACCATTTTCAACTTGCTTGAAGTTGGAATTCTGGAGCATGGACTTGCAAGAGAGATGGTGGAACACATATTCCTTGGACCGGTCATGACAAAGAGAGTTGTGAGTACAATATCCAACATTCTTGACCTTCCCCTCGAGTGTGGTTACGATGAAGGTAGTATTAGCAAGGATAGTATGTTGTATGCAAAATATGTGCTGCACAATATGGGTAGTGGATGTTATGAAGTAGAATTGGTGGGTGATCACTGAGTGGTTATGAAATGGGGTTCTACCCCTTTGTTGTAGGTTTCTACATGGAAATCTACCTGATTATCATCCTGATCCTCCTGCATATTCAATCAACGATAGAGAAGTCGCAGTTTATTGACCATGAAAAAAATTTCAAAGAAAAAAGATAGCATTATAATAGGTTTAACATATACAACCAGAGCTATATGAATCATAGTATTAGGAGTAGATTTATTAGATTGTAAATTTTAAGAATATTTCAGAATCTACATAGATATATCAATTGTTTGACCTCTAAGACCATGATAGAGGTATATCAACCTTAATATCATGCACAAATTTATTGGATTGAAAATTTTGAGAATATTTAGGAATTTGACATAGATATCAATTTTTTAACCATGTCCTTCTCATTGCCAAATTCCTAAATATTCCCAAAATTTATTCCCAACATTTAAGATAAACATAATTTCAAAGGAGTTACCATAATGGGGTGATTTATATGCAGAATTTCATCTCTACCTTACTCGAAGGAAGTCAAGAAGTTTAAATGCACCCAATTTTTCTTGTGATTAAATGATTTCGAAAATTGTTGCATAAAATATTAAATTAATTCATAACTTAACTTCCACTTAACTGATTGGGGCGATGTATAGGTTGATTTTGATTCTATGGAAAAGAGGAATCTAATTAAATTATTAATTTAATCATTTGATTTGTCCAATGCAGAATTTGGCCTTAGTTCCAAAAATTAACACTAGATCATATAGGATTTCCCAAAAAAATGGAATCAACCCCTGAGATATTTCCTAATGAGTTTCTAGTTTCCTTCCTTCCGCAACTTTGAGAAAGGATATCCTCTTATTGTTCCTATAATGCAACATGGATTTACGGAAGAATTATGTCTTTTTTTTCCTCTGTTCACCCACTAGATACAAGAATTTTATTTCCATAATATTTCTTCCTGCTTTCTCTATTCTTCTAACTTTTTCTTTGATCAGGTCCTTAGATATTTCTAGTATTATAGCCTCTTGTTATAGCTCTTACATTATTTCCTCTATTTTGTTCTTTTATTCCATGATGTTACCAAACTCTCCTTATTCTGCGTTTTCAGCTGCCTGTTAGTTATCAGTAATTTTTGCCTTTGTAGATGACTAAATTCTCGCCCTATATTTCTAGAAACAAAGTTCATAAACATTGTGAGTTCTAGAAACCTCACTGCCTTCATTATCCTTAAGATAAATTTTTCACTATTTCATCATCCCATCATGTCAAGCTCAGCTTACCCATCCTAGAAAACCCATCATGGGCTCATGTCACTCATTTTGTCTTTGTTGTGTCACCTTGGCCTCAATCCTCTGTTTTGTTTTTCCTAACCCCTCCACTGCTACCTAGGGCTACCAATCATCCATCTCTCTTACATCTCCAGAAATGTCTCAAGCATTGACAGTCTCAAAACTATCTCTGTATGCTCTTTAGATAAATCAAGAACTTAGGATTTTTGATCTTCAGTACATCAATCTATCAAAAAAATTGTTTTACACCTAGGGATCCCAATTCAAGTTTTCAAGCAAAGGCCAAGTCCAAGGAACCTTCCACTAGGTCACCTAGGGTTTCATAAGTCATAGGGTTGATTTGGTATTCTAAAACTCAGTTTTTCCTGTGTAAAGAGGCTGCATACAAAGGAAAAGAAGATCAAGTAACTTGGCCAAAACTGATCAAAATTAACTCAAGGAAGGCCTCCTTTGCCAAAGCACAAATTCTGCAAGGGACAGCTGCCCTTGTTCACATTTCTACAAGAATGATCAAGATGTACATCAATATAAAAAGAGGTAAGGTAATGGGATGAAATCATCACAAGAAGATATCCACAACAAAGAGAAAGGCAGCAGGCTTGTGTTTAAAGAGAATCAGGGTTTTGTGACTAATTGGAAAAACAGTGTTGCCAAAGCAAGAAGCCAGTACAAGTACCACAAGGACAGAAGTCACCTCAACTCCACCAAGTACACATTGAAGATTTTTAGAAATAATAAATAAACTTGGAAGGGTTATAGAGAACTTAGAAGACAACACTATTTAATTTTCTCCAACGGCCCTAAAACTTAAGATTTCGGAAAGATGGATAGAATAGGTCCAAGAAAGATGGTAAGTCCTCCTTCATAATAGCAGATGGAATCTGAAAGTTATCTAAGGTGTCCCTTAGGGTTTGTCAAAGGTAGCACTGTTTCACCTACACCAAAGAGAGAAATTGTAAAGGGTATCAGTATGGGGGGCCTAATATTTCCAAGTACAGTCAAAGGCCTCCAAAACAATCAAAAGAAGAGCAAGCATGAGGTTGAGTATCAAAAGGAGAAAATCATGCTAAGCACAGGTTCACTGCTGAAGAAATGAGATGTCAAATTCCAAAAGAGACCAAGAATGTTGGAAATACTGAGAGGGGGGGCGAATGAGTATTCCTTTCAATTAGAGCATTAGTTAATCTTCAATTATTATCAGTGTTTGTACAATGATAGCAGAAAACAAAAGGAACACAAATGCACACATTTTTTAAGGTGGAAACCCACTTTGGGACCAAAAACACCTATTTCTTTTCTAATAACTCTTTAATATTCAACTCCAATTGAAAATAAAGCTCCAACTTCCTAGAATCTAGAAAAGCATTCTTTTCCAGCTCCCACTAGATGGATGCTCCAATGCCCGAGATTCTTCAGTAGTCAACTGAATGGATGCCTCAACACCCAATGAGCTACAACTCACCCTAGCACCACCCTACCACCCTAAAGAAGAATAAAAGAAGAATGGACTCCCATACCAGGGAAAATGGTCCACTTTACAATGATATAAAATGATGTAGAAGAATACACACTAGACCATAACCCCATATATGACACAACCACCTAATGATGATCCTAGACCTCTCGACATTGCCTCTTCAACTCTTGGTAGATAGACACTAGAACAATTTTTACAATAATGTATTTACAATGACTTAGTACAATGATATCTTTACAGTGACTATATGCAGTGCTGCCCAAATAAAGACTTCATGTGATGAACTTCTTGCTGCTATTCTGCACCTTGGTTGCTGCTCTTGTCATGCTACCCTCTGCTGCACCTTTCTTTGCTTTGCTGCCCTAGAAAGTCTGGTCCTTTTCAGCCCTTGACAACACATGATCTAGCTTTTTTTTCCCTTCTAGGAGCTCGATATTGAATCTAGTGTATCTCTGATATTTCAAATCCCCAATATCTGATTTTTTGTTTTGTAGTAGTCCTCTGAGTCTTCTTTCCAATGCCACAGGTCTGCCCCAATTGAGATTCTTCAAGAGAGAGTTATGCCCAATCTCTCACAACGCCCAAATTATGGACTGTTTCAGTAGAGCGAACTTGTACGACGTGCCATGTGTCACTGTTTCTTCATTAGGATCTAAAATTTATAGAGAGAAAACTATGGTCTGTGCAATATCTGCCACTTTTTACAAAATTCCAATATGATACTCAGAGAGAGAGATTTATGACTATTTTCCCAAGGTCACTTCTTTGAGACGAATTTCAAGAGCCTGCAAACACACTGATGTCCACAGATCATATCTCTGAAAATATTGCGCACCTTGATCTAAAATTTTCATAGACGATTCCTTAGGATTTCAGCTTCGCCTCATACAAATTTAAACTTTTGAACCTTTGTAGAAAACAATATAGAGAGAAAATTCCATGATGACCTATTTGAGATGGTGAAATCCCTTACATAAGGAGGATACGAGGATCACAATTTATATAAATTCTTAAGTTGAGAGGGGCTTCAACAAGTGAACATGGGAGGGATTTCAGGAGCTTAGAAAATATTAATTATGACTTTTCAATGACCCATGCCACAACCCCATGGGGTTTTAGCCCACTAACTGGGGTTACAAACTTCAAACATGAATATCTCTCAAACCGTGAAGAATTACGTGGCGTGCCATATATCAACGGAAACATCTCGACAAGAAGAAACCATAAAAATCATTCTTGATCTAGAATATAGTAATTTGGTAGGTAAAAATTCCCATGCAATATTATGGTAGCCCTTGGTGCTGCTTGGGTTGACATCAATGACAACTACTAATCAACGAAGAAGACCAAAGGAAAATGTTTTGAAGACACTTGCACAAGATTAGAAGTGGCCAAGAGGAAAACATGGTAAACCCGATGCACACATCCTTGCCAAGAAGACCTCACTGTCAAAATATCAGTAAAATATGAGAAAGTCATGTTTCAGGTCACCTACAACCAAGGAGGCCAAAGAGGATAAAAACAGTGTTCTAAGTTTGTTAAAAGCATGCCAAAGATAGTTTCAACAGTGCCCAAAATTCCAAAAGGAAAAGGGGTGAAAAACACATCTACATCAGCTAGCCATCAACACAAAAGAAGAAGAAAATATGCCTTGATGAAGTCTTCAAAATCCTGCAAAATACATTAAGAGTATCCGTCAAATGACAAAAAAGATTGGAAAACATGGTGAAAGTGGGTCTACAAGTTTGATTTCTTTCCCTCAAAACGTATAAAGGTGTTTTTGTTTCATTTCAAACTTATTGAGCACTTGGTGAGAATAAAGAGGCTTAAGGAGAAAAAACAGGGTTTTCGGGTTGTTTCTGGGAAAAGTGTTCTAACGCTGTGCAAATCACCGATGCTATCCAAATAAGGGTCGGCGCTACGCTAACCATCCCTCCGCCCGTTCAACATTGCATTGTATTGCGCTAATAACCCTCAGCGCTGCGCAAACGCAGGCCCGACTTGCCTAGGATCGACGGACCACGACATGATCGACTGAAAACTATGCACTGCCCGGGCGCTGCGCTAACGATCCGCCCAAACAACCGCCCGGTGCTACGCAAATGCTCCACCCAACTCACTCAGGAGACCGGCAAACGATGCACATGCCCGGCGCTACGCTAACCATCGTGCAAGTCTTGCCGACGCTGCGCAAACAACCCGACCCGACAGCTTGGGCAGCGCTCTGCGCAAACGCAGAGGAACTTCAAAAGGCAGAATCTCTTGCCCTAACTCAATTTTTCCTCTTCCATTCACCTCCAAGACTTGTAGGAGTGCCAAAAACTGGTAAGTAACCTCCTTTAATCATCCTCACATTAGTTTTCCATAAAATTGAGTATTTTAAGGTTTTAAAAGTTAAAACCCTAGGAGGTAAACCCTAGATCTTGCATACACATGAACCCTTGTGTTTGAAAGCTCCTTAAAACTAGTTTTGATGTCATGAATGGGTAAGTGAATTAAAGTGGTTGTCATGCACCTTTGAGAAGGTCCTCCTTAAGCTACAAAACCACTCAAAACCTAAGAGCCCTATCCTCCATATCACTCATTCTCAAAAGTTGACTCCATCATCATCTTCACCTTGTTTCATCAAAGCCCTAGTTTTTAAACCAGCATCTCTTATCACCATGTCAGGAGTTGAGAACAACAATGGTAGTGATAAAGGTCAAAAACCTTTGAGACCAAAAAATAAGGGAGGAAAAGTCAATAGATTGGAGCCTCAAAGCATTGCGGACATCACCTCCTCTCTTAGGATCCTATCATGCTTTCATAATGCAAGATGTTTTTAGTTTTGTGAGAAGGTTAAACAAGTCAAGAGCCATCCTGAGCTTATAGGACTCCTCATTATCAAATTGCACAACAAGCAATCAAGCCTTGCAGGAGTGGATTTCGATATCTCAGCAGGTGCCATCTCTGAGGCTACATGTATCACAGTTGTGGGTGAAAAATGGCTTAAAAAGGGCAAATTGGACAAAGAATTTTTAGAGCCATTTATCAAAACAAGATATAGAGGAGGCAGCAAAACAGTTTTCCCTCTCTCACACCTCTAGCACAGATTTTCCCCTTTGACGTTGGTTATCATGAAGTACTTCACCTGTGAGGGGAGGTACTCCAAGCTCTATACTTATCACGTCATACTTCTCATGCATTTCACAGGGGCTAAGGTGCTAAACTTACCTTACTATCTCTATAGGAGCATTGATAAAATGTCTTCTGTTGTCCAGAGGATAAGTCACCCACAACAAATGCATAGCTTATTCCATCATTCTTGATCAAGATGGTGGTATTACTTCAGTTGGAGCAGCAAGGTGTCCCTTGGGAGGTATTCATGGCACATGAAGTCTTCACAAATCCCCAGCCTCCTCCTCAACCAAATTTTCCCTCCTCATCTGCACAAGTACCATCATCCCAATAAAATCTCCCTCCTTCCCCTTCTATTGATGCATCAAATGAAGAGGATGACATTGGTAATGATGAACAAGAGGGTGACAGTGGCAATAAAGAACAAGAGGATGATAGTGGAGATGAAGACATTAGTGAGGCAACGACATAGATTAATGAGGAAGAGCAGGATGATAATGATGATGAGGAAGAAGGAAATGAGCACAACAGTAGTGAAGACAAAAACAATGACAAATAAGTAGGAGGTAGTGAGGGTATTGATGCAGATGAGTCAGCCCCAAGTGCAAAAAAAGATGGTGCAGATGAAAAAAGTGAGGACCAAGAAGATAGTGAGGAAAATGATGAGGCTGACAGTAAAAAAGACAGTAAACAAAACTCTACTACCATGGAAGAGGATGCTGGAGGAAATGAAGAAGAAACAAAGCAGGCATATCACAGTGAAGATGATTTTGATGACAATGTTGGGAACCAAGAAGATTATGATGAGGCAGAGTCCATGGAAACAAATGATGAGGCAGAAACAAAATTTGATGAAGGAGATAATGACAAAGAAAATGACACTGATAGGACATGCAGTGAGGAAAAGGACAACAAAGGATAAATTCATGACAGTCATGACAGCTGTCATGACAATCATGAAACTAATTGTTGAGTCTCAAATCTGCATCTTTCCTATACACATCTCTAGACCTTTTTCATTCACCTGAACCTTCTAAGTTGTCAATATCATTGCATATTAATTGTAAAAGAGCATCTAAAATGGTTTTTAACTATGTTTTGTGTCTGCTGTTTGATTTAGATTTTTGCTCATTTAGCTGCGGAATCTTACCACTTTCCGCAGCTGCTGCAACTTTCCGCAGCCATTTTGTGAAAATCTCAGGACTCTATTTCTCATCACGTGAAGATTTGTATGACCGTTTCTAATTTACGGGAGACACATCAACACCTGTACACGGCTCCATAAGCCGAATCCAACATCCACTCTTCATAGATTTACTCCTCACCGCGGCCATGATGCTGGATCTCTGGACGTGATGGTTCACGTGTCTCTATCAGCACAAACTTTAGGGAATTAGTTATATCACCTTTGTTATAAATAACGTGTTTTCATATAATAGTTGTACTATGTAAACTCTTGTATCAATATGGTGTGCTGCCACTTGTGCTGTAATATCCATTTCTGTTGTAGCGCATTTCAATATATAAGAAGACATCGTTTCCAAGCGTAATTCGTATTTGAAGGTTGTTGCCCGGTACGTACGAGAGGACCCTACTTTCTGTTGAGGTTTTGTACCTTCTATGTGGTTTCACCATTTCTTCTTTAAGTTCCATTGCGCAAAGTCATTCCGTGTTTATACATTGCATCTTTCATAGTATTTGTACTTCATCTCTTGTTCATAATCTTTATACTATACATTTACCTATAATGTAATCTTTCATGTTTTATGTTGTTGTTAATGATCGGTGTTCTTGTTTGAGATTACAAACTGACAGCGGTACGTATCTTTTATTGACATGGAATCAATATTGTTCTACTGCTAATTTATTTTTCTTAGTTTTTGTTTAATTCCAGTACTGCTTTGTTTATTTCAGTCTTGCACATTTGTTTCAGTAGTTAGATTTAGATATATTAAATTGCTCATGTCATTTTCAGTTACCTCCGAAAGCCACAGCTGGACTGATGGTGAGGGATTGAAGTATGAGTGTGTAGTTTGATATTAGTTTACTTCCTGCAAGTTAGATATATTAAATTGCTCATGTCATTTTCAGTTACCTCCGAAAGCCACAGCTGGACTGATGGTGAGGGATTGAAGTATGAGTGTGTAGTTTGATATTAGTTTACTTTATGCAAGTTAGATATATTAAATTGCTCATGTCATTTTCAGTTACCTCCGAAAGCCACAGCTAGACTGATGGTGAGGGATTGAAGTATGAGTGTGTAGTTTGATATTAGTTTCTTTTTCTGCAAATTAGATATCAGATTGCTCAAGTTGTTTATGGTTACCTCCGAAAGCCATAGCTGGACTAATGGCGAGGGATTAGAATATAAGTTGATGTAATTTGATTTAGATTTACTTTGTTGCAATTCTTGGATTTCTTTAAGCATAGTTTCTTTTGTGTTTAGACAACAGCAAGGATAGTTTGGTTTTCATGCTCAATAGTTCACTGTTTGATTTATTAGGCTAGCAGCACATTTTCATTTCCTTTCAATTTTTGTCATTGTATGTTTCAAATTCCTTTTTAAGTTTGAAGTTGGTAAATCATTATAAAGGATATCATTGCCTTGAACAATCATAACCATACTTGTTTTTATTTTAGAATTTCCATCTCACATTAGAAAACCAAAAACGACAAAAAGTAAGAGATAGGTTATCTTGCACATATAGTGCGCCACACTTCATTCAGATGCGGATTGATTAATTAATGTGTAGTGGACAGGGTGCTAAATTGTTGACATTTTTGGCGCCGTTCTTAAAAATTGTAACTGAGTGACATTTCATAAAAAAAAAGCAACAACAAAACAAAATAATAAAAGAGGAAAAACTTGATAAATTTCTTTTTTTGAGTATGTCTCTCTTTGCCTACGTGATGCGAGTTGAGAAAAGAGAGTTATTGGTTTGTTAATTTGCAGTATGCTCTATTGTACACAATTGTGACACGGAAGATCGAGAAGAAATTATTAGCTGACTTTTTTTTTAAAAATAAAAAATAAAAATGACATGCATAGAGCAAGAGATTCTAGGGGAAGTTTTATAGCTAAAGCCAAGAGTTCGATTTTCACAACTCCATCTTCTTCAAGGCATAGACAAGATTCACCACCATCTACCCCTAGCCTTAAGATTTTTGGAATTCAAGGAGCAGCTGAATTAGAGGATTCTCCTATACCACCTACTAAATCTCATTTAGAAAAGGAAGAGACTCCCTCTCATCCTCCCTTGATACAAGAACCATAGGACTTTAAGGACTCTAAAGAAACTATCATGGCACAGGAAATAATAGATGGATTTGGAGGTAGAGGTAGAGGAGGATGAAACAATGGAGACAACAATGGTGAAGGTAATAATGGAAGAAATAGGGAAGGAGACAAATTGTTTGTATTCCCTATAGTTGATGAGGAAACTCATACAACAATGAAAAATATCTCACCATCTGTCCTCCCCAACTTTTATGGATTGTGAAGTGAGGATCCTGAAACATTTCTGTTTGATTTTGAAGTCGTGTGCCGAACCTATGACTATATGGAAGACTCTCAAAAACTCAAACTGTTTCCTTCAACATTGAAGGGAGCTGCTTTGAAATGGTTCATGGGATTAGCTACTCAATCTATTAGGACTTGGAATGATATGAAAAAAACATTTTTGGATAGATACTTGGACTATTGTATGCCCACCAATCACAAGGATGAGGTATTCAAAATGATGCAAAAAGAAGATGAAAACTTGGAAGATTTACTTGAAAGATTTCAATACAACTTAAAAAGAGCAAAGATGAGCAACTTAGTTGATGAAACCTTGAAAGCCCTCATATTAAAATCCATTAGAGATGAATGGATAGATATTTTAAACATGATGGGGAAAGGAGACATTTCGCAACTTCCACTTCGTGACATAACAGAACTATGTGTCCATCTCTCAAGAGGAAAATCTAAAACAGGAAAAGGGCCTAGGAATCCTTCTCTTATTAGGGCTAACAAATCTGCAACTGGATCAGTAAGTAGGACAGAGATTGGTAACATGCTTGATGAATTCAAAACTGATATCTTAGGGAGCCTTAGTGAACAACTAGACACCCTTAAAATCCAAAACAAGCAGAAAGCAGAAACAGATGCTGTAGCCATCTTTTGTCTGAAATGTAGGAAGAAACATGCTTTAATGGAATGTCCCTTGGATGCAAAAGTTGTAGAAACATGTATAATTTTCTCAGAGAATCATGAGATCAAGGATTGTCCTTCAATTCCTGGACTCAAAGCTGTCTTTCAAGAAGACCCAAATTTAGTAGAATCTCTCTATTTTGTTGCAAGAAGACCTTGGCAGGGACAACAAACTCAAGGGTTTAACAACCCTATGAATCTTCAAACCCCACCAAATTGGAATCCTTGGCAACAACCTTGGCCCCAACATCAAAATTCATATCAGCCATGGGTACAAAGGATGCAAAATCCTTATGGGAGATTTGCTCAATTTTATCAATATCCTCCATCTTTTCAAAATCAACAAGCTCCACAACTTCCAAACCCAAATCCACAACTTTCATTGCCATTTCCACAACAACAACCTTCTCAACAAAATCCAAATCCTCAACTCATGCTCCCATACCAACAAAAGACAAATCAACTTCTAGCTCAGCCATTGCCAAATCCTAATAATAAGAATCCTCAGAATACTTACATGGTAGAAGGACAACAATTTTCTACCTATATGATTGTTCCTCTCAACGATGTACAACTCAGATCTGGTAGAGTTTTAGAAAAACCTTCTATAGATATTCAAGAGCAAGATACCTCTGAGGAGGACTCTCTTCAAGTCAATAAGGGTTCTGAGGAAGAATCTCTTCAAAATCCAAGCATGCAAAAAAAAAAAAAAAAAGTTAACACCCACAACTCCTATAGTTGAGCAACCAACATCTTCATCTACACCTCCTTTTCCTGAAAGACTACAAATTGACAAGGGGGTGGAAAAACAAATCTTGTTGCCTAACTATGACTTTCTAGATGAATTGAAGAATGTTTGTATCAAGATTCCCTTGCTACAAGCCATTCGAGAGATTCATATTCTAGCAAAAACAATAAAGGAGTTGAGTTTTAAAAGACCAGGAAGGAAACTAAAAGATACAAGAAGAATCCACCTGGTAGGAAAAATTGCAGATATCATGATGGGAAAAATTACCATGCAGAAGTATGTAGATCCAGGTAGTCCAATTGTCAAGACACATATAAATGGGATGGAAATTCCAAATACATTGATTGACTTAGGAGCTGCTATCAACATTATGAGTAGACAGACTATGGAACATCTAAAAATTCCTAATCTTCTTTTTACACCTACTTTACTGCAACTAGCAGATCGATCAGCTATCAAACCAGATGGTGTATTAGAAGATATTTTAGTCTCCTTAGATTCTTGGGAATATCCAGTAGATTTTATGATTTTGACTCCCAAGAGTAATCTAGGAGGGCACCCACTTATCTTAGGAAGACCTTGGCTAGCCACAGCTGATGCTTTTATTAGTTGTAGATCTGGGGACATGTACATTTCTAATGGTAATTCGACAAATAAATTCAATTTGTATCCTCCAGCAAGAGCAATCACAGAAGTAGGAGACAATGAATGGGTTGATGATGAGGACACTATACAACCTGTCTTTACCATTTCTGAAATCGGTGAGGATAGTCAAATTCTGAACACATTAGAAAATTTTGAGACATCTTCAGAATATGACCCCACACAATTTCAGTTGGAATCTGACATAGAATATTTATCATCAAGACAAATGTCTCTTTACTCTATGGAAGAGTTTGGTAGTTCTACTATTGAGATTTTCCAGGAAAAACATTGAATATCAACAAACATTTGGAAAAGTCACAACAAGAAGAACTAACCAAAATCTTGCAAAAACATTCTACTGCATTTGCATGGGAGTATACTGACATGAAAGGTATTGATCCTAAGACTTGAATCCATCATATCTATATTGAGGAAAATAGTAGACCAATCAGACAACCTCAAAGAAGGATGAATCCAAATCTTAGGGAGATAGTGAAAGAAGAGCTCCAAAAACTACTCAATGTAAACTTCATTTATCCAATTTGAGATAGCCGATGGGTTTCTCCTTTGGTTATAGTACCTAAAAAGAATGGTAAATGGAGGGTATGCATTGATTACAGGGAATTGAACAAAGCAACTTTGAAGGATCACTTTCCTTTGCCTTTTATTGATCAGGTATTAGATACATTAGCAGGTAAAAAGTACCTTTCATTTTTGGATGGTTTTAGTGGCTATAATCAAATACAGGTAGCACCTGAAGATCAAGATAATACCACATTTACTTGTCCATGGGGAACTTTTGCCTACCGAGTGCTTCCTTTTGGGTTATGTAATGCACCAGCAACATTCCAAAGAGCAGTACTAGGAATTTTTTCTGATCTAATCCATGATTGTGTAGAGGTTTATATGGATGATTTTACAGTTTATGGTAATTCATTTGAAAAGGCATTAGAAAATTTGGAAAAAGTTCTTATAAGATGTAAAGAAACAAACCTTTCATTAAGCCATGAAAAATGCTTTATGATGTTTACTGAAGGGATTGTTTTAGGACATCATATTTCGAGAGATGGGATTAAGGTTGATAGATCAAAAGTTGAAGTCATCTCCAAGTTACCTATTCCAAATTGTCAAAGAGATGTTAGAAGTTTTCTAGGATTTACTAGTTACTATAGAAGATTTATAGAAAACTTCACTAAAATAGCATCTCCACTCTTCAAATTTCTTACAAAAGACTATGAATTTAAATGGGATCCTGATTGTCAATCAGCTTTTGAAACTTTGAAAACAAGAATATCTGAAGCACCTATTTTGAGAGGACCAAATTGGAAACTTCCTTTCCATATTTCTACGGATGCTTCAGATACAGCTCTTGGAGCTGTGTTGGGTCAAAAAGATTTAATTCCTTATGCCATTTATTACACCAGTAAAAATTTGACTCCCACAAAGTTAAACTATACTGTGACTGAAAAAGAGTTTTTAGCTGTTGTTCATGCAATTAATAAGTTTAGACATTACATAACAGGCTATGAAACTTTTATTCATACTGACCATTCTGCAATTAGATATTTAATAAACAAACCTGTTACTAATGGCAGAGTGACAAGATGGCTCTTACTTTTGCAAGAATTCAATATTACTGTGTTGGATAGACCAGGAAAACATAATACAGTAGCTGATTTCTTGTCTAGAATTCAGAATACTAAAGAAGATTCTCTTGTAGAGGATAAGTTTCCTGATGAATACTTGTTTGCAGTAACTATTAAGACTCCTTGGTATGCAGATATTGCTAACTATTTGGTTACAGGGAAACTACCTTCACATTTATTTCCAAGTGACAAACGAAAAATTATTCAGGAGAGTTCAAAATATTCATGGATTTCTAACGAATTGTTTAAAACAGGGCCAGATCTTGTGATCAGAAGATGTGTCGGGGAAGATGAAATGCCTGATATTCTTAAGGCATGTCATGATGAACCATGCGGCGGACACTTTGCAGAAAAAAGGACGGCCTATAAAATCCTCTCTTTAGGATATTATTGGCCTTCCCTCTTCAAAGATGCAAAGCAATATGTCAAAAGGTGTGACAGCTGCCAAAGAGTAGGGAAACCTACCCTTTCAAATGAAATGCCATTGCAAACACAGGTACTCATTGAACCCTTTGAAAAAATGGGCTTTAGATTTCATTGGACCTATTAATCCACCATCTAAGCAAAAGAAGTATATATTGGTTTGTACTGATTATGTTACTAAATGGGTAGAAGCCAAAGCATTAGTATCTACTACTGAAAATTCAGTTGTTCATTTTCTTTATGAGGATATTTTTACTCACTTTGGTGTTCCAAGAGAAATTGTGACAGATCAAGGAAGCCAATTCACATCCAACCTGGTGGAGAAGCTGATGGAAGAATACAAAATCAAGCATAGAAGATCTAATCCTTACCATCCGCAAGAAAATGGTCAAGTGGAGTCTACCAACAAAGTTCTCAAAAGTATCATCACCAAAACTGTTCATCTACATAGAAGAGATTGGGCAGAAAGGCTTCCTGAAGCCTTGTGGGCCTACAGAACTACATGGAGAAATACAGCAGGACATTCTCCCTATGAACTTGTTTATGGGAAGGAAGTCCTGCTCCCCATTGAGTTCCAAGTCAAGACCTTCAAGATAGCAGTTCAGTTGGGGATGGACTTATCAGAAGCCCAAAAGCATAGAATGGAGCAATTGAATGAGCTAGATGAGATCAGACAAAAGGCAATTCTAAGAACTGATCTAGTTCAATATCAAAAAGCTAAATGGCATGACAAGTACATCAAAGAGAAGAAGTTTCAAGAAGGAGATTGGGCATTGTTATTTGATTCCAAGTTTAAAGATTTTCAAGGAAAATTTCAGACTCATTAGCTTGGGCCATATGAGATTGACAAGATCTTTAGCAATGGAGCGGTAAGAATCAAGACCATTGATGAGTTTCAAACTCCTCTTATTGTGAATGGCCACAGATTGAAAGTTTATCATAAGCCACTCTCAAAAGAGGAATTTGTCAAAATGTTTCAAAAAAATTCTGCAATCAGGCTGGTACAGAAGAATTCTTCTTCTCCACCAGCCTAGCTTTTGTTCTTTTCAGTTTAAAAAAAAAAAAAAATAAAAAAAAATAAAAAAATAAAAAATAAAAATTAGCCTGGCTTTGGCTCGATCATGATTGGCGGGTCTTATACAAAAAATGAAACCTGAAAATCGGGAACACTGTTTGTTGTTTAAAAAAAAAATCTCTCTTTCATTTCAAGTTTTGTGACCACCGATTCCACTTCATCTTTCCACTTCATTCCACTTTAACATTTCACTCCACTTTCATTCCGGCTTGCTTCATTTTACTAACATTCCGCTACACCAATAAGAATTCTATTTAGCGACCATTTCATTTAGTCAATTGTCATGCGTTCATTTCCATTCACCATCACCCAAATAATAATGCAACACCGGTTTCGCCGACGACGATTAAAACTACTACTCTGTTTTTCAAAAGCATGTACAGCTAGATGTTATTTCCACAATCATGAAATCAAATGCAGGTATGAGGACCAATTATGAAGACATGGAGCATTCAGGATATCAATAAGGAGCAACTAATTGAAGACCAAGGAAAAATGGCAAGAATTCCAAGGTATGAGTAAAAATTTATTTCAAATAGCATTTAAAACACATTTTTATATAGTTATAAACCATAAGCTCCATTATGTGCAATGATTGTATTGACAAACTCCATAACCACTCCATGATCTCTGTACAATCCTCCCACAATCCTTGCATTCATTCTCAAATGGTCCCATAATTAAACCTCCGATCTTCACTCATACTCCGATATTCCACCTGTGACAATGAAACGTAGTTGATTTGACTACGGCTTCTTTCAGCCGCATAAAATCCGTAGTCGTTGTATAAACGTGCTTACATTTATTCTGCAGCCACCAAATTTTAAAACACTGCCGGATGTGTTATACTCCTCCTATTGTTCTATTAATCTCACAGCCGCATTTCCGTCGTGCTCACGTAACCCTTCTCTGTTCCGCTTCACCCCATTTCGTTCTCTGTTACGCTACAGTCTGTATACCCACTCTCTGATATCTACCTACAATCATTGTGCTCATTTCCGTTCATTCAACCGTCCTACTTCCATTGAACCCTCCTCACGCAGGCAAGTTTTTAAAGAGCAGAAAGAAGGATGGGTAAATTGTTGAGAGCAGAACCAGAGGGACCTAAATTCATGGAAGGATACCCGCAAGTCAGGGATATATTGAAGAAGGCAAAGTGGCTGCGGTTTATCCAAAAGTTTAGAGGTTACCATAAAGAGGTGACAAAAGCTTTTGCAAGGTCTTTCAATGGCCTGGAGGTGGAGATTGGAGACCTTAAGTTTACGGTGAATGAGGCATCTATAGCATCTACCACAGAACTTCTTCAAGAGGGTGAACGTTGGTTTAAGAACAAAAGCATTAGTGATGAAGCCTGGAGAGTGATTCTACATAACCCAGGTATGGACATAACTATTTTTAAAAGAGGAATTCCTGTTCATGCTTTGAAAGAGGAATGGGCTACTTTTCTGCTAGTTGTTCAAAAATTTATCACCTGTGAGGGCCGTTTTGGGTCAATGTATATGTACCATACCCGATTGCTGATGAATTTTATAGATAACCAGACCCTCAATCTGCCATACTTTTTATTAAATAGTTTGAAGAAGATGTCTATGACTGTTCAGAAGCATTTAGGGGATATAGAACCACATCTATATCACCATGGTCTTGTGAAAATTTTGATTAAAAAACAGTTAAAAGAGAAGAAGGACACATGGGAACAATTTTTGATTAGAAATTTCTTTGAGGAACCTCAAGAAATTCCTAAAGGTAGTACATCAAGAAGGAGTAGGAGAAAGAGAACAAATGATGAAATTCAAAGTACTCCTACTACTACAGTTGAAAGAACTAGTAGGGAAGAGAGACTGTCAAAAAGGAAGAAGAAAGAAACCAAGGGTAAAAAGCCAATAACATCAAAAGAGAGAAAAAGTATTGAGGCTATGCATCAAACCCCTTCTTCCGAAGAAGATCATCAAGTGTTATCTGAAAGACTAGTTCACCTTCAAGAACAGTCATCTATGGCCAAGAAGAAAGGGAAAGGAAAACAAAAGAAAAAAGACAGTGGTCCACAGCATGTGAGAAGAAGTTCCAGGCTTAAGTGGAAGTTGAGGAAAACGCAAACGAAAGGACCCCATTTTATTGATTTGGGAGAAGAAACATCTGAACAATCCCCAGCTGGCCATAGTCCATCTCACTCTCAGTCAGACAATGAACCAAGTTCATTTCATTCTCAGTTAGACATTGAACATAGTCCATCCCATTCTCAGCCAGACGTTAATGTGAGTCCTTCTCAGCCAGATTTTGAAGACAACTCTCCTCCACGGCATTTTGGGGACAACCCAATAAAAACGACACCTGAGATAGACCCAAAGCAACAAGAAGTATATGATTATATAGAATCTTTATAAAGAACAGCTACGGGTCCCAGTACTTCGTCCACTCAGCCTCACACAGCACAAGATGATCTAGTCCAATCACTGAAACAAGAAGTCTTTGAGCTAGAGCTTTTAAATAGACACATTAAAAATGAAAATGAGACATTGAAGGAACAAAGTAATTTGGACAAAATAATTCATGATAATACCATGCTACATCTGGGACTATGGCAGAAGAAGATTATGAAATTGAAGAATAAATGCCAGAAGTTAAGCAGAGCACTGATTAATATAGAATTCAGATGGTTGATAAAAAAGCCCAGGATGTTAGCAGCACCGAGGAAGAGGAGGAGAGGACTGGATGTACTGGCTGAAGTGTCAAGGCATATGAATTGAAGAAGGATTATCAAAATTTTGGTTGCATGAGGACATGCAACACCTTCACAGTGGGGGTATGTTGAGTCTCAAATCTGCATCTTTCCTATACACCTTTCTAGACCTTTTTCATTCACCTGAACCTTCTAAGTTGTCAATATCATTGCATATTAATTGTAAAAGAGCATCTAAAATGGTTTTTAACTATGTTTTGTGTCTGTTGTTTGATTTAGATTTTTTCTCATTTAGTTGCGGAATCTTGCCACTTTCTGCAGCTGCTGCAACTTTCCGCAGCCATTTTGTGAAAGTCTATGTTGTAGGTGTCTTCAGGCAATTTGAGCCACATGGGCAAGTCAGAAATGATGTGGACATGGATCGTGTCCTATTGGCTCGGGAAAATTCACCTAAGGAGGCTGTGGTCAAAGGTGGCCAAGTGGAAGTCAACCGTAGAGTCCCACGGTGACAGGACTCTGTTTCTCATCACATGAAGATTTGTATGACCGTTTCTAATTTACGGGAGACACATCAACACCTGTACACGGCTCCAAAAGCCAAATCCAACAGCCCCTCTTCATAGATTTACTCCTCACCGCAGCCATGATGCTGGATCTCTGGACGTGATGGTTCACGTGTCTCTATCAGCACAAACTTTAGGGAATTAGTTATATCACCTTTGTTATAAATAATGCATTTTCATACGCATAATAGTTAGCCTCCATATAGCTCTGTAATGTAATTGCATTGCCACTGTGCTGTAATGTCATTTCTCTGTTATGACTGCATTTTAATATATAAGAAGACTCTGTTTCCAAGCGTAATTCGTATTTGAAGGCTATTGCCCAAGGTCTGTGCAGAGGGCCCCTGCACAAGCTGAGGTTTTGTGCATTACTGTATAGTTTCTTGTTTTATTTCTTTAAGTTCATTGTGCCATAATTCATTCACGTGTTTATACATTGCATCTTTCATGGTATTTATGCTTCATCTCTGTTCATAATCTTTCATGCTTTACATTTTACTTCTGTCCATAATCTTTCATGTTTTATGTTGTTGTTAACTGATCAGTGTTCTTGTTTCAGATTACAAATAGGCAGCCCGGACATTTGCATATCTTTTGACTAATGACATGGAATCAATATTGTTCTGCTGCTAATTTATTTTTCTTAGTTTTTGTTTAATTCCAGTACTGCTTTGTTTATTTCAGTCTTGCACATTTGTTTCAGTAGTAAGATTTAGATATATTAAATTTCTCATGTCATTTTCAGTTACCTCCGAAAGCCACAGCTGGACTGATGGTGAGGGATTGAAGTATGAGTGTGTAGTTTGATATTAGTTTACTTTCTGCAAGTTAGATATATTAAATTGCTCATGACATTTTCAGTTACCTCCGAAAGCCACAGCTGGACTGATGGTGAGGGATTGAAGTATGAGTGTGCAGTTTGATATTAGTTTACTTTCTGCAAGTTAGATATATTAAATTTCTCATGTCATTTTCAGTTACCTCCGAAAGCCACAGCTGGACTGATGGTGAGGGATTGAAGTATGGGTGTGTAGTTTGATATTAGTTTCTTTTTCTGCAAATTAGATATCAGATTTCTCAAGTTGTTTATGGTTACCTCCGAAAGCCATAGCTGGACTAATGGTGAGGGATCAGAATATAAGTTGATGTAATTTGATTTAGATTTACTTTGTTGCAATTCTTGGATTTCTTTAAGCATAGTTTCTTTTGTGTTTAGACAACAACAAGGATAGTTTGGTTTTCATGCTCAATAGTTCACTGTTTGATTTATTAGACTAGCAGCACATTTTCATTTCCTTTCAAGTTTTGTCATTGTATGTTTCAAATTTCTTTTTAAGTTTGAAGTTGGTAAATCATTATAAATGATATCATTGCCTTGAACAATCATAACCATACTTGTTTTTATTTTAGAATTTCCATCTCACATTAGAAAACCAAAAATGACAAAAAGGTAAGAAATAGGTTATCTTGCACATATAGTGCGCCACACTTCATCAGCTTACGAATCCCAGATTGATAAATTAATGTAGCAATTTAGGACACACTAAATTGACCAAACACTAATTATCCTATTAGTGACAATGAGAATGACAGCAATGCATAGGATGATGAATAAAATGACCCTAATGATATACAAAACCAAAGTGAAGCAAGTGTAGGGGCTGATAATCCCAATTAAGACCAAAGCTACAACACAGAAGGAAACAAGGAGGGTAATGATGATGACGGTGTTGAAGGTCAAGAAGGCAGTGATCAAACAGATCATGAGATAAATGATGAGGATCATAGCGAAAGTGAAGGAGCTGATGACAACACCAAGGGTCACAGTCATGATGAAAACACTTTCAAAACCACCATCACTCCTTTCACATGCACATACCACAGAGGGCCAAGGAAAGTGTTTGTTGCCTCCAAAAGGCAAGGGGCCTTACCAGTTGCATCCATTCTAAGACTTGACAAGGGAAAAGAGAAGATGGACCAGGTTAAGAAAGTTAAGAAAGGCAAGCTATCTACTCAAAAACCTTAATTCATTGACCTAGACAGTGACACTGAAGATAAGGAAATGGCCACGATTGATAATCCAAAGCAAGGATGCACAAATAAAGGAGTGGGAGAGGGATTTTCGTATGTCTCAATACATCATTCAATATTATAAGAATGAGCACAAACACTTCAAGAAGATAAAGAGGGGTCTGGCCCTCTAGAAAAAGATGACAAAGTATTATGCCAAGAAGCACAAGCTTGTTTGTGCCAAACTAAAGGAGACCCTACCTGAAGTACAAACCCTAAAGGAGGAAAAAGAGTATGACAGCCTTGAATTTTTGGCTGAGGCTTCTTAACAGTTGCCCAAGACCCCTTAAGGGGGCTCTCCACCAATTTTGAGAAAATTTGGAGCATTTTTTGTTTTTTTGCGATTTTTGAGCCTCATTAGCGTAGCGCCACTGGAGCTACACTAACACATGGAGCATATTTAGGAGGAGAACTTGAAATTTTTGGATTTTTCACACTTTTTACATTATTCTCACCAAGTTTTAGATGATTTGGAGCAGGTTTGACCCCTCAAAAGGTACAAAAAAAAACTCACTTTTTTCACCTTTTTGCCACTGTTTTGGGCCTGGTGCTGAGCAAATGATAGTCTTGTGACTTTTGAATTTTTTACTAAGCTACAAGAGCTCGATCTAGAAACTATAAGAATTTTTGGAAATTAGATTCATTATGCTTTCCAACGAGCCATCACAAAGCCAATTCTGACATCGAGAAGGGGTCCAAAACTTAGTTGCAAAAGACGATATTTTCTGCTGAAAGTGGCATTGCGCAAATGGATTGTTTAATGTGTTTTGGACCAAAAGTCAACAAAACACACTCATTTATTGAAAAAAAAAAAATTAAGTTCTTTTTGAAGAAAATCACTCTATAATTAGGTGCAAGAATTTATTTTAGCGTTTTTTTCATGAGATATTTTGTGCCTTGGGCCTTGCATGGTCTCTTAGGCATAAATGACATTTATGAGTGATTTTGACATTTTCCAACCCTATCTAGGGTTTTTACCCTCCTTTGCTGAGTTAAATATATCATGAGGGCTTCATTTTAAATGTTGGCATTTGATGAACTTAGAGAGAAATACATGGTTTTTATGAGCTTGGAGAAGAAATTGGTTTTGTGAAGTTGATGAATGGCTTGCTTGGATTGAGGATGGAGAAGCCTGTTTGCAAGATTCCTAAGCTTGCTTAATGGTGATGTATTCTTAATTTTTATATGATTTCTTGTTATCATTATGTTTCATTCTTCTTTGTTGCTATATAATAGAAAAGTATAGGTTGAGAAATGCTCCTTGAAGCACCTTATTCCTCCTGTTTTATATGGCCTTGATGTTTTCCTCTGCTGGGTGTGTTTGAATAATTATTAGCTACTCTTAAAGCCTCCTTATGCTTGTTTGTTTCATCTATGGATTAATATGCTAATTTAAAAATATGATTCATGGTAAGCCCTGCTTGTTTGAAACTATCTAAACTCTATCTTGAAACCTTTCTTTGAAGTACTGCTTGGTAGGTTAAGTCAAAGAGGTCTTGTTCTGATCTTGCCCTTTGCCCATGCCTATTAGTTTTCCTCAGAGTTCTTTGTAGCTTAATCAACAATGTTTAGGATTTACCTCTTTTATTTATGAAAGTTATTGTGTCATCTTATATGTTTTATAATTCTAAAGGTGAATTTACTAAAGTTAGATAAGCTCTTATGCTTTCTATGTTTCACTGGACTGTTTATCTTGGATATTTATTTGTTTAAGTATTATCATTGAGTAAATGGTTTTCCTATCTCATGCTTAGTATCTTTTTCTTGTCATATTTAATACCTTCTTTTTCATGGGTAAATGAAAAAGGATACTTCACTGCCCTTTGCCCTACCTTGTTTTTCCCAAACTTGATGTCCACCCCACTTCACACATTACCTTAAGGATCCATTAATCTTGTTATATTGGCCCTGCAACACACTCTGATTCATCATTGAGACACTCATGACTTTCATTGACTCCATAGCCAAATTATTTAAAGACCTATCACTCCACCTATTCCACTTCACCATCTTACCCAACCAAAACAATAAAAAAACCCTACACTTAACAACTAGCCTAAAATCAACCATCTAAAGCAAACAAGAACACATCATTTGCATATAATAGAGATATCCCTCTCTGAGTCGAGGAAGGCTAGGTCCTAGGACTCCAAATATTGGTTTCATGTTGCCCTGTCATTTGGTATACCAAACTGTCAAATCACAGGACCCCAACAGTCTGGCGATCATGGTGGGACCTTCTGAGTACATAGTTTCTTGAATACATCTTAAGACTCATTTGACCCTCAGTTAGACTTGGAAAATCCATTGAATCTGCCACCTCATCGGCACTGTAACATTCTGGCGACCACAGTTGGACCTTCTGACTATATAGTTTTCTGAATACATCTTAAGACTCATTTCACCCTCAGTTAGACTTAGAAAATCCAGTGAATCTACCACCTCATCGCCACCCCAACATTTTGGCGATCACGGTGGGACCTTCTGAGTTAGTGACAAACTAAGTATCCCTTAGAACTTCAGAAACCTTTTTCAAATCATAGAGAACTCAATTGATAGCCAAGAGTAGACTCTGTGTGTTTCAACATCTTAGAAAAATGATGATTCAGCTATAGGACACTCTTACAAACCGTAGGGCTACATAAAGGAAACTCAGAAAAACCCCAAAACATCCCTATATTTGTTTTTTGTCATTTATTAGTGGTGGACCATAAACATACATCCTTAAAAACAACAAAAATATCCACCTGGCGACTCCACTACCCTCCAGTAGGCCAATTACTTCACTAGCACTAATATGACTCCCTGGATTTGTGTCAAGCCAACCCTGAGAAGTTTATGAACCCATTTATATAATGCAATAGTTTGCTAAGCACTAAGAGAGGTCATCTTTCGGAAAACAGTCCTAAAAACTTTCAGCCTCTCTGATTTTTAAGTTTGAAATCGAGCTTCACATAGGATCAGTACCAGATCTCATTCAGACCCAAACCCTCCCAACATAGTTGATGACCCAGAAAATATTTTGTGGCAAGCTTCTAGATCTGGAAACTTAACCACTGTTAGGACCATTCACAGAGCAAGCTCTGTACCTGAACATCTTACAGCTTTGCAAGATCCACAGTTTGACTTGCACCATACAAAGAACCTTTTCAGAACCAAGTCACAAACTGATATTAACCAGACTCACCTTGAACCTATAGATTTGCAGCAGAGTTCTAGTAGATAAGCTTCTCCTTCCACTCCACCTGACTTTCAGATTCTCCATCACTTTAACTATTTCCATCCCAAATCTATTCAGAATCAGTTCGTTGGACCAAGTACTTCCACTACACCCATCCATACCACCACTGTGCAAACCACTCTGCTTCATCATTCATCTCTGTTCACTAACCCTCCTCTTGTAAACCCTCCATTAGCTCCCATCATGGTATCTTGGTATGCCCCCTTGGCCTTACCTCAACTGCTAGTTCCTTTGCCACATGACTATCAGTCCAAGATCCCTCATTTCATAGGAGTTGAATCCATCACTGCCCAACAACATGTAGATAGGATAAATTATGTCTTTGATTACATGGAAATAGAAGAATAAACCATTAAAATGAGGATCTTTGCACAAATCTTAGGAGGAGAGGCCAAAAAATGGTTCAAAGCATTAACTCCTAACACAATACATGATCTCCCTTCCCTCTACCAAACTTTCATAAACAAGTGGGAAATCAAGAAAAATCCCCTTCAGATCCTTTCTGAATATAACAATCTTAAGAGAAATGTAGGAGAGACTGTACAAGATTATTGCACCAGGTTTAACAGTGTGTACAATGCCCTCCCACCTCACTTGAAACCCCACAAGGCCTACCACTAGTGAAATTTCCTAAAGGCTTTGATCTAGACATGAAATTTCAATTAAGAGAAAGAGACCCTGAAACTTTAGAAGAAATTCAAAAGGAAGCTATTAGTGTTGAAGTCAACTTGATTGAAAAGAGAGCTAGGATGAGATCAGAAAAGAGAGTGACCTACAAAGATAAAACCATGCCCTCAACCTCCTCATCCGATACCAAAATAGACAACCTAATGAGAACAATGGAGAAAATGTTGGAAAGGATAAACTTGAATGAAAGAACACATCCTAGGGAAAATCAAGCCAATCCCCAAAACATAAATAGAGCTCAAAACTTCAGAAGAGACACTTCTCAAATCGAACAAAGGGAAAATGACCAACAAATAAGACCTCCCTTTCAACAAAACTGTGTAGATGAAGAAGAAGGAGAAATTATAGAACCTGAAGAAATCCATATAAACCTAATAGGTTTTGATAATGAAGATGATGTTTTTCTCATCAAAGAAGAACAAAGTTTCTTTTCCTCAGATCAAACTGACACAAACTATAAGGATTCTGAAGACTACAGCTTGGGATTTGAAAATGCCATAATGGAAGTCCATAGGAAATATGACCTTAGGAGAAAAAAGAACCTAGATTCTCGCAAGAAAAACCAAATTGACACTGCTATAGGAAAGCTCCAGAAAATATTCCTAAGAGGACAACAGACATTGTAAACACTATGGCTAAGAAAACTTATCAGAACAAAGAAAAAATCATCCAACAAAGCAGTGTCTCAAGCTGACCTACTACCTCTACTAATGGTCCTAAAAAATTCTGTTCTCTAAAACCCCTGATCAAAATCAACAAATTAAACTTGTGGAAAAGGTTATGGCTGAAAAGACTGATGTAAATATGTCTAAAATACAAGTACCTTTCAACTTTGAGGGAGAAATTTCTAAAATCAAAATAATCATGCCTCTCACTGAATTGGTAACTCAAGGAGTGTATAAATCCCAAGTGATGAAGGTCTTGAACTTAGGAAATGATACTGACACTCTGAATTTGACTGATGATGAGCCTAAGTTGTTGTTTGGACCTAAATTTGAAGGAAAGTATCAAGGTGTTGTCCCTCCTTTCTATATCAGCCTAAACATACATGACAAGATATTACACAATACCATGCTAGACTATGGTGCCTCACACAACCTCATGCCCAAAGTTGTGATGGAGAGATTAGGCCTATAAATAACTGAACCTTACAAAGATTTGTATTTGTTTAATTCGAGTAGAGTCGAGTGTTTGGGCTTAATCAAGGATCTTTGTGTCAATCTGGCACAAATACCTGCTAAGGGTCTTGTCATGGACATAGTGGTTGCTGACATTCCTCCTAAGTATGGGATGCTTTTATCCCGATCTTAGGGAGCCAAGCTCCAGGGTAACCTTCAACTAGACATGTCTTATGCTACCATCCCTAGTTTTAACCAAACAAGGAGATTATACCGAGAGTCACACATGAAATTTATGGTTAGCAGTCAAGAGAGGCCCAATAACACTCCCCTATATTCCATTCATTCAGACTTGGAATCATTCATCTTGTATAACGAAAATGACATTAATGAATAAGTGAATGAAAATAACCAAGATCTCAGCCCACCAGTACAGTCCAAACTGTCTTCCGATAAAGAAAATAACATCCAAAACTCTAGCAGCCCTGAAAAACAGCTTGATGATGAACATGAAATAGGTACACTTTGGAACATGAGTTTTGATGGCTCTTTTGGAAAAATAGGTTCAGGAGCTGGTGTCTGAATACATAACACAAATTAGGGCTATTCATACAAGCTATATTTTCAGTCAACTAATAACATTCTTGAATATGAGGCTCTCCTCCTTGGCTTGCATTTGCTCAAAAACTTAGGAGCTAAGAAAATCTCTACCCAAGGGGATTCAGAGCTAATAATTAAATAGATCAAAAGTGAGTATTCAACCAAGAACCCAAGATTGAGAGAGTACAGAAATGTTGTCCTAGATATTCTCAAAAAATTTGAAAAATATCAGCTCATTTTCATCCCTAGAGCTTAAAACTACCTGGCCAATGAGCTTGTCTTTGCTGCCAGCAATTGCCAAATAACCCATGCAACTGAACAATACACTGTCAAAGTAAAAAGCAGTCCCATAGTGCCTGACATCATAAACCATTGGCAAGTGTTTGAGGGTGATGAACAAATTGATGACTTCTTACAATCTAGGAATGAATTTACAACAGAAAGACCAAGCCTACAACATGATGAAGATGATTTTTTCTAAAAAACAAGCCAATAAAATAGAGTTGTCCTCTACTGCTGATATAAATCTGATTACTCATCCTTGTAACGTGGAAATGTTTGAAGATATAGAGAAAAGAGACCTTGAATTCTTCCAATGTAAATATGATACCTTACCAAGGGGACTAGCACCATTAGAAGAGATATTTGACTTTAATGGTGTGGCTAAAAACCCTAAGATAGAGTCTACCGAGAATGATGTAGAAGAATATAACATAGGCAACCTGAAGGAACCCAAAATGATCAAACTCTCCAAAAATCTTACCCCTCACATAAAACAAAGATATATTGAACCTTTTGAATAATTTAAAGATATTTTTGCATGGGGATATGAGGATTTGAAATCATATGTCACAAGAATTATTCAACACAAAATTCCTCTCAAGGAAAATCAAAAACCTTTTAAACAAAATTTAAGGAGAATAAACCCTATGTTACTACCTTTAGTTGAGAAAGATATCAAAAAGATGTATGATGCCGGAATCATAGTTTCCCTTCGATACTCAAAGTGGGTTTCCAACCTTGTGTCAGTTATAAAGAAGACAGGGGAAATCAAGCTTTGCATTGACTTTAGAAATCTGAACAAAGCCTTCCTAAAAGATAATTACCCCTTGCCTAAAATGGATCATATACTTCAAAGGGTAGTTGGCTCTAAGAGAATATCACTACTTGATGGCTTTTCCAGTTACAACCAAGTGTTAGTATTCTCAAGTGATCAACACAAAACTTCTTGCACCACCCCTTGGTGTACATTCATGTATGTTAAAATTCCCTTTGGATTGATGAATGCGGGGGGCACTTTTTAGAGGGCCATGGATATATATTTTTCAGAAGACATAGGCTATTTCATATTCATTTACCTTAGTGACATCACTGTTTACTCTAAGACTAATGAGGAGCACTTAATTCACTCGAGGAAGGTTTTTGAAAAATTTAGAAAATATGGCCTTTCCTTGAATCCTAAGAAAGCATTGTTCGGTCTCCAAGAAGGAAAGCTCCTAGGCCACATCATCTCAGAAGAAGGAATTAACATAGACCCCAAAAGGATTGAAGTCATATTACAAATCATCCATCCTAGAAACATTAAAGAGTTACAATCTTTCATCGGGAAGATATAATTTTTGAGGAGGTTCATCCCCAACCTTGCTGAACTTTTGAGGAATATTACAAACATGCTTAAAAAGGAGATAGGGGTTAAATGGACCTTATAATTTAAATAATACTTTGATCAGGTCAAACTAGCCCTCACTCAAACATCGGTTCTGATCAGTCCCGATTTTACCAAAGACTTTTACATTTTCTCATTTTCCTCTGAACATACCATTGCTGCAGTGTCACTGCAAAAGAACATCATGGGGCAAGAACAACCCATAGACTTCTTTAGCAAAGCCATTAGAGATGCTCCTTTAAAATATAACATCATGGAGAAACAAGCCTTTGCCTTGATCAAAGAATTGAAATACTTTAGAGTTTATATCTTACATTCTCATATCATTGCTTTTGTTTCACAATTAGTTCTAAATGAAATTTTAAATCAGGACTTTGATGGTAAAAGGGGAAAGTGGATTTCCATTATATTAGAATATGACTTAGAAATTAGGCCCACTAAACTGGTTAAAGGAAAAGAGCTTGCAAAACTCATGGCTGAGTCAAATTTCAAGGCCTTAGATATGAACATGGTTGATGTTTTAGAAGAACAAGAAGAATGCACCGCTCCCCATGTTGAAGAAGCATTTATGAATTCATCTTCATATGCTGATATTCTTTATGTGCTTTTCTATTTTAATGCTCCTCCTACATTATCAAATACAAAAGCTAGATTCCTAAAACAAAAAGCTTTGAAATTCTTCATTTTAGATGGGATATTATATTGGAAGAATCCTGTTGGTATACTGCTTAAATGCTTGCTTGAGGATGATGCAAGTAAGATCATGCATAAACTGCATGAGGGAGAGTGTGGAGGCCATATTTACTAGAAAACCACAGCCAACAAAATCCTTACAATTGGCTACTATTGGCCCACCCTTTTCTTGGACACCCACAAACTATTCATGACTTGCCATAAAGGCCAAATTTTTTATGGCAAGAGAAAACTCTTACCTTTTCCTTTACATCCCATTACTCTTGAAGCTCCTTTTCAACAATGGGGTTATGAATTCATTGGAGAGATTCACCCCACCTCATCTGCACAACATAAGTGGATCCTCACTACCACTGATTACTTTACCAAGTGGATACAAGCCATCCCCTCCAGAAATGCCACCGATTTAGTCATTATCAAAATTCCCGAGACAAATATCCTGTCTAGATTTGGTTGCCTTAAAAAGATCATCACAGACAATGCTACTACCTTTTCAACCAAAAGGATGGTTGAATTTTGTCATAAATATCACATCACAGTATGACATTCCATAACCTATTACCCTCAAGGTAATGGGCTAGCTGAGTCTTCTAACAAAATCTTGGTCAATATCATCAAGAAGCTCCTAGAACAGAATCAAAAGGCATGGCATGGCAAGCTAATACATGCACTATGGGCTGATAGACTAACCACCAAGAAATCAATCGGTATGTATCCCTATCCACTAGTGTATGGAATGGATGCCATTTTTCCAACATCCTTGGGAGTTCCGGTGGTAAAACTTCTCCAAGAAGTGAAATTAGAAGAAAATGACATGCAGAGGAGGTTGAACCAAACCATTCATTTGCAATAGACAAGGGAAAAAGTTTATAACAAGACTCAAGCAGTGAAAGAAAGCATAAATAAAATCTTTGAAAGAAGAACTAAAGCCAACAATTTCCACATTGGAGACACTGTACTGAAATGGGATTCTAGGAGAGAAGACAAATGTAAACATGGTAAATTTGAGAATTTGTGGAAACGCCCGTATCTCATTCAGTCAGTTAGAGGTCATAATGCTTTCCTTTTACAAGGGCTTAATGGAGAAGAACTTTTTGGAGGTCCTGTAAATGTTAAAATGCTCAGACACTATTTCTGTCAAGAGTCCTAATTTTAAAAAGTTTTCATTTATTGTACATAAACATTGCATGAGGGAAATCACAAAAATACCAAAACATAGAAAAAAATATATAGAAAAAGAGGCCAAATTTGAAAATAGGTAAAGCCCCATACCCAAAAAAAAGTACTACTGAAAGTGAGCAACCTTAAATTCCACTGTTGGTTCAAAAATAAGGTCTTGTTTTAGTCATCTAGCCTAATCATGGCCAAAACATGTTTTCAATTTATTGTTGATAAGTTAGTAAAAGATAGCTGGTCAAATCATTCAAACTTGACTTGTCAAAGGATAGATTAGGAAAGAAAGATACTAGTTCCACATGCTTAAAACATAACCAAAGAGAAAAATGGGGATGAATAGCAAACAGTGTATCACAACCCTGATTATTCTAGTCTTACTTTGTACAAAAATAACATTTGTGTGCAGCTTGTTCTTATGCCACAAACACATGGTAAGTCAGATTGTCTAATCCTGATTTTAAGCCATGCTTTCATTTTCATGTTTATATCTTAGTCAATGAATCCTGTTAAATAGTTTAATCTTGACAATTGAGTAGTCTAGGTAGAGAATAAAAATTTCATTAGCATAATCTAAACTTTGGAGGAAATAAGATAGAAGTAGATAGTTTGTTTTGCTTTCAAAATAAATAAATAAATGTGAAGGGTTTTCCAGTTCAAGTGCACCCAAGGAAGAAAAACAATGTTAGGCAAGTAGATTGGGTAGGTAGAGATGAAGTTGATCTGATCATTATTTCAAATTTATTAAGATCATAGCTTCACAACAAGCATCAACAAGTGAAAAGAGGTAAAAATCCTCCCAATAGATGAGGCACTGGTCTCCATTAAGCCCTAGATCTGAAAGTTCTGGACAGCTCCTGAAAAGGAGCTACCCTCCCCAAGTGGAGCCACTATTATTCATTAGTAATTTTTTCCTTTGTTGATGACTAAATGTTCGCCCTATATTTCTAGAAACAAATTTCATAAACATTGTGAGTTCTAGAAATCTCACTGCCTTCATTATCCTTAAGATAATTTTTTCAAAATTTCATCATCCCATCATGTCAAGCTCATCTTACCCATCCCAGAAGACACATCATGGGCTCATGTCACTCATTTTTTCTCTGTTGTGTCACTTTGGCCTCAATCCTCTGTTTTTTTTTGCCTAACCCCTCCACTGCTACCTAGGGCCACCAATCAGCCATCTCTCTTACATCTCCATAAATGCCTCAAGAATTGACAATATCAAAACTATCTCTGTAGGATCTTTAGATAAATCAAGAACTTTGGATTTTGGATCTTCAGTACATCAATCTATCAAAAAATCTGTTTTACACCTAAGGATCCCAATTCAAGTTTTCAAGCAAAGGCCAAGTCCAAGGAACCTTCCACTAGGTCACCTAGGGTTTCATAACTCATAGGGTTGATTTGGTATTCTAAAACTCTATTTTTCCTGTGTAAAGAGGCTACATACAAAGGAGAATAAGATCAAGTAACTTGGCCAAAATTGATCAAAAGTCATTCAAGGAAGGCCTCCTTGGCCAAAGCACAAATTCGACAAGGGACAGCTTCCCTTGTTCACATTTCTACAAGAATGATCAATATGGCCATCAGCCTAAAAAGAGGTAAGGTAATGGGATGAAATCATCACAAGAATACATCCACAACAAAGCGAAAAGCAACAGGCCTGTGTTTAAAGAGAATCAGGGTTTTGTGACTAATTGGAAAAACAGTGTTACCAAAGCAAGAAGCTAGTACAAGGACCACAATGACAGAAGTCACCTCAACTCCACCAAGTACACATTGAAAACTTTTAGAAATAATAAATAAACTTGGAAGGTTTATAGAGAAATTAGAAGACAACACTATTTACTTTTCTCCAACAGCCCTAAAACTTAAGATTTTGGAAATATGGACATAATAGGTCCAAGAAAGATGATAAGTCCTCCTTCATAACAGCAGATGGCATCCAAAAGTTTTCCAAGGTGTCCCTTAGGGTTTGTCAAAGGCAGCACTGTTTCACCTGCACCAAAGAGAGAAATTATAAAGTGTATTAGTATGGGGGGGCCTAAGATTTCCAAGTACAATCAAAGGTCTCCAAAATAATCAAAAGAAGAGCAAGCATGAGGTTGAGTATCTGAAGGAGAAAATCATGCTAAGCATAGGTTCACTGTTGAAGAAATGAGTTGTCAAACTCCAAAAGAGACTAAGAAGACCAAAGGAAAATGTTTTGAAGACACTTGCACAAGATCATAAGTGGCCAAGAGGAAAAAATGGTAAACCTAATGCACACATCCTTGCCAAGAAGACCTCACTGTCAAAATATCAGTAAAAGATGAGAAATTCATGTTTCAGGTCACCTGCAACCAAGGAGGCCAAAGAAGATAAAAACAATGTTCTCAGTTTGTTAAAAGCATGCCAAAGACAGTTTCAATGGTGCCCAAACTTCCAAAAGGAAAAGGGGTTCAAAATACATCTACATTAGCCTAAACCGGGCGCTGCACAAATGCAGGCCCGACTTGCCCATGATCAACGGAACACGGCACAACTGCCCGACAACTCTGCACTACATAGGCGTTGCGTTAACAAGCCGCCTGACACCTCTGCATGATCGCCCGACACCTCTGCATGATCGCCCGACACCTCTGCACGACCACCCGGCACTACGCAAACATTCCACTCGACTCGCCCAAGAGACCGGCAGACGGTGCACGCACCGGACACTGAGCTAACCGTCATGTAAGCCTTGCCGACACTGTGAAAACATCCAGACCCGACAGCTTAGGCAGGGCGCTGCGCAAACGCAGAGGAACTTCAAAGGCCAGAATCTCTTTCCCTAACTCAATTTCTCATCTTCCATTCGCCTCCAAGACCTGTAGGAGTGCCAAAAAATGGTAAGTAACCTCCTTTAATCATCCTCACAGTATTTTTCCATAAAATTGAGTATTTTGAGGTTTTAAAAGTAAAAACCATAGGAGGTAAACCCTAGATCTTGCATACACATGAACCCTTGTGTTTGAAACCTCCTTAAAACCAGTTCTGATTTCATGAATGGGTAAGTGAATTAAAGTGGCTGTCATGCACCTTTGAGAAGGTCCTCCTTAAGCTACAAAACCACTCAAAACCTAAGAGCCCTATCTTCCATACCATTCATTCTCCAAAGTTGACTCCATCATCATCTTCACCTTGTTTCATCAAAGCCCTAGTCTATAAACCAACATCTCCTATCACCATGTCAGGAGCTGAGAACAACAGTGGTAGTGATAAAGGTCAAAAGCCTTTGAGATCAAAACATAAGGGGGGAAAATTCAATATAATGGAGCGTCAAAGCACTGTGGCCATTACCTCCTCTCTTAGGATCCTGTCATGCTTTCAGAATGCAAGATGTTTTCAGTTTTGTGAGAAGGTCAAATAAGTCAAGAGCCATCCTGAGCTTACAAGACTCCTCATTCTCAACTTGCACGACAAGCACTCAGCCTTGGAGGAGTGGATTTTGAGATCTCAGCAGGTGCCATCTATGAGGCTACAGGTATCCCAGCTGTGGGTGAAAAATGGTTTAAAAAGGGGAAATTTGACAAAGATTTTTTAGAGCCATTTATCAAAACAAGATATAAAGGAGGCAGCAAAACAGTTTTCCCTTTCTCACACCTCAAGCAAAAATTTTCCCCTTTGATGTTGGTTATCATGAAGTACTTCACCTGTGAGGGGAGGTACTCCAGGATCTATACCTATCATGTCAGACTCCTCATGCATTTCATAGGGGCTAAGGTGCTAAACTTACCTTACTATCTCTATAGGAGCATTGAGAAAATGTATTCTGTTGTCCGGAGGAGAAGTCACCGAAAACAAATGCATAGCTTATTCCACCATTTCTTGATCAAGATGGTCATATTACATCAGTTGGAGCAGCAAGGTGTCCCTTGGGAGGTATTCATGGCACATGAAGTCTTCACAAATCCCCAACCTCCTCCTCAACCAAATTTTCCCTCCTCATCTGCACAAGTACCCTCATCCAAAGAAAATCTCCCTCCTTCCCCTTCTATTGATGCATCAAATGAAGAGGATGACAGTGGTAATGATGAACAAAAGGGTGACAGTGGCAATAAAGAACAAGAGGATGATAGTGGAGATGAAGAAATTAGTGAGGCAAAGATAGAGATTAATGAGGAAGAGCAAGAGGATAATGATGATGAGGAAGAAGGAAATGAGCACAGCAGTAGTGAAGACAAAAATAGTGACAAATCATTAGGAGGTAGTGATGGTATTGATACAGATGAGTCAGACCCAAGTGCAAAAATATATGGTGCAGATGAAAAAAGTGAGGACCAAGAAGATAGTGAGGAAAATGATGAGGATGACAGTCAAAAAGAAAATAAACAAAACTCTGCCACCATGGAAGAGGATGTTGGAGTAAATGAAGAAGAAACAGAGCAGACATATTACAGTGAATATGAGTTTGATGACAATGTTGGTAACCAATAAGATTATGATGAGGCAGAGTCCATGGAAACAGATGATGAAGCAGAAAAAAAATTTGATGAAGGAGACAACGACAAAGAAAATGACACTGATAGGACAAGAAGTGAGGAAAAGGACAAAAAAGGAGAAAGTCATGACAGTCATGACAACTGTCATTACAGTCATGACACTAATCAACCTATTAGTGACAATGAGAATGACATCAGTGTAGAGGATGATGAAGAAAATTACCCTAATGATAGACAAAACCAAAGTGAAGCAAGTGTAACGACTGATAATCCAATTAAGACCAAAGTTACAGCACGGAAGGCATCAAGGAGGGTAATGATGATGATGGTGTTGAAGGTCAAGAAGGCAGTGATCAAACAGATTATGAGATAAGTGTTGAGGATCATAGTGAAATTGAAGGAGTTGATGACAACACCAAGGGTCACAGTCATGATGAAAACACTTTCAAAAATACCATCACTCCTCTCGCATGCACATACCACTGAGGGCCAAGGAAAGTGTTTGTTGCCTCCAAAAGGCAAGGGGGCTTGCCAATTGCATCCATTCCAAGACTTGAAAAAGGAAAAGAGAATATGGACCAGGTTAAGAAAGGTAAGAAAGGCAAGCTATCTACTTAAAAACCTCAATTCATTGACCTAGACAGTGACATTGAAGATAAGGAAATGGCCACTAGATTGCTAATCCAAAGCAAGGATGCACAAATCAAGGAGTGGGAGAGGGATTTTGGTATGGCCAAATACATCATTCAGTATTATAAGAATGAGCACAAACACTTCAAGAAGATAAAGAGGGGTCTAGCCCTCCTGAAAAAAATGACAAAGTATTATGCCAAGAAGCACAAGCTTGTTTGTGCCAAACTGAAGGAGACCCTACTTGAAGTACAAACCCTAAAGGAGGAAAAAGAGAATGACAACCTTGTATTTTTGGCTGAGGCTTCTCAACAGTTGTTCAAGACCCGTTAAGGGGGCTCTCCACCAATTTTGAGCAAATTTGGAGCAAATTTGGTTTTTTTGAGATTTTTTAGCCTCATTAGCACAGCGCCACTGGAGCTACGCTAACACATGGAGCATATTCAAGAGGATAACTTGAAAATTTTGGATTTATCACACTTATTACATTATGCTCACCAAATTTCAGATTATTTGGAGCAGATTTGACCCCTCAAAAGGTCAAAAAACCTCAAATTTTTTCACCTTTCTGCCATTGTTTTGGGCCTGGCGCTGCGCAAATGAAAACCCTGAGATTTTTGACTTTTTGACTAGGCTACAGGAGCTAGATATGGAAACTACAAGCCTTTTTTGTAAATATACTCATCGGGATTTCCAACGAGCCATCACGGAGCCAAATCCAACATCTGGAAGGGGTCAAAAACTTAGTTGCAATAGACCCTATTTTCTGCTGAAAGTGGTACTGTGCAAATGGACTATTTAATGTGTTTTGGACCAAAAGTCAACAAAACACACTCATTTATTGAAAAATCATTTTTAAGTGTTTTTCTAAGCAAATCACTCTAGAATTAGGTGCAAGAAGTTATTTTAGCATTTATTTCATGAGATATTTTGTGCCTTGGGCCTTGCATGGTCTCTTAGGCATAAATGACATTTATGTGTGATTTTGACATTTTCCAACCCTATCTAGGGTTTTTTCCCTCCTTTTCTAAGTTAAATGGAACATGAGGGCTTCATTGTAAGTGTTGGAATTTGATAAACTTAGAGAGAAATACATTTTTTTTATGAGCTTGGAGAAGAAATTGGTTTTGTGAAGTTGATGAATGGCTTGATTGGATTGATGATGGAGAAGCTTGTTTGCAGGATTCCTAAGCCTGGTTAATGGTGATGTCTTCTTAATTATTTTATGTTTTCTTGTTATCATTATGTTTCATTCTTCTTTTTTGCTATAGAACAGAAAAATATAGGTTGAGAAATGCTCCTTGAAGCACCTTAGTCCTCATGTTTGTTATGGCCTTGATGTTTTCCTCTACTGGGTGGGTTTGAAGAATTCTTAGCTGCTCTTCAAGCCTCCTTATGCTTGTTTGTTTCATCTATGGATTAATATGCTAGTTTACAAATATGATTCACGGTAAGCCCTTCCTGTTTGAAATTATCTAAACTCTGTCTCGAAACCTCTCTTTGAAGTACTGCTTGCTAGGTTAAGTCAAAGAGGTCTTGTTGTGATCTTGCCCTTTGCCCATGCCTATCAGTTTGCCTCAAAGTTCTTTGTAGCTTAATCAACAATGTTTAGGATTTCATCTTTGATTGATGAAATTTATTGTGTCATCTTATATGTTTTATAATTCTAAAGGTGAATTTACTAAATTTATATAAGCTCTTATGCTTTCTGTGTTTCACTAGAATGTTTATCTTGGATATTTCTTTGTTTAAGTATTATCATTGAGTAAATGGTTTGCCCTATCTCATGCTTAGTATCTTTTTATTATGGTATCTAAGACCTTCTTGTTCATGGGTAAATGACAAAGGATACTTCATTGCCCTTTTCCCTACCTTGTTTTTCCCAAACTTGATGTCCACCCCACTTCACACATTACCTTAAGGATCCATTAACCTTGCTATATTGGCCCTGCAGCACACTCTGGTTCATCATTGAGACACTCATGACTTTCATTGACTCCATAGCCCAATGATTTAAGACCTCTCACTCCACCTATTCCACTTCACCATCTTACCCAACCAAAACAATCAACAAACCATACACTTAACAACTAGCCTAAAATCAATCATCTAAAGCAAACAAGAACGCATCCTTTGCATCTAATAGAGAGATCCCTCTCTGAGTGCAGGAAGGCTAGGTACTAGGACTCCAAAGATTGGTTTCATGTTGCCGTGTCATTTGGTATACCAATCTGCTAAATCACGGGACCCCAGCACTGCCACTTATACATTTTAGCTTTTATACAAGGTGAACATGGTTGAACCTTCTGTAGAATTTATAACTATGTTCAGTCTTCATAATATATATTTGGTCACTTGATGTATTTGTATTTATCATTGTAAAGCATAATTTTATATGTTAGATTCAGATCTTCCTAAGATTATAGCCTCTTGTTATATCTCTTACATTGTTTCCTCTAGTTTGTTCTTTTCTTCCATGATGTTACCAAACTCCCCTTATTCTGCCCTTTCAACTGCCACTTGATATATTTAATCTTTTTGTACAAAGTGAACATGGTTGAACCTTCTATTGATAACTGCTTCTTAAGTCTAACTTAATAAAATAAACAACATCCTTTAACTAATATAGTAAATCATCAATGTGAGGAAAAGGATAACGATTATTTACTGTGATCTTGTTCAAAGCTCGGAAATCCACAGACATGCGCCAAGTACCATATTTCTTCGGAACCAAAAAAAATAGGAGACCCACAAGGAGATGTACTAGGTTTGATGAACCCTTTTTCAAGCAACTCTTAAATTTTCTTCTTAATTTCTACATTCTCCAAAACCAAGATTCTATACATGCCAATATTTGGAAGTGGTTCATGCTTATGCAATTGAATCTCATGTTCTATTCATGTTTTTGGAGGTAACCCTTTAGGCTCTTGAAACATCTTGTCATGAGTGTTAACAACTTCGACCAATTCATACTTGAGTTTAGAATCACATCCTGATAAAGCTTTAGATTCAACGATATCTTTAGCTTTAATCATCAACAACACAAAATTCTTACTAGCATTCACAAGAATTTTCATTTGATGTGCACCAACAAGAGATAATTTCATCTTCTTATGATGTGCTCTAAATATATACTCAACTCCATATTTAAAAGATTATATTTGTTCTAATGACGATATAATATGGATTTTTGGTCATATAAATATGTACTCCTTAAAACAATCCCACAAATATCAAGTGGTACAACATCAAGCTCTATCTCTGTTAGCATCACTCTCATGTGATAAAAACAATTCTAAGTCCAAAATAATTAAATTAATTAAAATCATGAAAGTTGGATTTAATCCTACTTTTATAGACTCGGTTTGTTCCTCATAGTTAGGAGTTTGTTTAGGTCTAGCTGGTTGAGAAATTCTCTCCAACTAGTTAGGTTGCTATATTAGTGTATGGTTGAGATATTTTCTCAACCAAAGTGTCCAAGATAGACGTAGTACCTTGAAACAATATCCTCTTGTATTTATATTTTTATTATACACATTATTTGAATATCATGATGAGAGGAATACATTGGAGCTTTGAGGCCTTTTCCACCACTTCTCTGTCTCTAATGTTTATATGTGTTTTTATTTGATTTTCCTTCATGTGGTTTTAGAGCTAAGGAGCATGCTTTTCGAGCCACAAGCCGACCTAGAGTGAACCTGCATTTTTTATGAAGGGTTTTTGATCCACGAGGGCATGCGATCTCTTTTGCACACAATGGAACACACTATTAGAGCCACACTTACGGATCAATTGTGATACAAAGTCGTGCTTTCTGAGCAGTTGATAGACAAAACCACACTTGTACTGCAGTTAATATATAGAGCTACACCTGAGGAAAAATTAACTATTTCATAGGAACATATTAGTGAGTAACAGATTCAAAAAATTCACTGGTTACATTACGCTACCTAGGGAGATTTGGCAGCAACAGGTTGTTTGAAACAACTGAATATTAGATTTACTACGCATGTTGAATAGGATTTTCGTGGAGTAGATAGTAAGTACAGTGCTTTGAATGAGACATTGATGCTAGCAGAGTGCCTTGTTGCGCTTCCTCCAAATTTATGAAAGTAATGGAATTGTTATTAATTACTTCATTGATCTAGTGATTGCCAATTTCATTATTATTGATACTTCGGTGGAGACTCTGTGTGTTTAATTTCACAAAAATTAATGAGTGACGCCAGATGGATGCATGCCAGTTATAAATGCTCACCCCTTCCATAGAATGTCTTCAAAATTCAGTTCCAATCTATCCCTCTGTGATCATTCAACATTGGATTCGAATAGATCCGGTGCAGAGAGGAAAATGTAAGTGGTGAACGCTGAATCACACAACTCTATGACAGGTTATTTCTATTTCATACTTCCAGTTATTTCTTTCGAGTACTTCCACACAGTTTCACACCAAGAACCCTTTCTAGCTTTGCAGTGATCTAATGATTGGGAATTGCTTCCCCACACTAGTACACTTGAATAACTAGAGGTTTTTCATTGATTTGTTGTGCATATGATCATTAAGGTTTTTCTTCAAATCAGATGAAACTCTTTCTTGAGCAAGAACTTATGTCTTGTTTGTTTATGTCTCATTCGTGGCCCTCACAGAGTCTGCATAAACTCCATGGATATCTTGGCTGGAGCGATGACCATTTCATATCATGGAGTCTTGCTTTTTAAGCACAATCATTTCACCTTCTCCATTGACAATCTGGTAATTCCGATCCTCTTTCATTTAGGTTTCAGCAAGTTATTTAAGTGATTTTCAATTTTTTCAGAGAATATTGAAGCTATTTTGTGTATATAGCAAAGCACTAGGATTCTTTAAATTAATATCAAGGTTTTCCGATCGTGTGAGGCAACAAAAATGATAATTTAAGTTTTAAGTTTTTGCATCGGAAATTTGTCCAATCGGGTAGTTTTTCTTGAAATTTTGATGATCAGGCGCATCTGAGTTATATTTTTGTGGGGAAACTCTCTTCCATCAGAGATTTATTGAGCCTGCTTTTTTCTCAAAGAATTTTTGTCTTCACCTCACAGAATATGGCTGCCAAATATTTCAGGTAAGGTTGTTTTTTTTTCCTGTAATTTATTTTTCAGCACGTTTCAAAACCAATGCAAATCACTCCTTGCTCCATCATAACCACTCTGGCAACGCATATCACTCCATCCATCAGTAATTGACTTAGCCAACAATTCAGTTGCGTGCAGGACCTGCATGGAAGGAACTCTGTGGAAATCGCTAACCTAAGCGTCACTTGCCTCTTGCCTGGAAGATCTACAAATTAGAAATCACCTAAGTCAAAATCAAAGGGAGCATAATTCAATATACAAGGTCGTAACTATTTTTTCTTTAACAACAGGGAGTTTAAATTGGACAAGCATTTTTTTCCATACTTTAAGAGTTTAATTTTAATGTGAGCCTTTTATAAATACCTTAACTTCATGTTTGAAAGTGTGAAACGTTGGTGTTTTAAATTTTTTCAGAAAACACTCTTATAAAGTGAAAGTGTGAAACGCTGGAAAAGTAAAGTGATTTTTGAAGTGTGAAAAGTTGGGAAAGGAAAGCATTTTTTATAAATCACTCTTATAAAGTGATTTTTTGAGTATGTATTTTATTTTTATTTTTTTAAAGAGGGAAGAAAGTGACATTCAAAAAGGAAAATTTTAATCACTTTTTATAAAGTGACTTCATAAATTTCATTACATTATGGAAGGTATGTAAAAGCATGATCATAAAGGATTTTTAAAGAGTGATCATATAATTTTTTTATTTTTTATGGAGTGACAAGAGTGGTATGTAATAGTGTGGGCATGTTTCGTACTTGGAGTAATAAGGTGTGATTTTTGTCACTTTGGAGTGATAAGGAGTTATTGTCAAAGTCAAAACGAATTTAGAAGTCCTTGATGTATAACTGGTTGTGTATGAAAATGAGAATAATGGATGACAAAGGCTATTGAAAAGAGAATCAAACATTGTATCAAGCATAATAAAGATATCATTTTTTTGCAGTGTTGAAGTTAGATCTACCTGAAATTAAATAATGAGATCTTAGGTACACCATGATTATGTCTCTGATGGTACGTGTTTTTTTGGATTCTTGATGTTGCTTATTTTTTGTGTCTAGTTTTGACACTATCCTTGTAATATGGTACACATGAAGTACACAGATAATTAAGGAAATGCATGCACATAATAAATTCTCTTCAAGCTCATCTAATCAAGCAAAGTACATGCAATCAAGAAGCTATAACACATAAACAAGTTGTCAACATCAACATTCAAAGACAATTCTACATCAACATGCAATCAAGTTAATGAAGTTGTCATCTACATCAACAACATTTGCATCAATTCAAAAGAATTTTTTGGAAAATTCACTTGCACAATTTTTTTGTAATAATCAACTCAACACAAAATTGTAACTTGCAAATCATAATTTTTAAGTTAAATTATAAATTCAAATAAATTTGAGTTGATTTGTAAGGGTGCATTCTCGGTTGAAACCAACACCCAAGTTTTGAATTGATAGAAGGTCAAGTGAGTCCTTTATGTTCAACTGAGTCATAAAATTCATTTTAAATTGTCATTAATTCATTGTAAGCCTTCTCTTGGGTGCATTTTTTATATTATTCGTCACTGTTGTTTTGCAAATAAGCTCAACAAAGTGAGTCATTTCAAGTGAACAAGTTCAAAGCATCAAGCGAGCACGTCATTCAAGCAACAATCAAGAAAGCATCAAGCGAGCAACCTAAACTCTAAACGCAAGAAAACGTGGTATTCAAACAAAAATCAAGATAGTTCAAATATAAATCAAGTGAGCATGATTTATAGTATTCAGTTATTCAAGTGAGCGTGAATCAAGCAAACCAAGTTTAACCAAGCAATTTAGTGAGATCAAGAAAATTCAAAAGCAAGCGAGCTTGAGTTCAAGAAAGTTCAAATGGCGAAAAGGATTCAGTTGTTACAGGTTCTTAACAATCTGATTCTATCAGTTCCTGGAGACATGGTGAAAATAAGTAAAGAAACCCTTGTTGATATTTCAATGCATCTACAACAGGCACATGAGACAATTGATTTTCTTCAACTGGATTCAAAACTATAACGATATGAGTTGCAACAAAAGAGTGATGCTTCCAAGTCATTCAACCATTCAAATGAAGGTAAAGATAATGATTCCAAGCCACACATCCAAACAAATTCAAGTGTCAAAGTTGTCCATGATCAAGTTCAAATTTTTTCTTCCAAGATAATCATCAAGCCGTGGGAAGAAATGCAAAGTAACAAAAATCGAAGTGCCTTAGGATATGACAAAGATGAAAACAACTTTAACATCCCAAACTATTCAAAACCTATCAAGCTCATTAATACATGGTTTCTCGATCAAGTAACATTCGGAAGCCATGAGAAAGTTGAAGAAAAACCCAAATGAAAATTTCAAAGAACAAGTCATATGTAGGATCTTTGTTTTGATCCCCATCCTTGTCACCATTGTGGCAAACAAAATCACTCATTAGAGAAATGTTGCAAACAAAACCAACTAGCCAGATTGAATATCAATTATTCATGGATTGATCCTTGGGAATGGTCATCAATGACCAAGATATTTTATAAGATATACAACAAAATCAATGTCACCTATTAAAACCAATAGTAAAATGAAGATGGTACTCTCATGCACTTGAAAGCGGGAGTACAACAGTGAAACTCTCCTACACCTAAACGGGGGGAGTTCAGAATTTAGAAATCAAATGCAGATGATTGTCTCTCCTTTTAGCTCACAAAGGGGGTAAATGATAATGGAATTGAAGGTGTTTTTTCAGACTGAAACTCTCGAGAAAGTCAACATCAAAGCAGCTAGTGGGTGATCAACAATGCAGCCAGTGGGAATCATCAAATTAGCTAGTGGGAATCATCAACAAAGTAACCAGTGGGCATCATCAAATCAACCAGTGGGCATCATCAGTGTAGCCAGTGGGCGTCATTAAATTTTCCAGTGGGAAAGAAATTGGAAATATTCAAATTCGCGAGTGGGTGTTATCAACATTTTTTCAATGGACAAGCAATTAGGATGTTGATTGAGAGAAAAGGACAAAGAGATCCTTTTGTTTTACAGCTTGGCACCAGATGGATATGTCAAGAAAATATGAATCAGACTTGCAGTTGATTCATGCCTCTTCATATTGGATTTTTTCGACATCCAACTTTGGGGGTTTTCAGGCAATGTTTTTCATTGAGGATCAAAAGTTTCAGCATGAGAACTTGTGATATGGTTACTAGTTCTTATTTTTTAATTATGATTTAGGGGAGGGGGGGGATGTTAGCCTCACTCTCATGTGATAAAAACAATTCTAAGTACAAAATAATTAAATTAATTAAATTCATGAAAGTTGGATCTAATCCTACTTTTCTAGATTGGGTTTGTTCGTCATAGTTAAGAGTCTATTTAGGTTTAGCTGGTTGAGAGATTCTCTCCAACTGGCTAGGCTCCTAGATTAGTGTATGGTTGAGATATTTTCTCAACTAAAGTGTCCAATATAGATGCACTATCTTGAGACAAATATCCACTTGCATTTATATTTGTATTATAAACATTATTTGAATAAGATAATGAGAGGAATGAATTGGGGCTCTGAGGCCTTTTCGCCACATCTCTGTCTCTGATGTTTATATGTGTTTTTATTTTATTTTCCTTCAACCTCATCTATAAAATTAGCAATGATGGAAAATTTGAGTTTACATTTTCTTGTCACTTCAAATTTGGCATCATCACATACCCAACCCAAGGGGTAAGTTTTTACATGAGGTGTAGTCTCTAAATTAATTTTCTTGACAGTTGATTCAAAGATAAGATTGAATTGAGATTCACTATCAAATAATATATCAACCTTTGTATGTTTTGTAATGATCCTGATATGGAAAGGCTCACTTTGTCATTTATCATTTTGAATTCAACGATATTTCTAGAAGAATACTACTTGCATTAGAAGTTATACCTTTAATTCCCATGGCTGTGATTTTGGTTTCATTTCATTAATTGGATCCTAGATCTTGTTGAGTTGTAGAAGCGGTCTTTTGTTTCCCCTTGTTATTGAACTTCTATGGTCTCAATTCTGAATGTAATTTCCAACAATGGTCTTCATCATGACCATATTTTTAACAATGTTTACAAGTGATTTTCTCTCCCTCTTCTTGAAGATAGCATTCTTATTACCTTTTCCTTTAAATTTACCCTTTCGTTTATCTCCGGATTTAAAGGGTTTCTTGTTGGGCTCTTGAGGAACATTCTTGCCTCTTTATTCTAAATGATTTATTTGAACACATACTTCATCTAGATTGGTGGGATTACACATAAGTATAGTATGTATCAAATAACTATGTAATCGACCTATATACTTAAGGAGTGTATCCTGTGAGGTCAAATCAACACCCAAGATTAAAGCTCTTTTTCTAAATTCTTGTGTGTAACTTTAGACACTCTAACCTTTAGATTGTCTAAAACTTTTCCAATCCATAATTTCTTTTTGCATGTAAGCTAATGGATAACATTTTCATCTTAATGAAGCTATCAAATAATTCCAAGAAGATATAATTTTACCACTTTTCTTCAAATCTTCTTGAGTTTTGGCCTCCTACCAGATAAGGGTCGCATCTTCCAAGCAAAGAGAAGAAAATTGGATCTTTGTAACATCATCATCAATCTTTTGAATCTTGTAATACACTTCAATTTGACAAACCCAATTATCCAAATTTTCAGCATTTACTACTCCATTGTACATTGGAAATTCAAACTTGACATCAAGCTTAATAAAAGGAGACTTAGCATTTCATCTTGGAGATGTAGGAGTAGTAGGTATATCTCAAGAAGGAGGTGAAGAAGGAGGTGAGGACGGAGGTGAAGATGGAAGTGAAGGAGGAGGAGGAGGTGGAGGCTTTCTCCCTTTACCACCATGACCTTTTGGTTGACTATAACTTTCTCCTTGAAATTGTATTGTTCTCTCATTGTAGAACACTTTCACCATGTAAATCATATCAAGGAAAGATTTTATAAAAGTTGTCCCATATTAGACATCATCTAATTTCCTTGTTTGTCTTCATGTGCCATGACTTGTGGAGTTTGTGGCCTCCTTGAGCCAATTTGAGGGTTAGGTTGTTTAAGTTATCCTTCTCCTTTTCTTAATTTAGACCTTGTAAATGTGAAAATTTCTGAATCTAAATTACATAAACCCTACTGCAGTATTTTGATTTACTTCTCCTAATTGTTTGATTTAATTAGCAAGTTATTTTTCTGAAATATTCAGTAAAACATCAAAGTAAACACTATTGCAACCTACACATAGATACAGATAAAGAACTGAAGAATAAAGCCCACATGACAAAGGACACAATATTTTTTGGACAAATGTCCCCAGAAAATCCCAATGCGGGAAAACCAGTGCAACAACTCTTAGAGGGTTTTATTATTATGCAGAAATTTGAATATATTCAAGGGCACCAGACATGGTTTTCCAAAACAGACAAAATCTCAACAAATGTACCTCTACCACTCGAAGACAGAATATATGGTTGATTCAACTGAGGCTAAAGAAACCCACAAGTTTCTATGTAGTCACTGCATCACCCTTTAGTGTGTCTGCATCGCAGCTTCTAGATCTACTAAAAACGAGCCCTTTATGGGCCACTAGAAACCTAACGTTGACTCTCCCAACAATGCTTCAACCTTACAACCTTTTGTGAGCCTCTACGTAGCACAGGCTAGCCCTGCATCACTCTAGATGAGCCTATGATGCCTCTGTGCAGCTCTGGCTTGGCCTACGTCACTTTGGTTGAGCCTACGTTGCCTCTGCGCTGCTTTGGATCAGCTTGTGTCACCCTTGTTGGGTCTTTGCGCTACTCTATTACGAATCTCCCTCTCTGCCAATGTATCCTCAGACTCAGATCTGAAATCCCACTGTTAATTTGCCCCTAACTACACTACAAGCTCACTCGAAAATTCTCAACAAACCGCACCCCAGAATTTCGACTTAGCTCAAATCATGCCCCTCTGTGTGTGTTCTCCAACTGACCCCAAGCCTTCCTTTAATTATTTTCTTGTTGAAAATTCAACAGTCGTGATCTAATCTCTAATCGACGAATAATATTAGAAGATACTTGATCCACTTCACATAGAACATTCTCACCCACATCTCTAAATTAATTCAATTTATTTATTTAATTTCCCTAAGTTATACTTAGGTTCTCCATTAAAATAATAAATATTTTGAATAACTTATATTAGGGGTGGAATTTCTCCAAACGGTTTCTGGGTCTTGGAGATCTTATGATTTCTAGCCCTTTCACAAAGTTTCAGAGCTAGAGCACATCCGATGCTACCCAAAAAATCAACAATAAATATTTTAAAAGCTTGTAAATTTTTTCAAACCTTCACAAAAACCATGCTTTGATACCAAACTCATCAAAAATTAAAAAGTGAAGTTTTCATGAAATGATTTGCAAGCTAGTTTATGTCTTTTAGGAAATGGATCATGAATGAAAAAGAATACAAACTTAAGTAAATTTAGCAGAATTTTGATATAAAAAATGGACAAACATCTAACCTCAAACACAACAAATTGATAACAAAGTTCACCCCTCTTGGGCTATGTCTCTCAGTCTGGCTTCCAATGATGTCCTTTTCTTATTATATGCTCAAATTACCAATGCATCAATGTAAAAGCTTTAACATGTAGAAATAACACTGCCATTGCATCCAGAATGCCCAAAAACCCTTGTTTAGGCTCTTCTTGAACTCAAAAAGGTTGAAAAATGAGCAAGATAGACCTCTTTCTTCAAATTACCTGTAAAATACTCAAATTGGAAAACAAAATCTCCATAGCCCAATTTGTAGGGTGTTGAGGTTGGTATCCCACAAGTTGGGGGTACGATCCACAACAATCGACGGTGGTTATGTTGTTTTGGTTATAAATAATAAATTTTTTAATGCATTCTATTGAAGCCCTTATGAATCTCTGTGCTCCCAACCATCGATGGGCGGAGGCCATAGTCCATGCACTCTCATGGGCCCTCGCTCCTGGTTCTCTGTTGGCTTTGGATTAGGCACGAGCAAGGTGCCACATGCCCCGCCCCCCGAACTCTCCACCTGTGGTCATGTGCACACCAAAAAACCAAGGTTCGAGCTGGTCAGGCGCACTCGCCAGCCCACTCATCATCCCAACCACTACACCATTTCTCTTTAAATATAAATTTTTCTCCCATAGTTAATTAGCAACACCCTTGGCCTATTGGTTAGATGATCCATTGGTTAGTTGGAGGTCGTGTGTTCGAGCCTAATGGAGGCTCGTCCAGTGGAATAAACAAATTTTGTTCCACATCCCAGGGACACGTGGTGACCTCTCATAGGGCCACATGACACTCTTTGATTGGCCCACCACATAAAACGTACACCGAATAACCACACACCACATGCCCTCATGGGATTGGCCAAAATGTCATTCATACAACCTAGGAAACCTACTAACATCAACACCACGTCAGGGTATGGTTTGCGTAGTCATTTACCAAAAACTTTATAACGCGATAACTTCCTCATATGTTGCCAAATTCAGGTGATTAAATAATCGTTGGATTCACAATGGTGGGATCTACAATTTGGCACTGATTTCGAGATATTCTGAGCACTATCATTTTGAACATATTTTTGATCCCCTGGATCAGACTTTCAACCTTTAAAACCAAATGAAAATAATGTTTTTACAAATGAACCCAATTGAGAAAAACCCCTCCACTGCTTTTCATTAATAAGAATAAAATGGGAAACTATCACAATGTCTTACTTAGATCTTGAAGAAAACCCAGCACTGTAAAATTGTTCTCTTGTTGATTGTCCTACTCTAGCCAACACTTAGCCATTTCAAGAATCCAAATTCCTCCTATTTCCTTGCGTAATTTAGGAGAAATTGAGCTCCTAAATAATAGGGGAATTCCCTATTTCCTTGTGTAACTCCCAAGAAATAGATCACCTGCTTAATTTCCAAGTCTATACACTTAACTAGCATACAATTGATAATTACCATGTAAATTTCCTCCAGTCTAGCTAGGAAATTCGAATTCCATGCATGTAAGGGCTATTTTTAGTTGATTGACTAGTTTAAATAAGAGATCAATGAGTTAACAATAGTTTTACTACTCAACTGACCTCAACTAACTCAATTAATGACTTGAGCTTAGTTAACTGAGTTCAACAGAAAATAAATTAACTAGGTTGCTAAATTTTAGCAATCAATGCCTGCACAACTCTACCCCAAGCCTACAAACTCTAATTATTTGATTTAACTAGGAGACAAGGCCATGACACACAAGTTAACTTCCATCCAAATAATCTTTCTGATGTGGAAAATCGAATTACTCAGTTTGACTAAGGAAAAGGTCAAATTGAGCCTTTCTTGCTACAATTTCTAACAAATAGTAGAATATTGAGTACCGCAAATTTTCCAATCAGCAAGTCTATGTCTCTTGGATGACTACCTTATGTCGACAAATATTTGTATGTTCCACATATTCAACTTGCAAGGTTGAAGATGAAAATTATGAAGTGAGGAATACAGGTGAGGAGGTAATTAGGTTAAATCCTTGCATCCTGAGCGTGGGGTCCCTTTTATTATCAAAATAGTTTCCCATTTGAAGGGAACTGTCCGTCACATTGTAAGATTATTATTATCATCATACCGTGCAAGATCATTGACAAGGAAATTAATATAAATTCTAATAATATGCTTATTATAAAGCTGCAATTCTTTATTACTTTATATGAGAAAGACAAAGATGAGTTGATTGCAACTTGAATGCATACTAAATAAAATATTGCAAGCATTAGCCCCAAGAGATAATTCAAAAGAAACGTGCAAATTATTTGTGAACATAAGTAAGGAATATGTTTCTAATGTATTTTCTTGAAATAAGCTTAAAACACATATTTCATTAAAATTGGAAAATTTTTATTACAAGAACATCACTAGAATTGATTTTTTTTGTTATTTTAAAATTCTAGAGACTATATCCACTATTTAACTCCAAATTAAATGAAATATGTCTTTTAACGTTAAATGTGAATTTGAAAATCTACTCCTCAACTCATGAATATATATATATATATATATAAACCCTCCATGCAGGTTTACGATAATTTAAGTCTCGCATCACCATCAAATCCCTTTGGAACAAAATGATATCCAATAGACAAGAATAAGAAGTTGGAGGTTGCATTAATTTGGCAAAGGAAGCTCAGGGTTGAAAACCAATGCAATATGAAAGCCTAGAAACTATATTAATGATTTTGATGTACAATCCAGCCTCCATCAATGACGATTCAACTAACATGACTAAACATTTCATTAAATTATCATGAATACTAAGCCTTATGTTAGGTCCCTCTAATAATAGTGTATCCCGTTATTGTTGTTAGTGTAGCCCCCTTATTGTTATTTTTGTACCGCTGTAACCCCTATATTGTTATTATTGTTCCCTTACATCATTATTGCTAGGTTGGCTAGGATTATATTGTGGCCCCATGGACTCACTAGCACATTTTCCCCAAATTCTGACGGCTTAAATGTCGCTCTTGCGACACATAGGCGTCGCAAGAGTGACGTTTTGAGGTCCGGAAAACCGTGGTTTCTCATAACGTCGGACTTTCGAAACTTGACTTAACTGTTGGTATAGCGATGGTATTTCCAATTTTTTTGGCGTTGTCGCAATTCCGACGTTACATAGTGCGTTGCTCTTCCGACGCTTCTAAATGTTGCTATACCGACGCCAATCAACCGACAAAATGAAACGCCAGACTACTGACCGATTTATTTTTTTTCTTTTTAAAACATAATGTCGTTATACTAATGGAACTAAATGCCGCTATATCAACGCCAATCAACCGAAAGAATCAAACATCGGACTACCGACATTTTTTTTTTTTTTAAATATACCATCATTATACTGATGGAAACAAATGTCGGAATACCAATGGAAAGAAATTAAAAAAAAAAAAATTAACGGTGTAATACCAACAGAATCGAACGTTTTTTAAATTGAACGTCGTTATACTGACGGAAACAAATGTCGGAATACCGAAAAATAAATAAATAAATATATATATATATATATATATATATATATATATATATATATATATATATATATATATATTTCAAATTAACGTCGTATTACCGTCCTATGGGATTAATTTTTTCAGCCCTCGAAAATATAGCTTAGGTTTCAGCCTTAGAAATCCAGCCTATTTCGGCCCTATTCTAACACTTGTGTGAGCCCTAAATTATCCTGTAAACATATTTAGCACTCCAAAATGTGATCCAAGCCCTTGATTTTTTGCAATAAATCTCACAATTAATTCGGCCCTCCATCTCAGAAGCATTTTTTATTTCAGAGAGCAATTTTGGAGGAATTGATTTGGGAACCTTGTTCAAACAAACCATTGCATACATCTTCTCAATCATCTTGGCAAATAAATTCAGTGACATAGGGTTTTAAGGCACAACCATTTGAGGCACATCTCATTATTACTAAGATTTTCCGGTGGGCTGATCCAAGGGCACAACCTGATACAAAGTACCAATCATAGGGTCTAATTTGGAAATTTACGACAGAGCAACTAATGGTGAATCTGCATTGTGACTAAAGCCTGTCCTTGAAAATATTTTCTACAAACTGAGGTAAATCATGTTGCAGAAGTAAGATCTGGTATACCTTGTGCAAGTTTGACATTTGACAATGGATCTGAAGGGTATGTCTACAGCCCTCCTGTAGGACATATTTGTTGTATAGTGGTGGCCTAAATAGTGTCCTTCTAAAGTTCTGAAGCTTATGCTTGTGCTACAATTTTGATAAAACTCTGATAATTTCCATCAACCTTTATCTGAAGAATAAAATATTGAAATTTAAGGTTTGAATATTGCTAAAGCATAAACTTATGATCCCACTAAATTCAGTGTATTTGTATCTCCATCACTGTCAGTTGTCACAGATAGAGAAGGGTTTACATCTTCAGAAATAAGAAGGTACTAGTGTATGTGGAGCAGAACGTTAAAGATATCAAGGTTTTAATTTTGAAGCTTATTCTTGTGATACAATTATGAGAAAATCTATAATTAACTAACTGTAAAAGAAATACCGATTCACCCCTTCTCAGTGTTTCCTTTTCCCCCTAAGATTGATTAGGAGCATAATGAGCATCCTTCTAGCAATTAGTAAAAAAATTCTAAGATCTGTGGAAAATATTACACTTGAAAGGTAGTTGATAGTAATACAATTCTTGGAGGAAGATCCTCTCATCAAGCTATAAAGGAATGGCCTCTACGAGACCTTTATCCAACTTGACTTCAACACAAATGCAAGACACAAAAATTGGCATCCCTTGTATTATGCCACTTCAAGTAACTACCCAAAGTCACCATCGATATCCTTTAGAATAGCCTTGTCCCAAAAGATCAACAAAAAAAGGGGATGTAAACCCATAACAAAACGAGGAGAATTCCTCCATTAGATTGAAGTTTAGAGACCAAGAATTTAGATATAGTGCAGCCATGCCTGGAATCCTTTAAAATAAGGACTTGAGAAAAAGATTAAATTCTAATATTCTTTAGATGTAAACAAGAAAGAAAAAAACACCTCTTCAAAGTGCAAAAATAGAGAGTTGTCCCTACATATTTGGAGCCCAACAATCTAAGATCCATATATCTACTACAATTGGACTATGACGCAACCCATTGAATTTACATATCAATGCTCATCCTATAAGGATGGACACTTTCCATAAAAAATTTTAGGTCTAGATCAATAGAAATGGGATCATTTCTTTCTTCAAAAATTGGCTTGTTGGGGGCAGCTTCACAAGCATCAATAAGGCGGCTAACAAATTTTCAAGAAATGTATTTTAATGATCAAAGGAAGGTTGGAAAAATTAGTAGAGACTTGTGACATGTACAGAATCATCTAGCTTGAGTAGTACCAAGGAGGGGTGTCCTAGCCCCAGGGAGGAAAAAATTATTCCAAATCAAATGCAACAACAATAGCTAGAAAACGTAGCCAAGAGGAGATTGATCGGAGCTAGACAACATATAATTTTCTCTCTTAATCAACCTATACCTTACAAATACATGCAAGATGTAAGTGCTATTATTTATGTCTTTAATGTTGAATGATCTATGACATATTCCAAGATGTTCCATTGTGTCTAGGTCGAGTGTTTGGGAGGAATGATTATTATCCTCCCTACCCAGCTTCAATTCTTGCAAGTGCATTTTTGGGCTCTGAATGAGCATATTTTTTTGATGGCCTTAAGCCCTTTTTTCAGAATTCCATGAGATTATGGGGAATGTGCTTTACCCTAGGTACCATCCTCAGAAGAAGGGGTAATACCCGATGTTATCACCAAAATCGTGCCTGATTGGCTGTTGATCAATCAACTTCAATGTAACTATTTCAAACCAATATTTTGATTGAGGCTTAGCCTCCTCAACCTGAGAGGGCTCTCTTAAGGGTTAATGATATTAAGTAAAGATGTAGATAGATGGCTAACTCTATGTGTCTTGATTTTGTATGTTTACAGGTTGAAAATATGGAGGCTTGCTACCATTGGGCTATGGAGTCAATGATAGGAATAAAGATAACAATATATCTTCTTATAGAAACTGAGGCTTGTATATACTTCAATGAAAGAGTGACACATTCAGGAAAATCCCAATAACATGAAGTTCAAAGGAAGTCAGAGCATGTGATATATGATTTTTGAGTAATGACACATCAATGTATTGAAAGGAAAGTATTAAAAGATATTCATCAAAGCTCAACACTTAAGGAACTCAAAGCATGAATAACCATGAATTTTGAGTAATAAACATTTAAAACATTGAATAAAACCTTTCAAAGATAGGACCCAAAAACTCATTTGACCATAGTTCAACACTTAAAGGAACTCAGAGCATGATAAACCATGAATTCTGAGTAATAAGTATTAAAACTATGAAAAGAAGACATTTCGAAGATAAGATATAAACTCATTGAAATACACTAAGAATCTCAGGTCCAAAAAAGTTAAATTGCTTTTGTATATATCAGTCAATCCAGAGCTTTACAAAGTAGTCTTTTTGATAACATTTCCAACCTATGATACATAAAAATCTTCACTATTTATAGGAATCTAGCCTTTACATCCAATCTGCCAAGTGGCTAGATTATTAAACTCTACTACTAACACCAAATCTAACTACTAACTATATTTTTAAAACTAGGAATAACAACTTTCGAATTAGGAGTTAGAGTCCTACTATGACTCAAACACCTATTTATTACATATAAACTAAAGATGATCCAAATCATCCTCGAAAGTAATCATGTATTTCAACCATGCTAGCCATAAACAAGGCATTAATACTCTAACTATCTTTGTGAAGCTGTTCTGCCTACTATTAAGGAGTTTCCAGTTTGATGATATGGAAATACAGTGAACTGATGTCTTCAAACTGTATCCTTAAATAATATTCCCACTAAGAAAACCACTGATCTGATACTCTTTATCATTCTCATGGAGAACAGCTTTAAATATCTGTTTACCCTTCACCATCTTCCAAAATTTGACCTTGATGTAAAAACAGAGTTTTGAGCTACTTTCGTAGCTACTTTCATAGAAAAAACAAAAAAGGTCATCTGTGATAATCCTCTGCTATTCTTGACCATTAGAGGGCGTTAAGTGATCAAAAAAATTTAAACACCACCCTCAAAGCTCTTTAACCATGTCATTTTAAGTGATTTCAAAACAAAAATAATTCTTCAGAAATTCCGCAGCAAAAACTAGGCTTCAGGCCTGGCACACGTTGCGGAATTTCCTAATTGCTCACAAACTTCACATAATTTAGATTTTAGGCCTAGAAAAGGTCCATTGTTGTGTGAGATGATAGTATCAAGCATGATAAGGAAAATTTGGTTAAAAATACTTCTTACCCTCCTCAAGAAACAACCTTTTCACCTTCATCCACTTCATCAACCAATACAAATGACTGTTTTTCCTGAAAAAGAAGGTTGCACTCTTGAGCTCCTATCTCTCGAGCCCTCATAGATGTTGCAAAAATGGAGGATTTTTTTGTAGATAATAATTTTTATAAGAAAACATCTCTTGGTTTCTTTAAAACCGCTTCAGTTATCCAGAATCTGCATTAGAAAATTATGTATAAAACAGGAAAAATTCAAAATTCTGAAGATAGGTCCCAAAGGAAACTTCGAATATCCAAATTGGTAGCACCTGAGAGAAACTTGAAAGAGGTTTTTGTTACTTGTTATGTGCTTAGAAAAAACCTCCTTTAGATTTTTTAAACTCATCTTCATTTTCCTTAAACTTCTTCTTGCAACCAACAACTCAAACAGTTCAAGAAACACAAAAATCCCCTTGTAGCTCCTGGTAGAAATACATGTAACCTGTCTGGATGAAAGCTTGTGTGAAGCTGAGGTCATCCATGATCATTTAAAACTCCATAGGCTCCTATCCAAACACATAGCCTCCTTTTTTTTCTTTCATCATCATGACAATTTCCTTTTATAACCCAAATTGCCCTCTTAAAAATGTGACAGCTGAATGGCAGACTTCCTTTATTAACTTTATTTGGTGTAGCCATTTCTTCTTGTTCTATGGCGGTGACCTTCTTTATGTATTTACACATGTTCAGGAAAAAAATTTGATCATAGCGAGCTGTTATGGTAGAGGAGGGCTAGCATGACAAAGGATTTCTACGGGAGATGTTGCTGACAACAAGCTGCTTTGGTAGTAGCTTACAAAGCGGGAAAAAAAGTAAGAGGAATGAGAAATGAATTTGAAAAGAAAAATCATATGGAATTTATTTAGAAAATGATGGCTTATGATAAAACGTGCATAACTTTCAAATGATGACTCTGCTTTGACAGCATGACCTCAAAAACCCTCAAAGCTTAACCACTCATCAGTATGCAGAAAACCGTTAAAACATCACAAATTTCGTAGCGTATTTAGTTTTACAAGTGTCAGTTTTGCTACAGAACTACTAGGTGTTTCCGCAGAATTTTTTTTTAATTTAGAACTAAAATCTCCGCGGACTCAGAAGATTTTTGACAAGTGGCCAGATTTGAGACTTTAGGTCGATTCAAGTATCTATTCATGATTTGTCCCTCTGATATGATATGACTTGAGATCATCCCTAACTACTTAAAACAATCCTTGAAACCTATATTAATAATAAAATTTATCATTTCATGATACTATGCAACCTAACCAATCTAAATACCAACTTGACACATTTCAAGTTATGATTTTGAAAATTTTTGAGTGATAACACCCGATATGTATTTCATGGAAAAGAAAAAAAATAAAATATAAATATAAATCTCTCTCTCTCCTCTTTAAACACACACACACACTATATATGTACATATGTATGTGTTTCAAGATGGCAATGAAACAGCCTAAAAGAATTGGAATTTATTAGGATATTTTTAAAATTTCCCTTTGCATTCTTAAATGAATAGGCATGCATATGAAAGAATTTAAAATTCAATTAAAGTATTTGCAATGGGGGGGGGGGAATTAACCTGAAAATCAATCACGAGGCTTTTGTACACTTCTAGAGCATACATTAATTCAGAAACGAATCATATCACAATTTGTTACTTGCATATGAGTATTTTTGCTGCAAAAGACATCTTGAGTCAAAGTGATATGGTTCAAACCTGTCAAACATGTTTTTCAATATACACCAGTTTAGGGTCCATTCCAGATTCTTTGTCAACATCAGCCGATTCTCAGTGCCATTAGCTCTATGAACCACATGACTTGCACCAGGAACTCACCGAGGAATAGGCATGGTAAGCACACCCTTGTTCAAAATCCCGATTAAGAAATTGTCTTTGCGCATGATACACATTAAAAAATCATGAGTTGAAAGATCTTTGACAACACAGAGTCACTGAATGCTTTGAAATGGAATGGTCTTTTCCAACACAGATGACTAGGATATTGTTTGTATTTCCCGATCTGTAATTTTGAGGCTGCAAAAGAGGCACACACAACAATGTCTCTAGTCTTTTGAATTCATATTACTTAAATGATAATCTATAATCCATTTATCAAAGAGAGAGAGAGAGAGAGAGAGAGAGAGAGAGAGAGAGAGGAATTGTTCTTATAAAAATCATGGATCTCAAGTGTGTCTTTCAGCTGGGCAAAAAATCTCAGAAAACAGAATATCCAGTATAATGAAAATATCCCTAAATATACAACCACCACCCCAGTGAAAACAGTAAATGGCCTAAAAGGATTCTTATGGAATGCCTCCTTAGCAAGATCACAAGTCTTACTGCTTCATCCAACTGTAAGTCCACATTTTCTGAGACCGTGACAATCCAAAAATAATAATATCAAACCTGTGACAAAAATGGTGAATCCCAAACATGAAATCCCAACTATCCACCGAGTCACAATACACCAAAGCCCCTTTTCACAATATTAATTGTATAAACGTTCAAAAAAGCAATCTAGATCTGAAATTGGCCCCACTTTTACTCTTTCACCCTTAAGAAGGTCCGAAGGATTTTCAATGTCACCACTTGTCAATCTTTGATAATCAGAAAGCTCAATCTCAGGGGGTTCACTACTTAGCAGCCCTGCTATTGCAGAATCCTCGCCATGATACATTGTTGACGACCATTTAAAAAACCTCCTTGACACATTTTCACTCCACCTCTCACTGGACCTTTTCATTAACCACATGGTTCAGTTTGAATAAAAAATGCCATTATACAAGGAGATCACTTCCTAGTGCAGGTTGATCTTAATTCTTGGAGCATTAGCCTACAAAAATAACAACACAGTGCACAACTATGTCTATAATTTGAGGTGCTAGATCAAAAAGAAATGTAGTATTTCCACAATTAACTCTGTATAGTTGTGCATATCATAATTCCCAACACAAGTAACTTCTTATCCTACAAATACAAACATCTTCTCTACAGACAGAGTCAGAGCATGATGACCCTTGTGAAGGTTTTATGCATAAACATCTATAACAACTCTCAGGGAAAATCATTTATTCGGTTTGCCATATTTCAATAAAGGATTAGAAAATAACATAGTATAAAATGCTAAGTAATTCAAGATTATCAAAGACACATCCACTGCAAGCATTTATACATTCACTAGTGATGAGATTCTAATTGCAGATTTTGACACACACAAGCACATAATGCAACTCCTAACATAATATTTATAGTGTTATAACACTCTCAATTCTTGGCTGACTTAAATAGCCGATTTGAGGTCCACAAGTTAACCAATCAATGAATGCTATCCCTAAGAATACTCTAAATATGTGCAATCTACCTACTAGGATCCCAATCTCCTTAACTGCAACTTCGATTCAAATAATCTAAAATAGTTTGAAAGAAGTATATAATATACAAAAAGGAAGAAGACAATGCACAAAATTAATATAACAATACATAGAAGTAATAGTATCATCTGAATAGAGTAGAGTTAGTATAAAGGTTGACCCAAATATGAATGCACAATTGTTCCCTTGACTATAAATTTACAATGATTTCATAAATTTACATGCTAAGCTCTAAAATTACTCTAATTATTTGTACTCTTTGAGCAAGTATCTACCCCCTACATTGCTATAGAACCTGTAGCAATGAGGTTTTGGAAAGTTATTTGCTATTATATTGTCTGTATCTAAACTTAATGGACAGCATACCACAATCGCCACATGTGTATGGAACAAATTTATGGCCATGCATCTTTTACAAGAAGAGAAATTGTAGACATTTGATTTGCAGAAACTAGGGAAACATATATCCTAGAAATTTTTAAACATTAATCATTTCTATAAAGCTTGCTACCCCTGCCTCTAGATCCAAGCATGCAGAGAAGAAACAAAAACCAAATTTTTAACCCAAGGGTAACTAGTAACGATTAAATGGTGAGGGGCATTGCAAGTGATCCCAGAAAGAATATTCAAACCCTCACACAGCCAAACAAGGAATTTCAGATAATATTCAAACCATACCTTTGAAACATCTCGTTTAAGTTAAATTCTATGTAATAAGTAGAGTCACAAACTAAATATATGAAATATTTTATAGGAAAGGTTCATGAAGATTTAAGCAGATCAGAGCGTTATAAACTTATTGGAGAGACTTGCCTTCAAGTAAAATGAGAAAATAATGAGGAAAAGACATACATCCATGCTCCCAGATGAGACCTATTAACATTAACACAATTTCATGTAAATGTTTTTGATTGAGATCATATTCATGAACATACCACAGTCAGTTGTAAACCATTTTATCACCATAAGGAGGAGACGTCGCCCAGCTTTATCCATGACCAATACAACAACTGTAGTCATGATGACATGTACAATAGATTACTTAACATCCCTCAAACAAAAAAAATTGACTCTAATACTTGGGATAGAAAACCAACAACTTGGATTTTTCATCATAGCCTTAAAAAATTAGTGGAGCTCTATAGGACTAAAAGAGAAAACCTATATGGCACCAAGTCCAAGTGATGCAACATTGGAAGATGAAATTCCTGTAAATGTTTAAGATAAAGAGTTAATTCAAAATTCAAACATTACTGCAGCCAAGCCAAAGATGTTGATATTAACTATTTGAGTTTGATATATATATTTCCCGAAATAAAGATTTGTTATTTTCCATGCATTAACCTTTGTTGTGAGAAGTTCCTAAAAAATCCACAGATCCAACACATTTGTTCAAAATGCTACTATAAAACAGAAAGAAACCCACAACTTGATAAACAACAACAATATGGAGAAACCTATTTCAGATGAGAACTCACTTGCAGATTTGAAAATGTTACTGTTGTAAGACATGATACCATTAATGCCACTTAATTGTTGCAAAAGCAGCAGTCCAATGCCAATCTGTGATATCCCATCTAGATGCACTAATGTCAGTATAGAAAACTAAATTTCATTCTCATTTCATAATAACAAAGATGCCTCAACCTATCAAAGCAGATTTGCAAATCTGCCAAGTCAAATGACATTCAAAATGTGACTCACGGTCAAAGGAAGTGCATATCCGCACTCAAAAAGCTTTGATATTTTGATGCTAATTTGTTGAGTGCCCATCTCCATGATACTCTGAAACAATTTTTTTTTTTGATTATTTAGAATATAATTGTCCCAGTATAAGAAAAGGATTAATTCCTGTGATATGTATTGTGCAATACACAGACCATTTTCAAAGGCCAAAAAACTGAAATAAATAAGAAAAACACACAGACTTTTGAAAATGGAAATGGAAAGGAAAATGAATGATGGATGAGAAATGAATTAAATATTGGGAAACCATACAAACAGAAGGAAAAGTGTAAAAAAATGAATGAGCACATTTGGTGCAGAAATATACCCTGATTTCAACTGCTTCTAGAGAAACATTGGTATCAGAGCCTCAGAGAGCCTATAATGAATCTTGAAAAATTTTATTACCAATATTTTCCTACATGTACATGGCCATAAATAATGAGACCTTACCGACAATGTATGATAGTAAATAGGTAACAGGGACACCTAATTAAAATGTCATATCACTTCAGTGTACATGCTTGAATGTGCTACTAACTCACCAGCCATCTTGGTGATTTCAGGATAAAGAAGAGTCCAAGCACCAAAAGGGCACAAGGAATTATGCCTGTCTAGTTAAATATGTCATTATATTCCTATTATTTGGAAAATGATAAAGGATATCCATAATCTATGCCCAGCAAAAATGAATTCAAGGTACCTATAATTGCAAGAGGCCTCCAGGAAACGAATAGTCCAAACATGTATGCCAGCATAAAACCAACTGTCACTGAGATCTGTTAAAAAAATCAACAGTTATGCTTAATATTGGTATTATAATAAAAAATCCAGACCACCAAAGAAAAGGACAATGGAGGAGAAAGAAATCACTATAAAGGGGAAAATAGAGGAGGAAATTATTTCTACGCTAGTAGGCTTATGTACCCCAACCAAACAACAAGGAATGAAATAAAAGAAATCCCTCACATACTTTAAGACCAGAAAGAGTAACAAGATCAGATAAGGGAAGCCTCAACCTCCTTCTCCAACACCCATCACTATTGAGGAATTAGTCACTTGTTAAAAGGAGGAATATAAGAAATAAAATAGACAATAAGTGCAAATAACCTCCAATAAAATCAAGTGAAAACAACCAAATATCTAACAAAGAAGGCTACGTATCAAGGAAACCAATATTTCAGGAAAATCCATTAAGCTATAGGAAGGACCTGTAGAGCCAGAGAAAAAAATTGTGCAGCTAAAGGAAGAGACAAAACACCTACAAAATGGGACTGTGGGGCTACATGAATAGAATCCCAAATTATAGGAGCTAGACCACTAGCCATATCATGGATATTACTATGGCTATATTGAGGCATGAAAGATACTCCCTAATTACTTTGTAGTCCAACTATTCTTTGAATTAGTAAAGGAAAGGGTTAGGACTCATAGATGGATTCAAATTTCCAAATAAAAAAGAGTTAAAGATGTGGGTATTTTAGAGGAGAAAATGAAGGAGATGGGGTAAGAGATGGTTGAACTTATTTTCAAGGAAACCAATATGTTCATGCCTTCCATGTGCTAAGATAACTTAACAAGAGTACAGACCATACATTTGACCAAGCCTCACCCTTTCGAGTCGTGAGTTTTGCATTTAAAACGTATCATATCAAGAGCAGTTAGGGTAATTTTCAACTATTATAGTGGGGCCTTACAAGCTTCACAAACTCTTGAAGTAGCATTTCAGAAATCACATCCATAGAAGTCTCCATGGGAACTCTACACCCCTGGTTATCACCGGAACACATTTCTGAAATTGGGATCCTTGAAATTGGTCACTCTTTTCAGCCTTTCCCCCATCTTCAAAAGGAAATTACTTTACCATAGAATTTATCTCCTACATGCATCCAATTCTCGCTTACTTTGATTTAAGCTCCCCTTTGATGGCAGGACTCTCTCTTATTTTACATTTCCAACAGATAATACCTATCAAGAAAGCGCTTCTACAAAACGCTCTAACTGAAATAAAAAAAAATTCCCACCATAGCCATTGAGGAAGATGCATGTAGCGAATGCATAGTTGAATTTGTGCTTTCCTATGTAATTTTCTCCTATAATAGGATTTATATCCATAAAGGGTTTTTCAAACTAGAGCTTGAAAACCCAATATCCATGTGATATTTCTATTTGCAACTTATTACTATGGTGGCAGGTCCCTTGTTTACCCTTTGTGCTACAAGGCTTTATCAAAGAGATTATAAAATGTAGATTATTTCTTAAAAATCAATTTAAAATCGAAGTAGATGAAGCAACAAGGATGATGGAATAAATGAAGAAGCAAGTAGTTATGAAATATGAATATTGTGAAAAGTTGAAAGGATAAAATTTCTTTCTTAAAAAGGATTTTGACTTGTTGAATAAGAACTTGAAAAGGATATGATTTCTTTCTTCAGATGCATGGTTCTATATGATGATTTCATGCCTCTTGGTTAATAAGGATGCCATTAATGATGATGTGCTTACTCTTGATGAAGAAGACTGGATCTAGTATGATGTCAAGATGACATGGTTGATGGAGGACCATTTGATGACGTGGAGAATGTACAAGGATATGACATGAATAACACTAGATTACATGATAACTTAAATGAAATCATTAGCATAAGATGAAGAAGCCTAATAAGAGGAATCCCATCCATGAGTAAGTCTACATTGCACACCTCCAATTTTGCACCAATAAATGACCAATCACATTAAAAAATATTTTTTACTACCTTTGAGGCTGAATGTCATTATGAAACCTACACCAAATTTTAGATAATAGTTTTATCTTTCTAACAAGCTCTTACTTGGCCGGAAAATCCAAGCGGTTTGGGAGATATGAATTTTTCAAGTTAAGGAAATAATTATTTCCTTGAGCCGACCTGTGCTAACCTACTCATGTTGGTCTCCCACCAAGTGACGTGTCTCTTCACCCTAAACGAAAAATGTGTATAAATATGAGGATATAAACTTCATCTTGGCATCATTTTTTTATTATCATTTTAGAGAGAAGACACATAAAAACAAGGAGGCAAAGAGGACATAAAATTTCACTATTTTTGCATTGTTTTTAAGGATATATTACAGTTTTTATTGTTGGATCGTCTCTTAAAGGCTCGGTTGAAGGTGTGAAGGCCTCACACAGACCTGTGGGAAATTATATATATGGTGGACAAATAACTCAGATCAATTGTAGAAGATATAAAGAGGAAAAACAAAGGAGTATAGGAGATCAGTCCTCAGATTTGTGTGTAGACATGTAACGTTTTGAAAGTCCTTAACACTTCAGACCTGTAGCTTGAGGAGGGAAGTAAACAATGGATTGTTATCTTTGTACAAGGCTCGGTTGAAGGCTTAGAAATAGGCTTGGATTTTCTCCTTTGTGTGACAACCACCTATTGAAGAATTTTAAAGGCAACAACCTGTGTGTATATCTATGAAGTAATCTGGAATTAGGACCTGTAAGGAAACAAGCCATGATACCTAAAACCTATAATAATCTGTGATCATCTAGCCTAGTCTCAAAATGGAAGGTTGGCATCCTCAGAATTGGAATTCAGGATAGTTGGACAGTCATTTGGGATTATTTAATGTTTAGGCTTGGAAAACAATTTCTTGGTACCTTGAATTGCAAGTCTTCCCATAAGCTATTAGAGAGACTCCAATTGTATACTTGTAGCTTACCATTGTTAGGAAAACCACACTTGGAGAAAGACCTGCAATATCAATGAAGTATTAAGGTATTAATTATGTCCTGGAAGCCACCATTGAAGCTTTTTGAAGTCTCCTTACTGAAGAATAATTTTTATTAGTACTAGTAGCAATATTTGAAGAGAGGTTGGCCTATATAATTGAGAAAGAATACAAAATAATGGATGGCACTGAAAGCTTAAACAAACACTACAAGAAAAAAGGACATTGGTGAGGGTCATGTTTGTGACATACCTTTAAGGTTCGTCACCAATGTCACATATGGTGACGGTCTTTAAAAAAGAATCATTGTAAGTGTATATAGTGATGGTCCTTTAAGGTTCATCACCAAAGCCATTTTCAATGACACTTTTGGTGAGGGTCATTAAAGGCCCATCACTAATTCTTTCTTTGGTGACACTTCTAGTGACGAAGTTTTAACGACCCTCAGCAATGCTCTTTTTGTTACTTTTGGTGACAGACAAAAAATGCTCATCATCATTGATCATTCCAATGAGTTTTTTATGATGTTATGTGCCTGTTAATATATTTTTTGTCAAAATATAACAATTTAAGACCATTATCGTAGTCTTTTTTATAATATGTCCAAGACCATAGTGGTTAGAGTCAGCCAATTTTTTAAGAAATAATTAGCATGTATCATTTCCCTCAAGTAATGACTAGTCGAATAAAGTTTTCCTATGATTCAACACATGATTCATATCTATATATTTTATTATCTAGAAAACCCCCTTTAGATAAAGTTCCACTAGTGTGTGTAGGAAATATTATTTAATACATAATCAAGCTCTTTCAATTCTATTAATGAGAAAGACCTAACACTCCTCAACAATCTGGGACACCTTAAATTAATGCTTTAGCACACACTAACATTTCTTAGCACCTCACATGTCTTGGAACATCTTTGTACCTATAACATCTTGTCATGACACTGATGCCCAAACACATGGTGGAAGGCGCTAGCATAACATAGAACTCTCATAACATGTGTTGGCATGCATGTAGTCCCTAGCATGCCTTCGAACACCTTGTTTGACATTGAAATACATTAGAACTTGGCCCACAATGCCACTTGGCATGTATTGGGACCTATTATTACTGTTCCTAGCATGCCCTTTTTGAAAAATATGAAGTCCTGACTTATTAACCCTCTTATTGGTTCTTCCTTTTGTTTCCTTGACACTTTTTGACACATATCATACCCTGGCACCCTACACATATTTAGCACCTGAAATGTATTGGCATATATTGGCACTATTTGGCACATATAAATAGCACACCCTGGAACTCCCAAGCACACTTTGGGATTTCTTGACATGCCTTGATATTCCCTAGCATGCCTTGCCAATGCTTAGCATACCTTTTCACTCCCTCCTTGGCATGACATCTAGCACTCATTAACACTAGTCCTTGGCACATGTTCCTCATATTCATTAAATTCCATGAATTTTGACCTAGTTCTCCCTTAATGTTTTTTCCTAGTACTCCTTAACACTCATCAACATGCATTATCACTCTCTAGCACAACCTAGCACTCTTCAATGTGCCCTTCCACTTCATAGCATGCATAACACTCCCTAACACATATTGGCACTTGCACGTGTTGGTGCTTGGAAAGTCTTAACATGTATGGAATACTTTGAGATGCCTTGGTATGATCTGGCATGGTTTAATATTAAATTTATTTGAGATCAATTGTTGGAAAGTAGATGAGAAGAAACAAAGGAAGACTTGGCACTTAGAAAGCACTAATACTTTTCACTTGGCACCTATTGGCACCTAGTGTTGGTGTGCCTAGAATGCCCCTCTTGGAAAAGGTAAATTGATGACTCATTAACCCTCTTATGTGTTCATTTCCTTGCAGTTTAACTTGTTTCTCCCTTTTGTTGCCTTGACGGTCCCTAACACGCATTGACACACCCTTGCACATATTGCAATGCCTTATCACTTAGAACATATTAGCATGTTTGACATGCCTTCGCACTATGTGGCACACCTTAGCATTCTCCAACATGCCTTGGAATTCATGTCCTCATAGCTAGCCTTTATATTTTTTCACGGCTTGGGAACCCAATCAATTCCTTGGCTACTATAGTTCATGTGACAATATTGGCCTACTTCAACCTTAAAAACTTGACCAATTGCACCTACTACAAGTATATTGTTCCTTTTTCACCTAAAATATGCCTATAACTCATCTCATGCCACTCATGTCCAAGCTCAAATTGTACCACTTAACTAGTTACCAATACAAGGATCACATGATCTAGCCATGGGCATAAAACAACTAAGAAACATAGATTACACAGGAATTTGGAAATATTTCACATGTATGTTTAGTTCATATAAACAGTAGAACATTAACTAAGATTTTGCATGAAACACAAGATGCACAAGGCACACAAGATATAAGCCGACACAAGCCAAGTGCCCCAAAAATTATACACAACAATGTACAATATGAAATTATGTAGAATAGTTTAAAACATGAGAATGTATCCAAAGTGTGCCACATCTCATATAAAAAAAAAATCTAAAGGCAAAACAATGTTTTTCCTAGCACAAAGTGATCTCCCTTTGTCTAAAACTGCTATGTCGAGCCCCGTATAACAACCGTAGGCTTGCCTCCTGTAAATCCTATTATGAACTTTTCCTAACACACTTCGTACTTAACACACTTGAATTCGCTGACACTCCTTGTAACACACTCTTATTTAGTTCATTTCCATGCATTTTGACCTATATCCCTTGATATGCCCCGACACTCCCTAACACCCTTTAGCATGCATTGACATTTTCGGACATGTGTTAGCATGCCTTTTCATTCCTAATTTGCATGCACTAACACTCCCTAGCTATCATGCCCTCACAACTACCCTTACTTAATTTGCAACTTGGGAACCCAACCAAGCCCTCGCTTGAGTACAAGAGCTTGACCAAGTTACAATTACTAGAACTAGACTATGTTGTTGAATTGTGTATCTCGGAAGGTACTCCACAAGCCTAGTGAGATGGGTTTGTGTGAGTTTGGTCACAAAAGGCTTTGCGGGCAGAGAATCCAAGCAAATGGATTTTGTACCCAAGATGGGGTTTTGAATCTAAAAGAAAAATTAAAAGGAAATTTAATATTTCCTAAGGTCTAAGTGGATAAAAATTGTAAGTTCTAGAGGGTTCTAAAGAGGTCTAGGAAAAACTATTTAAGGATGCCTTAGGATGACATAAAGAACTAAAGTGAGAAGGAGCTCATTTGATCAAGGGGGTGAAGAGAGATGTATTCCTAAAGTAGGTTGAGTAAGAGGGCCATGATCATCCTCCAAGAGCAATATCATCATGTGAGGGGTCACAAGAATGTTGCATACCTTCATGGTCAATTCGAGCTAGGAAGTAGGATGGCATATTGTTGGTTATCTTTTGGTAGATCGAGCTTAAGAGAGTTTGCTCATGAGAATGTGGGCATGTGATTTCAATGGTGTCTTTGTGTGAAGGGCGCATCAAATTCTGAAATGTTGAAATTTGCAACAAGAAACAATGAAATTGGAAACCAAAAAGGACAAAAACAAAAATGCACCCACACTGGTGAGGAATTTTGATACACCAGGAATGAGAAACGTGGGGCATCTAATTTATTTTTCCCTTAAATAATTTGGACAATAAATTTTAATTTCATCTCATAACAACTTGTGTCAGTTAACTAAGTCATGATGACTGAGTTAGCTCAAGAAATTTGAGTCAAGGGCCTAAGATGAGGCATGTAGAGGGATTATAATATTTTTTGGGTCGAGTTGCAGTGGGGTGCAAGTGTGAATTAGTTAACTCAATTAAATGAGTTAAAATCAGTTTAACTAGTTCTAACTGAGTGATGAGCTACTGAGAGGTCGACCAGTGAATTAAATTAGATTTAATTCATAATGAGCAATCAATTAGATAACTGATAATTCACTATTAATAGCTTCATGCATGTCACTTCCGAGAAAGACCCAGTTGAGATAGAGGTTAAAGGGAACATAACTATCAATTGTATTTATAAAAAATTACCCGTGTGCAATTATAAAGTCATTGGGATGCCATGATGGATTGCGTAATCAAGGAAGACTAATTTTCCTAATTGGCTAAGTACGAGAACAAGTTTTCCTAGATCAGCGAGACACAATTGGCAGAGTGCTCGAGAATCTCATGAGAGATTAAGCATTGTATTGTTTCATGATTCCTTGACTTGATACAAAATATATATAGAGGGATTTTGAGAAGTTAATTTCCCCAGACACATATTTTCTTGTGCAACTAATAATTTTTTCCTCTTATATGTGATTGTGCGATCGTATTTTGTTTCTGCAAATTGTAGGAAGGATTCAATATCTTGTTTTAGTACATTACAATATTAGATTGAATCTTATTGGTTAGATTTTATACTTGGTATTAGAGCAGGAATTTTTTGTTTGCGAGTTTGCAAATAATATATGAAGATTTTGGTGTAAAATTTTCACAAATAATGCATATTTGGATTACTTGCAAAAAACTACTGAAATGGAAAAAAAAATCGATTGAATCAAAGGTCAGATGAGGGAGATATCGTCGATTAAAAATCAACTCCTTTTTAGAAAATTTTGTAACGACGGGAAAATTACAATGTGCACGAGTCAAGAACCTATAGGAACTTGAGGTACCAGATGTGTTAGTATCTTAATGTCCAGTGATCAAAAATAAACTTTTTAGATTTACTTGGTAGTGGTCCCAGGTCAAAATTTCATGTTTCAAGTCAAGTTTCAAATAAAATTTTGTTCACTAAAATGTTGTCTAGGTCTGAATTCTACTCCCTTCACTCTATTCATGGTCGTCATCATTTCAAGGTCATGTCATCCAATATCACCTAGGGTCTTAGATCAATCACCATATCTCCATCTAGGTCAGGGTCTAGGTCTCTTTTGTTTCACCACCACAAGTCCAATCATGTCATAAAATAAGGCAAACAAGTTGTCATTTTCACCATACATATCATTTACATTGGAATTTAGAAAATATATGGAAATAAGTAAACGAAAATTTTCGTTTCTCAAAGAAGTATGCTACATGGTCAAAAGAGCTCCTCTATCATGCTCACAACTCTCCACAACCATCCAAAGATTGGAAATTTGCTACATTTTTTCCCTTCAAGCTCCAAGAAACCATCAGAAGGGTCAATTCATGTTTTCTCAAGTTTTATAGGCTTCCAAGTGAGTAAGTGATCGTCCTTCACCTTTCATTCAACTCAATTTCTTCAGCAAAAGGTAGATTCCCTCTTCTAGAGTTTTCAGCTACATTTTTGGTTTCATTGATGTTTAGCTTCCTTCAATTGGTAAAACCATAATTTCATGATCTAAAACCCTCATACATCATCCTTACATCAACAATATGCCTTATCAAATCATTACCTATCACTCATACCTCTCATAGCTATCATTTTTACTCAAACCCTAGTTTTCACTAGGTTTTTGCAAGGAAACTAGGAAAACTTTGTGTTTTTAACTTTTGGGCACCTTCCTCATACCCATTTCCAAAACATTCACCTGCATCCTATTTCCAAATCATCACCCTACCTCCTCAATTTTTTGGGGATTTTTCCGTAGCTTCTTTCTACCTCGTTTCTACCCTTAGATCCACCCTACCACCATCCCTTGTTTTCTTAATTCTACACCTTCCCTACCCATCTCATCCAGCTAGGGATTCATCTTGTTAACAAACACCGTGGAGGGAGAAAATAAGATACATAAGGGAGGCCACTATTCTAGGTTTGAGCGATCCAACTTGCAGGAGATTAATGCTTCACAATTCATCAAAAGGTCATTTGTTAGGGTTTATATTGCACATAGGGACAATTTTCTTTAAAATACGTTTCTGAAGTAATGGAGATGAATTTTACAAAAGTGAAAGAGGTTTTTGTCAATCATAGGCCAAATAAAAAAAATCCTTCTGTTTATGCACAGTTGTTATGTTTTGAGAGAAATGCCAAAAATACAGTTGCTCCAGGTCATTTTCTGCACTTTTTCACATGTGTTGTCTTCAAGTCAATGTTTCAGGGGTTTGGTGCAGGGTTTTGATATTCATGATGACTCCATTTTGTAGTAGACATCCTAAGCTTTCCAACCATACCACTCTCAGCCAAAAAATCCTCTGGGAAGGCTTCCAAAGTCCCTCTCACATTAATCGCTACTCTTCTGCTGAGAGTGCACTACGCTTCTGCAAAATATGAGTGATAAACTCAAAAACTGGATTATGAGACAATGGGAAAGTATTTTGGAAAAAGGGAGGAGTTTTTCGTTCATCACATTCCCAACAACAAAAAATTTCTCCATTTTGTAAAACACGTAATGGTTTAAGAAATATTGATCCATATTTAAGCCCTAGTTTTGCAGATTTTGTTTTTAAAAAATCTTGAAATTCTACCTTCACAGAAATGTAGCGCCAAGGCGCTACTATTTTTCTCAGGAAACCTAAATGAAGATTGGACTATATGGTTGGATGAATTTTGATTAGTAAATTCCATATCTGGAACTTTTTTTTCATGAAATGCTCCAATTTTGAAGAAAAATCTAAAAAACCACCATTTTTCTATGCTTCTCCTAGTGTTTTTGACGAGGCGCTACGTTTCTGGAGTGAGGTTGGGAGAATACAAATTTGGAGGCCTTCATGTGGGTATTTTCTCAAAATTCAAGATATTTTGGAAAGTAGACACATAGGGGTAGTTGACCTATCTTTCATATTTGGTTTTGGAGCCCTAAAAGTCCCTCAAAATTACCTCCAAAGTGGCGCTATGCTTATGCAAAATGGCGCTACATTTCTGTCAACGGGCGCTACGCTTCTGCATTAGATTCCCTGAGGACACTTTTCAAGCTATAAAAAGTCATAATTTCTAGGTTTAGATGTCCTTTGAGCTTTCATTGGAGTGACTGAGTTTTTTTTATATTATCATGAGGAGACATATAATTTAATGTGGGAGACACACACTCCTAGTCTTTATCTGAATTTGAGTGAATGTTTTCTATCTTCCCTAGATTCTAGGAGGTGACTCATCTCATGTAATTCTGATGCATTTTGGATGGGATTTTGACCCTATGAGGTTTCATTGTTCATATTTTCTATAAGTATTCCACCTCGAGTCAGTTTAGAGGTTGGATAGTTGTTTTTTGCAGTGGCTCTATTGTACAAGCTTTTGCTAATGAAATCAAGGACAATGTTGCAGACATAGTGTTGAGACTCCTGTGGTATTCTTTTGAGAATTTCTTTTTCTCTATAAAATCATGATTTTTAATGTTATGTTACTCATATTTCACATATATTCTTCTTTATGCTAAGCCTTATCATTTTATTGACATAAAACATGCTTTCCATGCTCTGTTTTTCATAAGATTTCCATGAAATTTTCTATTTTCTTCTCATGAATGAATTCAGTTTATCTCTCATTCTAACTCCCTCTCAGTTCAATCTATACACAATGACAAATTAATCATGCTTCTTAGATTACCTACTTGGCCTTACCCTTACCTCTGCAACTAAACCTTTGAATTCAAACCAAAACCCTAGACCTAGTCTCCTAACTGTCATTTCTTATCAAGCACAAGAAACATAAAAAAAAACCCTATTTACTGAGCTTATATACCTAGCCTAAGATCATTATATGTTCAGCCATTTCATTTACTGCAAAGTGAAATTGAGAGAGCCCTCTCTGGTCCTGGTAGGGCTAGCTACCAGACCTAAAGGTTGGATTGAGGTTGCCTCCTTCAGTTCCATTCTTAGCCTTGGGAAACAAGGGGAGTGATAAAATTTCTGGCACCATTTACGGGGAGCGAAGGTTAAATATTTCCCGGGAAAGAGCGATAAATATTAGCTCTGATTGCTAATGGTGAACAATGGTCAGGCACAAGAAGGTTGTGAATCTTTCACTTGGCGACTCCAGTGTCGAGGAATCCAAAGGTTCAGAGTTTTCATGGTGACTCCACTGTTCAAAAACCAATAGCTTGAAGATTTTCTTGGTGGCTTAAATGTTTTCAAGATGGGTTCAACTACAAGAACGAATTCCATCTATGCTCCTATGGATCGGTCTCATATCCCTGACTTTCCAAATCCTATGCCTCGTGTTGATTAGTTATCTTATCTTCCCATGTTCAAAGATGAAAAGAAAGATGATGCTACTTTGAACTTGATCAAATTTCATATGCATGTACATAGACTTAAAGTTAAGTTTCTCGAGGATTTCTTGATGAAGTTATTTATGGCTACTATGGAAGACAAAGCTAGAACATGGTATGAATGGTTAAGACCAGCTAGCATATGTTCCTTAAAGGATTTTCATATAGTATTTTTTGAGAATTATAAATATCATTATTCATCTTTATTGCTGGTACAAAATCTTTGTGATCATTTTGAGGGGTTCTTTCAATATCTTGAAAGTATTGATGAGGATCTAGAATTTATGGATTATGAGATCATAGGGGCCCTTCATGAATTTTCTTCTCAACAACAAATAAAGGATATTAGCTACCTTTATGCAAAGGATCATTTGCAACACACATCAAGTCCTTATTTTCTTGAAGATGAAACATATCTGCATCCTAACAATCAAGTTATATCCCATGAAGTTAACAAATTTTAGCATCCTTTTCTATCTTTTCATGATCAGGAGTATGAGAGTTATTTCAAACAAGAAAATGAAATAGACAGTCCATTGGTTTATTCATCTTCTGAGTCAATGACTGAGGAACATTAGATTACAAATCCTTTTGAAAATTTTTATTTTCAGCAGCCTGAGAATGCAGCCCAAGATGATGGGATTAAAGGGGTATGTGACACAGAATTGCATCTTTTTGTACCAGTTATCGAAGAGTCTACTAAACTTAATATTTTTCAAATATCTAATGAATATGCTATTTTAGAAACTTTTAATTCAAATTCACATGAAGGATTACTCCTGAATCCATTTTCCAAAACAAAGATACATGTACCTTCATATTTTGAAGATGATATGTTTCAAATTGACCATCATAAGTTGGAGGAAAGTAGTGAAAAAGAAGAGGTTGTTTTAGTACCTCTTGCAGATGATGATCTTCCTCCAGGTTCAGAAAATGAAGAGTCTATTGAATAAGAGGATTTTGTCCTGGATCCTATGGATGTGTACATTTTTGCTTTTGATAATATGGCTACCTCAAATGTAGATTTTCAAGAACAAACTTCCCTTTCTCCTGATATTATTGAAGAACCTATTTCTAGTTTTTTGCAGCCATCTAGGAAGATGAATATTCTTGTATTTATGGATCATGAGCACATGTTCAGTGGAAACTTTGAGTTTCCTATCTTTTATTTCTTTTGCTTTCTTAAGGAGAGGTGAGCAATATTCAAGAAAGTATCCATTTGTTGGATTGGTTGCACTAGAGGGATCATATCGCATGATTGTATATACATTTTCAGTAGGTGGGCAGTTATCATCAGGATTTGAAGCCTGAGTCGAAGGGCCTAATATCTCGATGGTCTGCTACCATAAATAATTTCATTCAGTAGTCAATTTTTTGAGTCAAAGTCGGTTTTTGTTTCAGTTAGTCTTTTAAGTTTGTCGAAGTTATTTTAGTTTCCAGTTTTGACTCCATTTCCAAATGGATGAGGATACCTTATCTACGGTGTTCTTGACACCTCCCGAATGATATTCCATCCCCAACTAGAGCCAATGCTAGTGTCTTCATGTTAAGCGATAAAAAATACTCTTTTCAAATTTACTTGGTTGTTGTCCCAGGTCAAAATTTCATGTTTCAACTCAAGTTTCAAATAAAATTTTGTTCACTAAAACGGTGTCTAATTCTGAATGCTACTCCCTTCACTACATTCATGGTCATCATCATTTCAAGGTAATGGCATCCATGATCACCTAGGGTCTTAGATCAGTCACCACACCTCCATCTAGGTCAGGGTCTAGGTCTCTTTTGTTTTACAACCATAACGTCCAATCATGTCATAAAAGAAGGCGAACAAGATATCATTTTCACCATACCTATCATTTACATTGGGAGTTAGAAAATATATGAAAATAAGTAAAGGAAAATTGTATTTTGTCAAAAAAGTATGCTACATGGTCAAAAGAGCTCCTCTCTCATGCTCACAACTCTCCACAACCATCCAAAGATTGGCAATTTTCTATGTTTTTTACTTTCAAGCTCCAAGAAACCATCAGAAGGGTCAGTTCAACATTACTCAAGTTTCAGAGGCTTCCAAGTTTGTAAGTGATCATCCCTCACCTTTCATTTAAATCAATTTCTTCAACAAAAGGTGGATTCCCTCTTTTAGGGTTTTCAACTAAATTTTTGGTTTCATTGATGTTTAGTTTGCTTCAATTGGTAAAACCCTAATTTCATCATCTAAAACTAATCCTAATTTATCCAGGAATGCAAAAGAATACACATATAATCATAAATACAAATATGCAGTGGAAACAACACTTCATTTCATTAATATCGAATAATTGAAATTTGTTTACAGACAAAATGGAAATAAACTAGTTAGGGCATTGGTAACTTATCTCTCAGAAGATACGTGGCGGCTACAAGCCTCTAAAATCTGTGTTACAATCAGGCTCAAGGCCTATATATTATTGAGAAACAATAGAAAACCCTAAAAATCCAAAAAACTAACCCTAGGAGATGAAACGATAGAATATGGGCCCCGTCGGGGTAAATTGGTACATAAATTTCCTAGGGTCGTAACTTTGGCATACTGTCTTCATTTGACGCACATGATACATCATTTGAAAGATCAATCTGAGGACTACAATTGATGAAAAAAAATACTAAGCCTAGAACAAAATCAAATTTTCTAGATGTTTGATGCCCAAAAAACATCGTTTAAGGCCTCAAAACGGCTCTAGAAGTTCAGGACTCGAAAAACTGCCAAAAATAGTAAATTGTGCTAAAATTAAGGAAAATGAAAACCTGAAAGAAACAATGGTGGGGGTCCAAGTGGAATAGGCGGGTAGACACCAATATCCACCTGGATCATTCCTCTCCCCTTAGGAAGAAATGGTCCCCATTTCATTGAGTTCCTCCATAAGATGATGAAACTTCTGTTGATCTTGGTCCCTGGTGAAGGAGTTGGCCTGATTTGACAACTTGATATAGTTGGATCCTCTGCTGGCCGGTGTTCTTGATCTGTGTGTCCATAATCCGATCGGTTGTGGCTTGTTCCATGTAGTCTGGGTTTAAGTACTCTGTTGGTGTGAGTTGTTCTTCCATGTCGGATGTGTCCAGTAAAGGTGGAAAGTAGGGTAGAAGGCGGCTGACATTGAACATTGGGCGCAGACAAAGGAATGGTGGAATACTGAGCTCGAAGGAATTGTCACATATATCCTTAGTGATGGTGTATGGCCCATCTGGGAGCGGGAGAAGCTTGCGGTGGGGTCCAGTGAGGCGCTCCTTCTACAAATGTAGCCACACTTTGTCACCCACCTGGAAGTTGTGTTGCACCCAATGCTGATCATGTCGCTGCTTGTATTTATTGGCTATGTCCAATATGTCATGAACATGTTGGTGAATGTGTTGAAAGCACTCAATGAATTTGTTCGCCTTGGCAGCTTTAGATTGGACATGAGCCGAATCATCCTGAGTAGCTGCAAATGGCATCGCTACGCCAATGGGACATAGTGGTTGGAATCCTAAGGCCACCTAAAAGGGGCTATGGTCAGTTGAGCTGTGGAGGGCCCGATTACAACTATGTTGTAAATAAGGGAGGCTCTCATCCCAAGTGCGTGGATGTTTTCAGCTGTACATGCGTAGAATGTGTACGATCATCCTATTGACGACCTATGTCTGGCCATCAGTTTGGGGATGGAAAGTTGAGGACTTAGTGAGCTTGGTGTCCAGCATTGACCAGAGGATGGATTAAAATGTACTGAGGAACCTACTGTCCCGATTTGAGATGACAGATTGTGGGATTCCAAAGTGTACCCACACTCGTTCAAAGAATATTTTAGTAGCGGCTTTTGTTGTGATATTCTTCTTGCAAGCCTCCATAATGGCCATCTTCGAGAATCTGTCGACGACCATGAAAACATAGTCATTTCCATGCTTATTAGAAGGAAGGCCCGACATGTAATCCATGGAGATGGATTCCCAAGGTCGACTAGGGGTAGGAAGCAGAGTATAGAGGCCTTACTTCTTGATGGTCAATTTTTAGATGGCACAGGTAGCATAAGATCTGGTGTACTTCCTGACATCCTGTCGAAGGTTTGGCCAATAGAAATACTTCTACAGTACTGCCACTATTTTCTTAACCTCGAAATGCCCAGCGAACTGACTGTAGTGCACTTCCCAAATCATCTTGGCACGCTCGCTTGAAGGAACATTAAGGTGCCCTAGGTGACATAGCAGTGCATCCTAGAGGTGAAAATTTGGAACTCGATTACCCTTCAAGAGCGTCTTGTATGTGTGGTCGAATTCTGGATCGCTCTTGTAGAGAATTAGTGAATCAGAAGTCACGTGCCCACAAGGGTTGAGCACGATGGTTATCGCCATGATCGGTGGTCAGTTGAGGCAGTCTACAACATTATTAGTGCCACCCTTCTTATACTTGATGTTCAAATTAAACTGTTGCATATATGTGGACCACTTCTGATGGAGATCATTCTGAAACTTCCCTTGTGTCTGTATGAATTGCAGGGGTTGGTGGTATGTGTGGATGATCGCTTCCTTCCCAAGTAATGCTTCCATTTTCAACGAGCCTGCACAATGGAATACTTTTGGACTGTGTCGGATAGTGTCTCACTGTGATATGCCATTGGATGCCCCTGTTGAGTAATAACTGCCCCGATAGCATAGTCAGAGGCATCTGTCTCGATCTCAAATGGTTGTTACAAGTATGGTAATGTGAGAACTGGGGCACAACAGAGGCAATGTTTCAATTCTACGAATGCCTTCTGTTGAGATTCCGACCAAAATAATTTTACTTTCGCTCCACCCTTGGTGACTTGACTCAAGGGCTAAGTGATATGAGAGAATCCCAATACGAACCTGTGGTAGAAATTAGTAGGACCCAAAAAGCGTGGTTGGGACTGGGCAATCCCGAATGACTTGGATTTTGGTTGGATCCACATGCACCCCCTGCTCATTAATAATGTATCCCAGATACTGAACCTGGGTCATGCCAAAAGTGCACTTCTCCAAATTGGCACACAACTTGTGTTTTTGCAGTGTTTAGAGGACCTGACAGATGTGTTGGAGGTGCTCTTCCCAATTCTAGCTGAAGATCAGGATGTCATCCAAGTAAACTGCTACAAATGAGTTGGTGAATGGTCGTAAGATGTCATCCATCAGCCTCATGAAGGTTGCGGGAGCATTCATCAACCCGAAAGGCATGACCAACCATTCGAAAAGTCCCTCCTTGCCTTTGAAGGCAGTCTTCCACACATCGGACGGTTCTATTGGTACTTGGTGATACCTGGACTTCAAGTCGATCTTGCTGAATTATTTTGCCCCTTTGAGTTGGTCCAAAAGTTCATCAATGCTTGGAATTGGGTACATAGACAAGAACGAAATTTTGGTTGACGTTACCCTGCATTGTAAATGCCTCTCTGGGCACTTGAATTAGGTTTATTTCAATGTTAAAGTGAATATTATGTGTCATCTTGGGCAATTAAACTAATTTTCATGCACACATGTTTTAGAGATAAACAAACACGACATTAATAAATACCAATGAAAGAAAAACACACCTTAAACCCTTACCCGAGTCTTCCTTTGTTGGCAATTTGGGATTTTTGTCACAAGATATCTCCTCTTCTTTGGAAAGAGGAAATAAAAAAGCTTTTATATGTTTCTAAATGGAGTACTCTTCACCTATGTCCTTCTCCATTACGTTGTGTGATACAAATGCCAATTTTCTTATTTGCGGCTATGGCATTCTTCTTTTATACATGCGAGCCTTGACTATGCCATGAAATCCTCCAAAATATTCTTAAAGGATGGGAGCTCCTCTTCATGCATGAAGCTAGTGGAATATGACAAGTTATCCAAAATTCATTCAAATATGTGATTTTTGCCTTGGAAAATGTGAAAGGTACCCTCGGTGGAGAAACATGCATAAATATTTGTTGCTAAGTGCCTTAAACGTGAGAGGTTTCCACTTGTCAATTGTGCCTCTTGTTGATGATGAAACCGACACCCTAGTTGTGTAAGGCTCACAAAGTGTCATTTTGCATCAACTCAAGGTTGTTTCCATTGTCACCTTAGCAATGAATCCTCTCACTTTAGATTAATTATTGAATCTTAGGGGTGTCCCAAAGCACAAATTTATGGGGTGCTCTTTTATGTGACTAGATCACAAGCATTGAAAACCATCTTTACATTGTATGGTTCAACATCTTGATGATCCCTGTCCTATTGACCACAACTTTTGTATTCATTATTTCTTTCATCACAACACCTAAAATAAATATTGATGGAGTTCATAAGCCTATTTCTAGTTGTGATAAGGGGATTAGGGTCTCCCTCATCACAACCCATAACCCCTAATGTGTTTACTCCCTTAGCCAAAGGGGGCCAAGGGTGTAATTGTAGGGGCACTGAGACCAAATTTGGGGGTTCATAACATTAGGAAAAGTGGAATGACATAACCAAAATGGTCATGGGGGGGTATCTTATGGTGTATTGAATGAGGCAAGGGGACAAAAAGGTAGCATGTATGGGTAGAAGTCAGAGGTGCAAGCATGGTTTAGTAATATCTATAATCCTAGCATTAGAGAATGAGATGAGGGCTTAGGGCCTGGGGGACCTAGAGGGAAGGTAATGAGAAAAATTGATATGGGAACCCCCAACACTGGTGATAAGGGGATTAGGAGTCCAATTATCATAAAACATAAGCCCTTAACCCATAACCACTAAATCCCCTATCCCCTTAACCCCCAATTCATAATCCCTTAACCCCTGCACCCATAACTCATAACCCATAAACCCCTTGACTCATTAAATCTTAAGATATTAACCACTAACATATAATCCAAGAACCTCCTAAGCCATAATTCCTTATCCTCTTAACCTGTGACCCTTAACCTCTAAGCCTTCACCCCTAAACACCTTAACTACTAACCCCTTAACCACTAACACATAAATCCCCTAAATCTTAAGTCCTTAAATGCTAAATCCTATGACCCTAAATCCCTTGGCCCTTAACCCTTGACCTTTGAAGCCCTTAACCACTAAGTATCCAAGGCCGTAAAACAACACCCCAAACCAAAAATTTGACCTCCGAGGATAATCCTTCATCTCTAATTGAGCATATTAGAAACATTTGGTTATGAGATAACTAGGTACTAGTTATGAGGGCATGTGTTTTGTGGGTAATGCTGACCTCTGGTGGGTGTTCATAACCTGGAAGGTGGCTAGATACAAGGAGTTTGGTTTTAGAGCATGCAATACTTAAACCATGAAATTCAATTTACGTATTTATTATGATTGAATTCACATATGTCTGTAAGCTACAAAAAAAATTGGGATGACTCGCATGGATACAATATGTTTAGTTCCACTAAATTAAATGTTGAAAAACAATAATTTGGGATTTTTATTAAAACATTACTGGTTGAATCAACTTGTTTTTCAATGGTTTCTGTGGGTTTGTGGCTTTAGCATCAAGAATTTTAGGTCTATTATCTTTTGTTGTTGTTATACATACTTTGAATTTTTATTGGTAACATATACACAATGAGCATATTAACAAAAAGGGTAGGGTAGCAATCGTCAGGGCAGGTCACTAAGCTAGAGGGGTAGAAGCTAATTTCCCTGAAGGATCCAAAATCAATTATTAAAGTAGGGTTGATAAACAAGTAGATGGATACTATCTTAGGCAACTAGAGTTCTCAAGGAGAGATGCGTTAAGAGGATAGTTTGAAAATGACATGCACGACTTACAACTTGCCTAGGAGATGAAAAAAAAATGTCAGTAGGCATACAAAGTAGCTAATTTGGTCAACAACTGAACAATTATGTAGCATTGATAGCCAATTGTGAAGACATTTTGATTCTAGAGCATGGCCCCAATTAAGCTGCTTAAATGCTCTCTTTCTAAAATTAAGACCATTCCTTCTATAAACATTACAGATGTATATACTTAAGCTAGACCACAGATTAAAATAAGCCTCTCTATCTTTGGGGCTCTAACAGTGAGGAATAAAGAATAAATTCTTGTCATTTTGGCTCAACCATGTTGAAGTCCCTGCAAATCAACCAGTTGGCCTCTGATAGATTTTCAATTATTCAATGGCGAAAAATTGCACATTCCAAAGCATCATTTGGAGCATAGATGTTGGAAACCCCTAATATATATCCAATGTCCATAAAGTTGTAACAAAACATTGGAAAATATTAATTTTCATAGAAATGCGCTATGTGGTCTTGGCTAAGATGTCTTTTCTAGGTTTATGGTAGAGAAATTTTCATATGGGACAAGCTAGCCTTTCTAGGAAATGTTAGAGATATACTGACAACCTGGGGATTCTTCTAGATCAGAGAATTAACTCAACATATTTCTCAATTGAAAATTTTCAATATAGTGAGAAAACAATCCCATAGTGTTTTGACAAAGCTCAAGGTCGTGCCTTCCCAATAACTATGTAGGTTGAGGCCTCCTTAAATATGAATATGAAAAAAAAAACTTTGGATTATTTTAAATTCAAATATTATTATGCTAGCCATACAACTCCCATTAATCTCCAACTTGAGTCTAAATTGTACTTTTAGAGGGGATTTCATCCTGAAAATGACCTGCCAAGGCATGTTGACTATAGTCAAAACAAGCTTCTATATATTCATTGACATAATTTAAAACAAGTGGGTCGGGAACATGAACGGAGTTGTGATTTTTTGAGGAAATTTTGGTCAAAACCTTTTCTCTTTCTTCGATGATATTATCCTCTTTAGCAATTGGAGTATGAGCAAATTCCAAAACATGGGAAACATCTTGAGGTCTTTGCTTAACTGGAGGGAAAGGTTAGCAAAGTAGGATGAAGAACTAAATGCATGGAAACAAATGTCAAGATCTAAAGCATGTAAGAATAAAGAATCATTAGTAGAGAAAATAAGAGGACATGATACCATGCCTTTAGCCTACATTTTTAACTAAGCTCGATTCACTATTTCTAGTTTTAATTTGATGAAGATTAAGAAAAGAAATAAAATCTAAACCAACATTTAAACTTTCTCTTTTGTTTTTTTTTATTTTTTGAGTTCATCCATAACCAAGGTCATAACGGGATCATATTATTTTTTGGGAATGGGAGCATGGGGTGGGTGGGCAGGGGGAGGAGGGAGCTAGATTCTGGTGAGGAAAATTTTCAAACACTACTCTAAAAAATCCCTTAGGGACAATTTTTGAAACACCCCATGAAATTCATGAAAATTTAAACTTTTAAGGGGTGTTTTTTAACAACTTCCTCTTAGATACTTAGAGATAGTGGTCAAAAGGTAGTCAGGGGAGACACTTATAAATAGTGGTGAAAAGGTAGTCAGGGGAGACACTTATAGATAGTGGTCAAACATATGGCATGCATAACACCTCTCTTGTGCACACACACATGTCTAGATGAATCCCACCTTTGTCCTTTAGGCTTGCTAATGAAATGTTTTCTCACCAATTTAAGGTAGCCTCATAGACACCTATAATAAATTATTGAATGCAAAACAGATACAACAACCCTTACATAAATATATGATCCAAATTCAACTTTCATGTCTCTAGTAACTAGTAATTTTTATTCTAAAATCTAAAAAAAATAAAACAAATAATAAAAACTAATAATTTTCTCACCATTAACAAAATTTCATTCTCATAAAAACTTAATTCAACATCTTAAAATTTGAAATTATTTGGAAATAAAGTTCCATTTTTACATACAACACATTAATTCCATAAAAAATAAAAGTTCCATTTTTGCATACAACACATTAGTTCCATAAAAAAGAAAAGTTCCATTTTTGTTCCATAAAAGAGAAACACACCTTATGTGAAAATAATTTTATCAAAATTCATTCATGTACTTTGCCATTTCTTGCAATAATGATAAGAATATTACTTATCATTTATGGTCGTTGTCATTGTTTTTATGTCAATATTGAGTTTTAGCTCTCAAATTATTCGGACCAGGACCAGGGCCATTTCAGCTAGATTCGATATCCCTCCTTTCCCATGTCTTTCAATACTGGAACGACAGGGCCATTCGTTGCTACTAACGATAATAAGCAGCACCCAACGCCCCTTTTCAATGCTGGGACTAGGGCCATTCATTGTTATTAACAATAATAAGCGGCGCCCAACGCCCCCTTTTCATTTTCTATTCAGAGCACCTCTTTCGCATTCTCTTTGGCTCGACAACTCGATAGCGCGATGGATACCAAAAACTGGAGGATACCAACAACGGGAAGAACGAGGATTCCAGATAGAAGAATATCGTCAATAAGATGTACTCAATCGACTCTGAACACTTATATTTTTGGTTTTTGTTTGTGTTTTTAATTTGGCTCATTGTGGATGTTCCGATTTCCATTTGAATTTATTGAATTTATTGATTGATGATAGTTTAGGCCACCAGTGAATCCATAAAATTTATGTATGATTGAAGAATTTCAAATCATGTTTAGGAGAGGAGGGATTATGTTCTGGTCGGATTTAATAATCCAATACGACTTGGTCTCACTCTGCGTTGAAAAATATCTCTTCTTCACCCTCACTCTCACTCACATCTTCCAATAGGGTTTTCAAAGCCTCAGGTAGATTCTCCCCCAGCAGGGCCTAAGACCCTAAAATATGACTAAATGCCCTAGCGGTATGATACCACTGCTCCTTCTCTGTCCCAATTCCCAGCCCGCGCCGACAGTTTCCGAGAAGGAAGATTATCCGAACAAAGTAAATTTAGATGAGTACATCGAAGATTTTCTTTTTCCAATCTCCAATTTCTTGATCGGGTTCATCATTGATTGGCATTATTGCCTCCCTAATTTTGTTTAGCATGACACTGTAATGAACCCAAGCGAGTATAAGTGAAATAAGGAATTATATGTAAGATAATAAAATCAATAGTGAGGTAGTAGTAATAGAGAATGAATTTCATCATGGATGTTCTGTTTTTGTGTTACCCAAGAATAAGACAATATAGAGTGGCCTGCAATTAGGATTACGAGGAACTGTCTGTCATTAAGGTTGAAATGAAGGTCTATGCCACTGTGGTGGGTGACACAGGTGGCTTTCCTTCCCGAGTGGTCGGTTCTTCATTTACCAACGGAAAGCATGGGAGATTGTATCAAGATCCTTGATGCTTAAAGAGTCCCTAAAAAGGTTTATAAAGAAGGTCACCCTAAAAACCAAACTGGGTCTAACTGGATGGATCAACGGGGTGGGGGCGGTACCGATGGAGACGGAGCGGTACCGATCGAAGTATCCCCTCGCCCTCCTGCTTTCGGGTGAGTGGTTCGTTTCCTCACCCCTCGTTTGATCAAGCAGGTAGTGCCCTACCTGGCAGGAGCACAGTCCAAACGCTTCGCTCCCATCATCTTCAACAGCTGCCATCCTTTTTTTCTAAACCTTATGGAGGCCATTCAAAGCACTGATCCCGCAGACTTTCGAAATTTCAACTTGGTAATCTGGCAGTTGAAGGACTGTGAACGTTGAGCAGGAGATGAAAATGAAACATTAATTAGACGTTATGCATCAGAGAAGGTTAGAGAGGCATGCATCAGTGTTTTTAGCAGACACTCTGAAAATGTTTTCCAAGCGCTTGTACTCCATTATATGAATGCGCAGACTAAAGAAATTGTGCCTGTCATCAAGTATATACACGGACTCTTGTAAGAGTACACCACCCCTTTCCCTGCCAATTCCGGGTCATATTCGATTTTCAAGACATTCGGTAGAGGCGTATTTTGCTTGAAGTATTATGAGTTATTAGTTAAATCGTTCTATGCTTGGTATTTGACAAAGAAGTTAAAAAAACATTGACTACAATGTTCAAATGGTTTTGAAATTTTCTGTTCCGTTGGACTGTCAACGTTGGGCAGGGATTAAAATGAAGAATTAATTACACGGTTGCATCAGAGCAAGTGAGAGAGACATGCATCAGTTTGTTTTTCTGACAGCCTGAAGGTGGTTTCCAACCGCATAAGAATCCCTCCCTTCAAATACAATGTCGTAAAGCAGTAATCCCAGCCAGTACCTAAACCAGAATATCCTATCAAGGCCTTATGATTGATTGTGTATTCGAAGCCTGGACATTTCACCCTTTCTTTGGCTTTAACTCATATATTTTGATGTGAAGTATGTATTTTAATCAGGTGGTATTGCTTCTATTGCTGGGTGAGTGCAATCTGTTGTGTCCCGGTGGTCTTCCTTCACACAACACAACTAAACTAACATTGTTGGCAGCAACCCAATGTATATGATGCATTGATTCAGCAGGGTAATTGCGTAAGTAAATCCGGGTAAGATAAAAGAAATTGCTAGTAAAAGGCGGGGTCTAACAAATGGGTAAATCGTGCTTGTGGCAACAATCGAAGCGGTGGGCCTGAGACAGTACTGGCAGGTAATAACATTAAAATTCAAGTTAGGTCAGCAAGAAAAGCAATATCTTTTGTATGGCCAGCACCTCAGCCTTCCTTATGGGTCATAGGTAATTGCCATATGGGTTTGGTGTCGTCGGGTCATAGATAATTGCCATATACCCACAGACGGCCAAAGCCTAGCAATCTAATATACAACCAGCTCAACAATTTGGTCTCCAATTAACTCAACAATATATCATACAACAATCTTAACCCTCTCTTCTACAACCTGTTCAACAATCTCGACTCCAACAAGCTCAACAATCTATTGTACAACAAGAATCTCATACTTCCCTTTAGTTGTTGAGAATTTGACTTCATCTAAGCATAGATTAAAGATACATTTGGATATTCTTCTAATATTTCAGATTAATAAAAATGTTATGTCCCCTTATATGGGTTAACTGTGGGTTTTCCAGCATCAATGGAGTTGTCAGTTCAAACTGGACAATCATTTGTTGTTGATGGGAAGGAAAAGGTTTATCAAAGGGTAAGATAGTTCACATTCTAATTTTTCTTCAAATTTACAATTTTCTGGGATGTCCTTTGCATTGGTCGCTATATATGTATCTCCATTCTTTCACAATGATCAGTCTTTTATATGTTAGCCTAAGTGGTCTTTCTCTAAAGAGTATTGGAGTTTAGTCTAATTGGGAAATATGCCATGTCATATCTACCATTTAATTGTTCACAATTATGAATCAATACAACAACCCATTAATAGATTCCTTGACATACCTATACTATATGCCTTTTTTTCCCTCTATTTCAATCTTAAATACCTTGATAAATATTTTTTTCAAAAAATGAATATTGTATTTCTTTGTTAAGCAATAATGACTACAATAATAACTTTGCACTATCAAGCCAAACTATGATTATATAGAATTCTCTTCCCTACATAAGCGAGGGGAACCAACATATCCAATTAGCTCTCAAGGGTCTAGAGAGTCTATGTAGATTCTCTTGAGATTGGAAGCTTTGACAAATCTTTGGTGTCTCAGGAACAAAAAAAGTGATAGAAATTGTTAAGTTCTTATTGCAGCTACAAAACTTGAAGGAGATGTATTATCAAAAGATAAAAGAATTATTTATAAAGGTTTCAGTGAAATTTCAATAGGTGTGTTCCTTTCCTTCCTTAGTTCTAACTTCTAGCTGCTTTTACTTTTGTCAAATTTATAGAATAACATGGTGGAATTATGAATATATTACAAGTGAGATATGGAAACTTCAAAGCATAGAGTGAAGTATTCTTATGATATTGCAAGAATAGGTTGGGGTTATTTTGGCAATGCAATCCATGTAGCCACCATTAACGACAATAAAACAAAATTCAACTTTTCATGTATACAAAATTAATATCAATGGTTATGACAGTTTGGTATTTTAGTTAATTTTGGCCTAAATGCTCATAAAATTGTTGTTTTATTAGCCCATGGCACCTGAGCAATCTGAAAAGCTTAAGCACTGCATACAAACATTGCAATGTATGATGCAATATCTTAAAGTATTGAAAATCAACATTCCATTAGGGTTTAAAGAGGATAAGGTTGATTCTTTGGAGAAGCAAATTCATGCCATTCTGAACTCATTTAAGTAGATAAAATCTTCTCCACAACAACAGGTCCAACAATAACTTTCAAATCAGACTGTCATCCAAGTGCAATTTATGCAGAAGCAACCACAAACTATGTTATCTCAAATGCAGGAATAAGAAAAGCATGTTAATCAACTCCAACCTTTTATTACTTCAATGCAATCAAACATTGTGACACCCATTCAACATGGTTCCATGCCTTTACAGCAACCTGGTGTACAAACATCACAAAAAAATGTTCGTAATACAATGCAGTCTGTTGCCAATATAAGTTTAATGCAAGGAACTAGTGTAGCTACCTTATAGCAGAGTTCAGTAAACCATCTTCAAAATAATAATATTACTTCTCTTCAACAGAATAATTCTCCTTTTTAGCAGAATAGTATTAACTCCATACAGCAGAATGGGATCAATCCTTTATAGCAAAATAATATAAATACCCTGCAACATCACCACCATGCTCTGAAGCAGCAAGAAATGCTACAAGCACAAGTAAAGATGTAGCAGCAACGGCATATTCAACACCCCCTACTACTACAGCAGCAACAAATCTAGCAACAACAGTAACAGAAGCAGCAATAAGTTGTTCAATTACAGGTACAGTTTCAGGAACAACAAATGCCACACCTTCAACAAATTAATCACTTGAATATTGACTCAAGGACAAAGTAGTCTTCTATTAAACAAGAATTTATGCCGCAACGCCATCAGTTAAGTCAACATTTAGTTTATGAACAACAGTAGCAGCAGCTTAAGACAGGACTGGTACTTTCTGTTTCTTCACCTCAACTTCTCCAGGTTATTTCCCCACATGTTTTTCAACATTCCTCTCCACAGATAGATCAACAAAGTACAATATTGTCTTCACTTCAGGTTTCCAAAGTTGTAACTCTCGTGCATCCTGCAACCTTGCCATTTATGGCCCCCTCACCCCTCTACTCTCCCACTTCCTTCACCTCACATAGAAGATTCTACGAAGCAATCTTATGCCATTTCCTCAATTTAAAATGCTGGAAATGCTCAGGGATTTCAGCATCCCACTCCTATACGAAAACAAGTTGAATCTCTAGTTATTCGAACACCTGGAATTTCTACCTCACCACTATTAGTTGACTTTCTTCGTAGCCCAGCTCAGAATAATATCAACCAGGATGGAAATCAAATTGTTTTACCTGTTGTTTCTTTAATTTCAAATGCTAGAAATGATGAGGGATTTCAGCAACCTACTCCTATACGAAAACATGTTGAATCTTTAGATATTGGCAGACCTAGAATTTCTACCTCACCACTATTAGCTGACTTTCCTCCTAGCCTAGCTTAGATTACTATCAACCAGGATTGACACCAAAATGTTTCACCTCGACCCCTAACAGAATACAAATCAAGCACAACTGAACCCCCCTTGGAGCGCTTGGTAAAAGTGGTATGCAAATTTCAAACTCTCTTTGTTGGTTTATTTCCCTTTGAGTTTTTCCCAATATTTCAACAAATTGGTCATGAAAAGTCTATTTTTTTTTAGTTGCTACTGATACATTAATAGTGCAGTACAGTTTATGTTTACATCCTTTTGTGTTTGTATAGAAAAACAGGCAATGTTCCTTTCAATATATCAAAAGATGGAATTCATTGTTTCATTGTTGATGTAATAGACATGCAACCAATATTATAAATTTCATGCCATCATTATTGATATTACTATTATGGTAATTCAGTACAGTTTCTATTAGATGCTGTAATGGGAATCCTGGGGTTTATGTTTTGTGGGCAGCGATATCCGCCATCAAGTCACATTATAATGCATATTTTTTCCCAAAGACAATTATCATTCATTGCAAGAAATTAGGTAAAAGGCAATGCATAAATTATCCAAGGATGTAAAGGAACAATAAGTTAAAAACTTAAAACTACTGCTATTGCTCGGGCTATTGAGCCATATGTTTGAACGGTCACTGTTACTATTAAAATTTGTCTAACAAGTAATTTATATAGTAGGAGCATAGAGCTAGGGGTTGGTTAGAAAACCTGCAGGAGCTTTACTTTAACTTATTACATTACAAGTCCCAGGGATGATTATACTATTGTTTTCTTTTGAAGAATTGTCTTGGAGTTGAATTCACCATCTCTGTGTTACATACTATAGGATGATTGCTAGTGATTGCACTGTGCATTTGAAACTAAGAAAATAGTGATGAAGGAATGACATTGGGAGTCTTAATTGTAACAAATTACAATAATTATGGTCGAACAGCCCTTCGAAATGTACCCTATCCTATATGGAGGATTGATCATGTATATTTTTTAGTTCCTTCTTTTCCAGTTTATGTGTTGATGGAATGGTATTCAAGGAAGGGAGTCCTAATATGGAAAATAATCCCATCGTAGTGACATTCCACTGAATAAATAGCTTTTATTTAGGATCTTAGCAATCTAAATATTATACTCTATCAGTTGTCAATCACCAGCAAAACTAACAGAGGAAGTGTTAGACTCCCTTGTTACTCTTCCAATTCACCATCTCTGTGTTACACACTGGAGGATGAGCTGTTGATCATTTGATTATGCACATTGCATATGCACAGTAGAAAATCGTGATCAAGGAATGGCATTGGGAGTCTGTATTGTAAGTTGTAACAAATTACAATAATCCTGGTTGAATAGCCCTGCGTAATGTACCCCATTCTATTTAGAGGATTGGTTATGTCTGCCTTTTAGTTCCTTCTTTTCAGTTTATTTGTTGGTGAATTAGCATTCAATGAAGGGAGTACTAATATGGAAAAAATATCCCTTCATAAGGGCATTCCACTATAGTCAGATCTCAATTGGGACCTGAGCAATCTAAATATGAGAGACTTGATTGGTTCTGTGTCACCAGCAAAAGTAACATATAGTGTCAGTCTCTCTTATTATTATACTAGAATTGAAGAATCTCAGAATGTGATATTGACTATTATGAGCATTATAATCTGCTTTTGATCGATTTTGTTAGGTTTGGCTAATTGCCAATTTTCCATCCCTGGTGCTAAGTAACTTTATGAAATACTTGAACTAAAACTAGAACTATATTAGGCTGGCATGCTTGGACCACTTTTTCTAGTTAAGGTTTGCACTTACACAATATAAACATAGTCATAATATTTAGTGTGAATACTGCGAAAATTGACTATTAACTAATATTTGGTTTCATGTTGAGATGTATATATCATGTAAGGTTGTTTTATGTTATGCTTTGTTCTGAATTACACAGATCAATTCAATCTCCCCACAGGCCTTGAGTTTGGCTGTGAATGACATAGGACTAGTGGTAAGATTGATAGATAGGATTGTAGGATCTGCACTAGGTGATGATTGCAAGGCTGTTGTTGGAGAAGATTTAGTTGCTATGGTAAAATTCCATTTGCAAGCGAGAAATCCAATATTACAGGATGGCAATTATGTGACAAAAAGAATGATTATTTCCATGCCTCTCAGCACTGTAGCTTTAGGTGATGGTGTGACCAAAAGTCTTCAACAACTTAATAAGGTAGTCTCTAGAAATGGAATCTACAACAACTTCTAATATCAAGAGGCTGAGATTGGAGATATGCTATTTATTCACTTGTTTCTAATGTACTACTATAGTTTTCATGTGTGTTTGTGTTTATTAACTTGTGTTTGCTATTAGTCCATGTCATCCCGTACTTGTGCATTTTGCACTCACTAGCCATGCAAGTTTATATATTTTTACCAAATATGTGCATCCTATTTCAATTTTTATGTATCTCTTAGATCATTGTTTTCTTAATCTATGTTATTCGTCATCTTTATTTTTTTTGTATGCAGTGTCATTTGAACCTTTGGAGTCTTTAAACTAGTGTAGAATGACTTAGCTAAGACTCATGAGTCTTGCGGAGTCTTGGATGGGGTGAATACTCACCTAAGACCAGCCCACAAAAGTATCCACTTGCTAGATTCATGGAAAACTTCTGATGCTTGGCAAGACTCACCGCAAAATTGCCAACGACCATACTCACCACAAACTTGCAATATTTTTTGTGCATAGAATTTATTGTGTTTTAAGGGTTTCTTGTCTTTGCTGAGCATTTCCCAAGTCATTGGGTCTCGTGAAGTCCCAGGGAAGCCAAGTCTTTGCTGATTCCACGACATTGGTGTAAATAGCTGAAATCATTTTTTTTGTTCCATTTCTTCAAGGCATCTGTAGGTGTGAGCTTGTGGTTTCTTTTCTAACAGGTGATTCTTTTTTACCACATCACCTGATTGCAATTTATTGATGTGTCTATCATCATTTTAACTTCTTCTAATGCAAGTCAAGCTAACCTGTTTTTCTATGTTCAAGCATCTTTGACACCATCCCTGAGCCCCTGCCACAAGATTCTCTCTCTTTCATCTTTGCAACATTCATAAATGGATGCTTGGGAAATATCATTTTAGTCCCATTACACTAAACAATAAAGAGATAGGGTGGTTGAGATGATGCCATACTTTAATGAGGTTCAATCAAACTTGAAACCATGTGCAAATTTGAGATGTTGTTCAAGGTTTCTTGTTCCTCTATGTCAAGTATATCTTGCAGAGGCTATGACAATGAGGGGGGTTAACTTGGAGTCCACAATCTCTATTCTTTTTTTTGAATAAATAATTGCCTTTGACGATACTTGGTTTAGTGAACATGATCTCTTGTGGGTGACTTAGTCTAAATTGATCACTTATCCACTTTATTGTATTTTATTGGAGAATTGGCCAATTTTGATCACTCTTCCCACAACTTTGTACTTTATATATGAGCGTAGTCTTCAGTGTAGGAAAACCACACCTACGCTTCCTATGTTTTATATATATATTTGGCTTCCTCAACAGGTGTACAGTTCTGGAATACTCTTATCATACTCAACTACTTTATTACTCATGAATCTGTGTATATTCTTGCATTGTTGGTTTTTTGCTTATATCAATTGTGTTTTTGTCAAATTTTTATTTATTGAACAACTGCATCTTCGGGTGTGAACAATTGCAGGAGAATGTTTTGTACCATTGGATATAAATGGTAGTCGATGTGATGTATATGAGTGTTCAGAGTTTTCTAAGGGCGGCATGGAATTTGTTGCACTGAGTATATGGTTCGACCTCAAACATTGCCATTATATTTCCTGTTGATGTCTCTCTATCATCAATTAGAAATTGCATGATTAAGGTATGATTTAAATGCTTTTTGTTAATTGAATATCTTTCTTGCCTCCAGAACTTGCATAACTTCATCATCTTTGTTTCATTTAAGTTCATTTTCTTGTTTTTGGAACAATAAAGGTCTTGATTGTAACGGGTCTTCATCCGAAGGGTTTACATTATGAATCAAAATGAGAAATGAAAATGGTTGCTCCCATTGATTTTTCCCTAGTTTTGTTGTGCTAAATTAGGCTAACTAGAAACAAAAGCACTGATTGTTCCCCAATATGAAAATAAATTGTATTTTTATGGTTAACATCCACATTTACAGTGAGGACTGGACTCATGGTCCAAAAAACAAAATTTGTGATATTTTAATCCACCAAAAGCTCAAAATGGGCAAAGGTAAACACAAAATTAGAGAGATTCTTTAGTCTAGTACTTGTTTGGTGAATCTTGGTGGTGCTTCTGTTTGATACGTGTGTGGATGGCTCAAAATGGTCAAAGGTAAACACAACATTAGAGAGATTTTTTGGTCTAGTACTCTATTTTTTTGGTGAACCTTTGTGGTGCTTTTGGTTCATCCGTCTACTGTGTGTGGATGGCTCAAAATAGGCAAAGGTAAACATAAAATTACAGAGATTCTTTAGTCTAGTACTCTACTTTTTTGGTGAATCTTGGTGGTTCTTATGGTTGATCCATCTGTTGTGTGTGCATGGCTCTTTCTTTTTCTCATGCTGCTCTCATATCCCTTCCTCATCTTCCTGTTGGGTTGCATGCTTTAGCAGTTTCATCTTTAGAAGCTTGATTGATAGATTGAAAAATTTATGACTTTGGCAGAGCTCATTCTTTCTCAAATTCCTTTTTGTTCACCTTTGGTGGCAAGCTTATTATCATCATCTCACTGCAATTTTTATCTGAGTGATTTCAAAGATGTGAAAACATTTCAAAAAGCAACATTGGTAGACCATACGTGAAGGCTGGCAATGATGGATTTTAGAAAATTTTAGAATCTTCCTCTTCATCTCTAATTCTATTGTTAGGGTTAAGAAGACCTATCTAAGGTTATCATTATTCTACCCTAAATATGTAACTCGAGTTGTCCACGGAGTATTGGATAGATAGTGATTGGGTGCTATGTAAAAGCCCTCCTTGATTTGAAGTCACCGGTTTAATTCCCCCCTATCGGGGTGATATATTGGACATGATGAAGATGTAGTCCCACCAGGTTTACAATTTATTTTTTTTCTCGAGTTGACTTTTATATGGAGTAGGCATTTTATATTCTAAGTGGTGATAATAAAGGCTATATTCCAAGGTATTTCATCAAGTACTTTTGAGAATTTATTCCAATCATCACTTGACAAAGTATCACAGTTTTCGACTATAAAGACTCCATAATGAAAGGATGGGGAATAAGTAACCACATTTTCAAGGGCTATTTGAAAACTCTCAAAGAGCCAATGCCACCAATTTCTTTTATATCTAAATTCTTACCAAGACTTTGAGATAAACATGAACAACAAAGTCCACAAGGTCACGAAAGATCTAGAGAATTGAAGTTCATGGTTGCTGAAAATATTCTACCAAATGATGTTTAACTTGCTCCTTGAGGACCATGGAACACATAAACTGGGGAAATCTTTCTGATTAATATATCATTCATGAGAGATTGAGCTGCTAAATTTTTTCCAACCAATTCTCCAAATGTATTTGGAACATACTTCTCAGACAAGCTCCTACACCTAAGCTTGAGATTTGAAACAACCACTGCCCATGATATGTTGTCCATGTCCATAATGATCGATCAATCTTGTTTCAGAAACCATGTCAATATTTTGTCTAAGACATATTTTATGGTCAGCATAGAGATCTAGCTCACCTAAATGAATTCTTCCTTGTGTATCTGTATCTATACTTTTATGAGACCCACCTGACTCCATTAGTAGGGGAAGTGACTCAGAATCAAAATCTAAAGAAGAAATAGAATGATTAGATGTTTCTAATGTAGTAGAAAACACCTTTTGAGAACTGTAATAACTTTGTGATGCAAGCCCTTCAATTTTTTTTGTGGTCTAATTTGAAATCCCACATGAGAGGATCCTACTTTCCAAATCCATTATATGTTTGCCTCTAGTGTGTATTCTGGACCAATTCCAAGGAATCCCACAACCCTTTTTGGGAATATCAATGAATTTTGATTTACCACTTCCTTCTTGAAGTGTAGTCTTTTGTGAAACTATGAAATATTTGTTACTAATCACACCATGACTACCATAGTTCAAAGCAACTAAAACAGATAAATATTCATAATGCTCTCTTGCTTCTTCTTGAATGCACTTCTTAATGCCTTTTAACTTGTGTTTTCTTGACCTGTCCATTTCCCCTGTTGGAAAATTTGGGTAATAATGTGATTCAAAGCGAGAAGTTGAACGATCATTATCATCAATTGGTGAGCCTTTCTGTGCTTCTTCATAACAAATTCTATCTTTCCTTATACAATCATTATTTTGAAAGAGGTGTGGAGAACAAACGTTGAGATCTTTTTCTACTCTTTTTTTCAAGTTACCATCCAAAGTATTTGATATATTGTCTTTAGTATTCCTGTTAATGCATCTTGGGGGTAATTCCATTATATATGCATTAGATTCCATTCTCCCTTGAGAATGAAATGCACCACTTGACAACGTATCATTTCTATAAAAATACTTTTCTTTAGGCTTCCTTTCAAGCTCATAATCACTTCTCCAATTTTCAGGAGTCAAACGGTGAAAATAAGTGATAAGGTTAATGAATACCCATCTCAACATAGGGTTTTCCCTATGCACAATATCCTCACTAAAGATAGAGAGGAGGGAAGGAAGATAAAGGACTAGTCTTTAAGATTGGACCTTCCCCCCTTAATGTTGAATGTGGATTGTGTGAAGTTAGAACCTCCTCAAAACACTAGTGTACCAGTAGTAAGTACCAACAAAATTCCACAACCAGGAAAAGGGGATTTTCGGTGGAGAATTGAAAGGAGCCACTAAAGTATGCTGCATATAGGATATCCATGAAGACAAATATTATAGTCCAAAAAAATAATATCCACAGAAACTATGGACCTGTGACTGAAAATTGTCTTAGCAACATCATATGTCTCTTACTTGGCCTCAATTATTTTGGATTGGTTGTCATACTCGAGGGTTTCGTAGACTTATGGGATCTTGGCTGTCTTTGAAGGGTTGTATTGAGTTTTTGAATTAGTTCTTCATCTCCTTTAACATAAATATCACATATTAAAAGAGATATTATATTGAATTTATTCTTTCAGAGGCTTTTCGGTTCAGCTTTATACTTGTCCATATAGAGAATAAGGTTGATTTGAACACAACCTCTTATGGTTGCTTTGATACTCAAATTTTCTTGTCTTTCTGCTCAATATCAGTGATGATGTGGATGGAATTTTGTGATGATGTGTCGTTTATAGACTACAATTCCTTCATTTTATATGTAATGTCATCATCATGCATGTGAAATGGCATCTAGTTTGTTTTTATCTTTTTTATTTTTATGTAATTTTATAGTTGGAATCTTAGACCAATTCATCTTTGTTACACAGGTCATGTTTCCTTCTACATTCCTTGGAACAGGTGAAAATTGGATTTGATGAAGATTTTTTATATTTTGTGAGTTTGACATTGGTGAGGCTACATCATAGTCATGTCCAAGAATAACACCCAAATAGGGTGGGGAATTGAACCAGTGACTTAACATCTAGGAGTGCTTTAACAACACACCCGATCATTGTCTATTGAAAACCCCGTGGATGATGAAGGCAATTAGAGTTACTAAATACTTCAATTGTGAAGTAGGTTAGTTCTACATTGATACTGTCTAGATATAATATATTTAATTGTTGTTATTTGTCCATTTTGGTTATGGAAGATCAAATATTCTTCCAATCTCTAATATGAATCTTCATGAACATATTGGCATCTAATCGTTAATCATTAAATATTCATAGGATTTCACTGAAAGTTTGTGTGAGGAGGTATATAGTTTTTTAACAAATACAAACACAAGTCTTCAAGAATAACATAGAATTGAACCATTGACCCATATAATGTCATATGGTTCTGTAATTGTTTCCAAAATTCTACCTTTTACACCATCTAGTGACACCACTTATTATTTTACGTCATAATGGTTGTAGGTAAATTTTTTAAAAGCAAAGGGATGGGTTTGGCAATGATACTAAAAACACAAATATCCCCGTGGAGGTCTAGTGGTATTATTTGCTGACAAATTGGCATGAGAATGATGATAATCCCTCAGCTTTGCCATGAATATATCCATCAAATTGGTGACAAATGAGTGATAAACTGCCCAACCACAAGAATATTCCGTAAATGCCACCCCCAAACTAGTTTATGATACCACAGGGACAAAGGATGGTTGTTGGATTTATTTCTCATCCATCCCAACCCACAATACTAAAAAATATTGCCACAACCAGACACCGACAATTCTTTCAATCATTGAAAGCTTATGTAGATATCTCACCCAACATTCAAATAGTGGAAAACCTCTTCCACTTAGCAAAACACAACACAAGGTTATGATATCCATTGAATCCATCCCCTCTAGTTCCACAGTATTGGCATAAAGAAATTGAGCTACTGGTTGCTCTTTGGGAATCCTTGAAATTCATATACCTTGGCTCATTGCAGTGATAATTCAAACAAGTGGATAATGTGATTTCAAAGATACCTTAGCTCATTTTCAGTTTACATTGATTTAAACAAGTGAGTAATGAGATTCCATGTTGCTTACTCTACAACTCTCTCTTCAAACACAATGCTTTCCTTCCATCTCTGCCACAACCCCTCTAGCTTGGAAAAGACTCGCACATCTTTCAAGATCACTAGTTTCTTGGGTTGGTTATATGGAATTCCAACTGTGGAGGCATGTATTCTCTCAGCATGAGGAAGAATGTAAGAATGACAAGGAAATAAATTCTCCAAGAAAAAGTATATGTTATGTTTAACATGCATGAGGATCATGTGTCTTCCATATAACATTTTGAGTTTGGACCTGGAACATATGATCAACAGGGTAGATGAAAGAGATTTTAATATAGGATGGTTAAAAGATAAAACCTCTGCAAGCGACACAAGGAAACAATGATATATTGGGTTATAAGAGGCACCCCAACCCTTGATAAGAAATTCCATGTGATGTTGTCGTATGGGGTTTCAAGATAACTCATGCTAGATTTGTAGGAAACTCCCTTCTACCAGCTCCATGTAGAGGGCCATATTTTCCATACAGAGAGACATCCCCTAGACCAGATCCATCTCTCTTACCCAAATTTCTATCCAGAGCTTGAGATGGCAGGATAACCTCCCTTTCGACTTTAGAGGAATACCCTCTGTTTGACAGTGGGAATTCGATGCATTGATGCTTATCCTGTAATTAGCTCCAGAGATTTGTCTTTCTTCTTCTTAGCATTGTGAAAATCATTCTTATATCTTTTTAAGTAGGACCAATTATTGATTTTATAGGGGTGGCCTTTGAAATCCAACTTTGTATTGCCACTTATGAATTGAGCAATCTTGTTGATGTAATTTTGGTCATTTTTTGGACATTAAGTAACCTATCTTACCTTCCCAAGGACTCCCTTTACTCTTCCACTCTTGGATTGAGCTCCTGTGTTGCTCCTCATGAAATATTTTTGGAGGTTATTGTATTATTTATTATACTTTGGTTTTATAGCAGTTAAGCATAACATCAAAACCTAGCCTGCATGCCATTTGGACTCATGAACATTCAATAGTGGGGCCTTTGCCTTGGGCTGCGAGCTAAAAAAATTTGCAAAGCATGTTCACATTTTACAGTATGGGGTCATTGCAATTCAACCCTCTTGGATTGACACAATTCTCATAAACCACTGCATTGTAAATAATACATGATTTAGTCTTTTATAATCCAGGGGTTAGAACTGGTATCTTAAATTCTCTAGGTCATAAATTCACTTACAAACACTAATGGGGGGCATTTTATGTTTGGATAGTTGGAAAGATCTTGTTGTTGGTCATTTTTACTTGTGATTTAGTATCAACTCTTTTTATTCATTAGAATTAAGTCCATTTTGTACTGGCGGATAATTAAACACATTGTTTTTTTTCCAATGTTTTGTAGTCTTAAAGTGAACTAATAACTGTATTATTGTTTGGTGTTCACTGATGAAAATAGATACTCTTATTGTGATAAGTTTCAATATTTTTTATTTGTTGGTTGTTGTCTTGTTTTGAGTGCGGACTTGTGAAATTCTAAATCGCATGTTGCTTGATGTGAAGGGGATATATATAATTTTTTTATTTTATTTTTTTTTTTTTTTTTTTTTAATTCCTGTGGTTCCCTCGAGATCTGTGTTACACTTGCACAAAATTTTAGATATCATTCAGATATTTAAAATTTCTATTTTTTAATTTGAATATTTACGTGATAAAGGAAAGACAAAGGTCCCAATTATAAAAGGTCACCCAACAACAACATTGATATTTTTCTTTCATTCAACCTGTAACATATTGCTTTTGCTTATCAATGCTCTTCTTCCACTATGTTACCCACTTGTGACATTTCCCTTTGCAATATTTGGTGCATTTGTGAGTTATAGGTCATTGTAGGATATAAATGTCTTCATAGTTTCAATTCTAATTGAGTATTCAACTCAAACATGATTGAGTTTCTGATACATACTTTATTTTCCCTCACCTGGCACTTTTTTCATAGCTTCCATAACCATTAGGTAGAGACCTACGGATTCGATGATGTTTTGCTTGTTTAGTAAAGATTATCGAGACTTTGACACCTATTAAAGTTGTAGAATTTACAATCTATAAAGTTTCAAGATATAATTCTTAAAAGGGTGATAGCTCAATGGAAGAGCACCTTCTTTTACAAGCGAAGGTTGGTGGTTCGGTTCCATCGTGTCACTGATATTCATATGGAATGACGACGATTATTTTTTTGGTGACAAATACTCTTTGACCATCACCCGATGAGCTTGCGGGTAACATTTTTTCAATCCTCACCAAAATATGAAATGGTGACGCGTCAACGAATGTCACCATAGTATACACATCAATAGTGACACTCATGAAAAGTTCATCACCATAAATCGATTGCTGTTGACATGAAATAGCGAGAGGTCATTGTTGTCATTGATAGTCATTATTCGTAGATCGAGAATTTGATGTCACTAATGAGCTTATCAATGACATTTTTCTAAACCCTCACCAAATATGAAATGATGAGTGACCCAATGAACGCTTGTCATATATATGCACCAATAGTGAGCGACACAAAAAAATTCATCACAAAAAATTGTTGTTATTCATATGAAATGGTGACGAGTCACTACACGCATTATAATCAATATTTCGTGACTTTTGGACCTTGAATGTCACACAACACATACTATGGTGTACGTCACCTTTAGTGACATTTGGCTTTTTTAGTTGACGGAGGCTATTGTCCATCCACCATTTCTTATATGAAATGGTGACGGTCACAATCCATCATTATAAATTAATTGATTTGATCTTGAATGTCACCACAACACCCTATACTTTCACTATCGCTCACTTTTTGGGTGACATTCAATTTTTGGTGACGAAGTTTATTTTTGACCCTCACCTAATGAGCTTATGGTGACAACTAGCTCCCTCACCAATGTCCTTTTTCTTGTAGTGAAAAGAAACTTCTACTAGCAACTACCGACATTGCCCCATTTTTTGATGTGATCATCCCACTGAAATCCCACAATTAGTAAATGCTAAAAATAAAAGCTTTATTATGTGCATGGTCAATACCTAGATGTCTGCTTCACCATGATGATAGATCAAACCTCATAAAACCTTGACATAGTATAAAACATTAAGCAAAATTATTAGCCTCTAGTTTCCCACCATGTTCCTGTTGAGATTTTTTGGATATTAATTTGGCTACAATCTCATGGATATGTTAACACAGATTTGTCCCTAAACCCGATCGTGCATCAAATCCTGCATGAGGAGATATTCTATGCTATTTTGTTGTGATAGAATTTATTATTCAGGTTTATTCTCTACATCTATAAATTGTAAGCCTGTGAGAGGCAAATGGATGTGAGGTGTGAGGAAGAGGTAAAGGAGTGTGCAAATCTATTTGGTTGTAATCTTCTCATTGCATAATAATATTGTTGATACCTCTGTTTGGTGGATGTAGCCCAGATTGGTTGGGTAAACCATGTTAAATATTGTCTTCATTTTATTGTTGTGTGTGATTGTTTTTAGTTTTCTGCTATGCTTTACTCTAACAATTGGTATCGAGCACTGCGGAATCGACTGGTATCTACAGCTAGTTGCGATGGTTTATGAAAGGGGATCGAGTTTAGAACGATATCGTCATCTCTAGATCCTACTGTGAGATTATGAGACAGGGAGACGCATCCCACTCGCATCGAAAAGCTGGAGATCCGCAGTGACCGTGTGATTGCTCTGTTTGTCTTAGCTATGACTGATTCAGGGCTGAAGAGATCCCAACCGTCATGATGCCTACCGCTTGGGTCTACTGCATGCTGACTGTGAAACCGTGAGCCGGATCAACCCACCGCGGGATCGAAGTAGTGGAATTGATTTTTTGTGCGTGTGAGCCGTGGATGGACCGAGGGTGTTGAGAGATAAATTAGTGCGATAATAGAGCTCGATTGCATGTTGGAAAATTTGTAAAGCGAAAAGTTCATCTAATGTTTTTCTGCTGCTGAAATAGACTGCCATAAATTCGTTTACAAAGTGTGGTTCTGCGTTTCAAATGAGAGAAGCCACAACACGTAAGCGGTTTGTCAGCGTCGTGAGCTCGTGAGATGAAGGAGCCGTGAGCTGGAGGTTTAGCAGCGCCATGGAGGTTGAAATATTAAGCAGATCCGTGAACTGACGATTGAAGTGGCTATGGCAATCAGAAAATAGCTGCAGGTATTTGCGAATTTATCAAATATGGGTAAAAGAGTATGAAACCGAAATCATAAAACACCTAGACCCTGGACTAGAAAGTGTGCGCAACCAAAATGGTAAGTCGTTGGCATGTAATTACATTTTTTAATGGGGCGCAGAGTTAAAATATCGTCCTTTCTTCGACGGGAAGAATTTGAAGATGGCATGGTTCTTTCTTCAATGAGATGCGAAAAACATTAAAAAAAAAAATTATTTCCCCTTTTGTATAAGCCTGATATTGTTCACACTCTTTTCATGTGCATGAATTTCAACAATCACAAAAAATGGAACAGAGGTAGTGTTTTCAATTTGTTGCATTGAAATGTCGTTCAATTCATTGCTAGAAACTGATATTTGCAATTTTATGCTTTGTAGGGATCTATCTATGTTAATTTTATTAAAAAAAGTAATTTAGGATCCATAAGTAGAGTAGAAATGTTAAAAATGGCAAAAACTCAAAGTGTCTAAGTTTGAGATCAGAAATTTTAATGGGAGAAATAACTTCGAAATCTGGAAAGTCAAGATGCACGCATCTACTCGCACAACAAGGTGTGAGAAGGCACTTTTGAAAAAATCCAAAAAAACTTACACCATGATAGATGATGAATTGAGGACATGCGATAGCCAGAGCACCGAGCGACATCTGACGATTGTGTTTGGCAGGATGATGTATTTAAAATCATGTCAGAAAAAAGCGTCGCGTCATACATGGACAAAAGAGTGGAAAAAGCTAGTGAATGACTAAATCCTTAACCAACAAGATTCTTCTAAAAAGATATTGTACAGTTTGCTACGATGAAGGAAGGTACATCAATAACTCGATCATTTGAGATGCCTTTTAATACTTTCTTGATGAACTAGATAGCATAGAAGTAAAATTTTATTCAAAAGATAAAGCTTTGAATCTTTATTATGCTCTTACTCCGAGTCATGGGATTATTTTGTTACTTCTATAGGTCTTAGTTCATTAGAAACCCCTTGTAATTTGATGATGTTGTTGGAGCTTTGATAGTTCGAAGAAACTAGGGAAAAGGTAAAATTTAGAAACCTCTACATTAGAAGTAATGATGGTTAGGGAGGTCGATCTAAAGAAAAATGTTTCGATTAGAAAAAACCACTCTCTGGCCAAAATCAGGAAGAAGAGTAAGCTAAAATGCTGGTTTTACGGCAAATCTAGGACATTGAAGAATGAATGTTGGAAGAGACAACAAACATCCAAAGGGAGACTCTTCAACAGAAAATAGGAGCAAACACGATAGATACGAGTTCAGTTCAAAGCTGTCTGTATAGGTCATGAAGTTCTATCAGTTAATTTTTTAAATCATGATCAACATTGGCTATTAGATTTAGGTGCATGTTGCACTAAAAAACTGTCACCTTGACATTCTGCTGACTGTATGAGCTCATTGACACTCATACTTACCTCCTCTGCAAGTCTTACAATCTTTACTCCTCATGTCAAACCCTAAAACAGGAGAAAAAAAACCCTAAAAAGCTCAAAAAACCACAGGTACGTAGTAGTAATGTAAGCTTACTCACGTTCTGACTAGGGAGTACACGGTGATGTGAAATAGAACCCATTCTAGAACGCAATTTTCTAGTGTAATATACACGTGCACCTTCAAAAAGTCAAAAAAAGGTCAAAAAATTAAAGTTAAAAAAAGTCGATTTTGTGGTCAATTCTAGAAGCTTCTAGATGAGATTTTTTGGGATGAGTACGCTCTTATAAGGTTCACATGCATCCCACACCTTAAGGAGATAATCCCTTGATGTGAGGAGCCTATCCCTTTGAAGGAGGATTCTATCCCTTCATAAGTGGAAACCTAACCCTCCCTCATCTTCTCTATAAAAAGGCATGAGTAGCCTCAAAGGGAGTTCCAAGCTTTAGAATTATTTGAGGTTATGCTATTGGAATTCGTGACTCATTTAAATCATAGATTTTGTGAGAGAGATCACATCCCTCTATCTGCTCTGCAGTTGCAAGATGCTTGTAGCTTGAGTAGAGAAATTCCCGTTTTGGACCCACTGAGTCTGCTCAACATCAAGGCTAAGGTTGTAAGGTTTTCTTTATTCAAAGTTAATACAAATAAATTCTATTTTTTCACAATAGCTTTGTTAATTGACTGCTATATTTCATGGATTCCTTTGATCATCATGATAGGCATGATTTATAATATTCTATATTACAAGGGCTATTTTAATGTTTTCTTATTTGTGAGCTGCAAGGGTCTTTAAAGATAACTCCTTCAAGTGACCGAGGGGACAACTACTTCGATCAAACATTGGATCTCATGGTAAGTTCTTAACACCTTATAGTATTCTTTTCTGTAAATGCATATGTCTAGAGAGCATAGGTTTATTTGGTCAGTTTGTTGCTAGATTACTTTTTAGTACTAGGAGAATCGATCTTGTCTAGAAGATCAATTTATCCCGCAAAAATTGGTGACTCCACCGGGGAAAGAACTTGTTTTGATTTTCCTTTGTTTTGATTTGAGAAAATGTGATTGACTTTACACGCTTAGTAACTTAGATTTACTTTTCTTTTGAAAAGTTTTGAGGTTTTTGTTTTTCTTGAACTTTTACGGGACCACATTATTGTTGTGATCCTGTTAGTAAGTCTTGAAAAAAGCTTAAATTTCTTCTTTCAATTTTAGTTTACATTTGATTTAGGATTCTTAGCATCTACCCAAATCAGTATTTTTTTGTCACCTTGTTATGAGTTTCTTTTAGCTAAAATTTTCATCTCACTCGATCTCTTATGACTAATTTGGGTGTTTTGAGTCTCTTTTTGAGAAATTCTTAATTTGATTTCCTTTGTCATTACTTAAGATTTGTCTCAATGTTTTCAGAATTTTTGCATCTTTTTTGCTTAGTTTTTGCAAAAATTTCCCCCTCATAGCGAGGGCTAAAATTGTGTATGAGTGTTCTATGTGCTTTTGAGTGTTTTTTATTTTTTTGATCTTTGAAAAACTCACCCAATTTTCTTTACTTGTACTTGATTGGCTTTTTAGATTGACATTAGAATCATCTTGTGTTTGAGAATTCTCTTGCATAGATCACATTTGTATAATTTTAAATTTCTTATGAATATGAGTGAATTGTGCATAGATTACAACTGTGATAGTTTACATTGACTAAAATCAATTGTAGATTTAGATCAGCTTTTTCTTTGATTTGCAAATTTAGATGTTTTTATGCTTATTTTAGAAACACAAAAATAAAAACATTTTGGAATTGATTTTCGATTAGTTTTTATTGATGAAAATTATTACATTAGAGAATTTATTATATTTTCTCTTAGTGATCAATTTTGCATATGAAAGTGAATGGAAACTTTCTCCCTTACTTTTAGTAGGATTTATCTAATTGAAAATATTACATTATCATATTCGAGTTTGCATGTCTAGTTTCTGACTCGGGTCATAACACCATTGGTTTCATATCCATTTACCCTTTTGAGTAATAACAACCTAAATAACACATCGCTAATACAAAATTTATCTAGTAATTTTTACATTTTTAGGGCTCTTTCACCAATCTAGTTCAAGATTGAGTAGCTTTTGGAATAGGTTGTAGTTAACTTTCCAAAGCAACTAAAACAAACAAGTAGATAACTCTTGTAGTGAAAATAAATCCAACTGTAATTAGTATAATCTGGAAGCTTCTCTTAAAGGAGTTAATCAAGAGATCATGTCCCGAACCTTTGAGACAATCAATTCTGTTTGTTGGGAAGATAGAAGATCTCACTTGCATTACTAAACGGTAAACCCTCGGGATTAAATCATTGTGAAAGAGCTGGGGTCACTTATTGGTAAACCTGGATTGACACATGTCGAGGAGCCTTCAAGGGGGATTGAGCTTTGTTTACTCTACCCTTTCGCACATGGAATCGGATCGTAAACTATTCCCTAGCTTGTATTTGTTACTATAGGGTAACCTTAGTGTCTATAAACTTAAGATTATTTCCAGCAGTGACGGTGAAGAAAGATCTCATCAGTACTGAGAAAATGTCGATCAGACTCACTTGTACTTCCTCTGGGGTGTTCTTCTTCACTGAGATGGTTTTGTGTAAGAAACTTGTGCTGATCTGTCATTAATTGGGTTGTTCGTAACTATTCCAACCGCCATTTCTCGCATTAAAAATCTACTGATATTTGAGTTTTCATCACCAACTAGTGTTTTTGGTAGTGGGAATCTCACTGCTTTGTATGGCAACGCTATCGGGAATTTACCCAACCATGAACCCCTCTGATCGAGAATCCTAGTAATTTTTCCTTTGCTTTGGAAATGTTGGTCCTCCTTATATGGATACTTTTTTCATTACCTGATTTACAATAGGTTTATCGATATGGTTATTTTCAACTTCATGGCCCCAATCACTCCAATCTGTTCCATTTCAACCCGGATGCACCTCAATCGAAAGTTCACCATCTCAACATCACCAACCTTCTATTGACCCCTTTACCTTCTTCGCCTAATATTTCTTCCTTCGCTGGTAAAAGCCTGACGTCAGTAACCAGTGGCTAAGAAGAAGAAGAAAGGAGGAAGAAAAAGAAGAAGAAGCAAGATAAGAAAGAAGCTCAACCAACCAACCATGGCTGTAAATGTGAGTAAGTGTCGAGGAAACCTCCAACATGCACCCCTAAACCCAAATACTTTCTGGTGCTTTGTAAGGGTGACCACTTCCTTATCAATGTCCGGTGATTCCAAAGGTCTATGGGAAGTATGGTTTGGGAAAAAACTCATCAACTTTCCGCATTGATCCATCAACCAAAGTGATAGTTAGTTCTCCTGCAAAAAGGTGAAAGCTAGGTTTCTGTGTAAGTTGGTGAAGGATTCATCAAACTCACATTTTTCCCTACATGGATGAAGCCTCAAAATTATTGGAAAACCTCATCTGCCCACGGACAAGAATTTCCAACTAGTTACCATAAAATTTCTCCAACTCTACCATCAACTGCGACTCAGGTGATTGATCTAATTTTCAGATACATGATCGATCCCACTCTTCCATTGAGAGTGAAACTCATATCACTTAGAGTTGATGATCCATTGAGTTGATCAAGTGGTCGATTGATTTCATATTCTGATCTGAGTCCCATTCTCCCCATAGAGAGTGAACTTCATGCTTCAGCTCGTAGTTCTTCCTGTTACATCAAATTCTTCTACGCTAGAGGGGCATTTCACTCTTCCTACGCACCCTCCAAGTATTGAGGTCTTTTCCCTTTGATTGGAATAGAGCTAACTGAACCCTTGCTCCTTCCTTCCTCCATCCCTTTCCAAATCATTGTGAATTCTGGTAGATAGGGACATACACCACACATTGCAAGTGAGATGAAGGTGCTTTTGTTAGTATTTTAGTCCTCAACTACTGAAATCTTTGGGTTTCCCCTCAGCTTGTGCTTATTACTGCGAAACTGGAAAAGCTTTTTAACATGAACCATTCCAGTGAACCTTTAGGGATCTTTCCCTAAGTTTTCTATTACTTTGGAAGGTAAACCATCTCATATTGCATCTTATGGGTTGTCTGAGGCCCCTTGGATTTCAATTTCTGCTCCTCGGGGCGAGACTATATCTATGCAATGAAAGTTGTAGTATCGACACTCTTTCGTGATGTATTTCCTTCCAGATGGAAATATTGTGATCTGGGACTAACTACTTCGTTCCCTAGTCTTGATTCGACTACCAATAATCAGCATCGCCCCTAATGTTTCCTCATACTGAAAGTAGTATACCACCGCCATTTGCGGGTTAATTATGTGGCAACTAGTCCCATGTTTTCGTTCTCAGATGTGGCGAGCTTGTCACACTGTTTGCTCGTCTTCCTTTGACTTAGATCCGGTAATTTCAGGAAAACTCTATGGGATTACTTGAACATGATGTTATTATCCCTTTTGAGTCCCTTGACATGTGTTCCTTCCAAAGAATTTTTCTTCCATCTAATGAAGACCTCTTGGAAGCCATGATCGAGGTGCGTCCCTTGACATGTGTTTCTTCTATTCTGGGAAGCCATGATCGAAAGAGGGTACGATGAGGAAAGTTCTTGACTACCGAGTCAACCTCGAGTAAAAAATGAATCGGGAATATGAGGATAGTTCTTTTCACGGGTCAACCTCATTCATGAATCAGTAGGGTAGAATTGTAGAGAGTAGATTGATAGATTAGACATAGAGTAGTTTCTGAGGATGGTTCACATTTACAGTCAACCTCGTAAAAAAATGAATCCGGTATGAGGAAAGTTCCTTTTACTTGTGTCAACCTCATAAAATGAATTAGCGTATCAAGAAAGTTCCTTTTCTTTACCGTCGTCTAACCTTGTATAAAAAATGAAAACTGCCATAGAGCATAGTTCTTTTCTATATCAAGCTCATTAAAAGATGAAACAAATCCTCCCCTAATTGAGTCGAGTCTTTGACTAGATCTCGTAAATGTTAAGGTTAGTTATTTCAGTTTTTTGTATAATTTTCTACAGCTTTTAGGCCCGAGTCTTTCATATTGTCCTCAGTAAATGAACCTTCATTCCATCCAGCTGACTAATTACCCAGCAGTGTATTTAGTTGAATGAAATGAAGTTGAGACATGCACTCTAGCAAATTACGCTTAGGGGCATCAAGCACAATTTTCTCTCTATTTCGAGCTTGTGTAAAATGAAACCACTCCAGAAACGCATAGTTTTTCTCTGTTTAAGCTTTTGTAAAAATGAAACCTATCTTGAGTCAATTTTGATATTATTTTCAAGACTCGTTAAACTCATGAAAATCCCAGATTATTTTGCTATCTTTCATTCTCAGTAAAAACACATGAAAATGCTCAAGTTCTTTCCATATTTTTCCTACTCGTAGAATTAAATTGAAAGTCAACCAGAGGAGTAAACATTTTTATCCCTTTTTCTGAACTCGTTAAAACTTACGAAAAAGAAAACCATGAGTACATTTTTATCCCTTTTTTCTAACTCTACAAACTAAGAAAAGCTAAAAAACACAGGGTTTCATCTTTTAAGCTATTGTCAGACTCTCAAAATTGAAAATAGATTTCGAGAATTTTTTTATTCAAACGTTACAAAATAAATGAATGATTGTCCCTTCAAATGTAAGTTTTACTCCTTTTACGATCAATGACATTTATTTAAAAATGTATACGTTGACTAATTACAAATCAATAATAGTTCTCCTTACATTATTTTATCCTTTTTCGAACTCAAGAGACTAAATTTAATAAAAAGTACACTCTATCTGAGTTTTCTTAAGTTTTTCTTCTAACTCCCTAAAATTTAAAAACACCGAGTTTCTCCTGTATCTGACTGCTAAAATTAATCAAGAGAAAGGACTGTTCAATTTTTAAGCAAGAAGTTATCCCCCTTCTTAGGGTTCGAATCTCAAACTATAGTTGACTTATTCGAAGGATGAGCTTATAAACAAGAAAATGTTATCCTCCCTAAGCTTAGTCAAAAAATAAAGAGAAATTACTTGCCCAGAAATGGTGGGAGGGAAAAGAGAAAAAATCGAACCTATTTGTTACATTTTGATTATTCGAAAATCGGTAACCACTCTTGAACACGACACTTTTTTCACCTGCGTTGGGAAAATCCTTTTACCTAATAGTTAATCAAACCATATTGAATGTCTTCATCCGGGTTTCTAGGTATTAGCTTTTGGGTCAATTGTCACTAAACCATCTGACGTGTCGTTATGTGTCTCAAGAGATGTTCAAACAAACTATTCATTTGTGAAATATTTGTCTTCCATTTTGTTTACCATCCCCTGAGTCAATCGCTACAATATATTTCTTCAAAACTTGATCTATGATTTTGTGTTGTGAAGCTTACCTTGACTGGATCTACTTTCTATCGCAGCTGACTCATTATCTAGGAAGTCAGATCTAGAAATCGCCGACTAGAATCTACATGCCTTAAGTGGCGGGTTTCTTCGCTCCCATCTGCTATAAGTTGCATCATTGACCTTCGATAGAACGATTCTGTGACACTGTTCTGATCTTCATCTCATTCATTCACATTTCATGGATTGTACTTGAGTACTTTGAGAGACATTGACATTGCATCGTGGTTACTCTCCAGCTTGTTAATGTTTTACATTATTGACTCAGGTAATCAAGTGGTTTCTACTATGTTCAACTTCAACACATTCATTCACATGGATAGGATCATACTAGATTGAGAAGCGGAAATCAAGACCCTGGATTCTAGTTTCTACCATCCATGCTGCAAGGAATTTTTAGTATCATTTATAGATGGACTATTCATAAACAGATGGTCATCCATACTATGTTCTACGACGTCATATCATTGTTGATGTGTTTGAAAAATCATTCTCACTCAGGTAAGCTTAAATCGCTTTTCTAGTTAGTTTCGATCTCAGTATGGGAACGTCTACCCTCAAATGATGATATGTTTACATATAGATATTTACATTGAATGTTTTTACGTTTCCCTACTGGGTGTCCACAGGATGATCCTTAAAATGATAAATGTACTTCACTCTTCATATATGACAGATCATCTTCATCTATTCCGACTCGCACTTTAGGCAATACATGCACTAAAAAACTGTCACCTCGACATTTCGCTGACCTATGTAGAGCTCATTGACACTCACACTTACCTCCTACAAAGTACAACCTTTACTCACTCAATGTCCCTCAAAACAGAGAAAAAAAACCCATAAAAGCTCAAAAACCCCCGTACGCATAATGTGAGCTTACTACAGCTCCTAGCTAGGGTACGCAGTGATTTTGAAGAGAAACGCATTCTAGAATGCATTTTCCCAAAGGTAATGCCTGTACCCCCTTTCAAAAGTCAAAAAGGCGAAAATTAAAAGTTAAAAAGCTGATTTGTGGTCAATTCTCGAGCTTCTGGATGAGATTTTTAGTGAGTATGTCTCTATAAGGTTTCATGTATCCCACACCTTAAGAGCTAATCCCTTTGATGTGAGGAGCCTGTCCCTTTGAAGGAGGATTCTATCCCTTCATAGGTGGAACCCTAACCTCCTCATCTCATCTCTATAAAAACAGGCATTGGGTAGCCTCAAAGGGAGTTCAAGCTTTAGAATCATTTGAGGTTAAGTCGTTTGTTTGGATTCGGACTATTTAATCGAGATTTTTGTAGAGAGATCAGCATACCTCTATCGTCTCTGTTGGAAGAGTGCAAGGCTTGTCGAGTAGAGGAGATTCCTGCCTCGGACTCGGGAAGACTCCATTTCAACATCATGTGCTAAAGGTTATATGGTTTTCTTTTATTCAAAGTTAATACAAATAAATTCATTTTTCTCAATAAAAGTCTGTGATTACTCGTTTATTTCATGGATTCCTTGATCACCAGTGATAGGCATGATTTATAATATTTAATATACGAGTGCTATTTAATGTTTTCTTGTTTGTATTTTCCTACGGGTCTTTAAAAGATAACTCTTTCATGATCACAAGGGAAAACCATTTAGAACATAACATTTTGGACTCCACGCTAAGTTCTTAACACCTTTATAATATTCTTTTGTAAATCACATATGTCTAGAGAAAGATAGGTTTATTTGGCTATTTGTTGTTAGATTACTTTTTAGTAATAGGGAGATCGATCTTGTCCGCAAGATTGATTTATCCAGCCAACAGTGCATCCAAGCACATGTGCATTCATAAAGAGTGTTTTAAATCTTATAAATCAATCAATGATGGAGTAGTTTACATGGGAAATGATGTCTCATGTAATGTTGTGGGGAGTGAAGCATCAGATTTAAAATGTTTGATGGGACAAATAAAATGCTGAATCATGTAAAGGACATGTGTCACTAACTTAGAAAAAGTCTTATTTCTCTAGGAGTGTTAGACATAAATGGATATAAAACTTTTATTCAAGGTGGAGTAATGAAAATTTTCAAAGGAATCTTATTAGTAAAGAAAGCAAAGAAGGTTGGAAATATTTTTCAGTTAGAAGGAAGAATAGAGTCAGATCATGCTTCTACAGTATCTGAAAAAGACAATGATTCTATTCTACTATGGAATCAACGGTTGGGCCATATGAGCATAAGAGGTTTAAAAATTTTATCTGATCATATGTTACTTCCTAGTTTAAAATATTCTAAGTTATATTTTTGCAAACATTGTATATATGGAAACGAAAGAGGCGAAATTGAAAGCTGGAAAACATACTAGTAAAGGAATCCTTGAAATTATATCCATTCTATGTTTTGGGGTCCATCTCCTGCAACCCTCATCATGGAGAGGATCATCATATTTTGTATCTTTTATAAATGATTTCTCTAGAAAGTATGGGTCTTCATGTTAAAAATAAAGTCCTGATGTATTCATAGCTAAGCGATGCTTTAGAGCATTAGTAGAAAAATATCACTGAAGAACCATTAAATGTTTAAGAACCGACAATGGTGGTGAGTTTATCAAATGCATTTAATAATTATTCCAAGGAAGTTGGGATCGAAAGACATAGAAACTATCACTTATACTCCTCAACAAAATGGAGTTGTTGAACCCATGAACAAGACTCTTTTAGAAAGAGCAAGAAGTATGCTAAGTAACACCAATTTGTAGAAGGAATTATGGATAGAAGCAGTATCTACGTCTTGCTATTTGATAAATCGATCACCACCAACTACAATATGATGCAAATTTCCTCAAAAGTTATGGAAAGGTCATCCTTGTGATTATTCTAAACTGAAAATTTTTGGTTGTGATGCATATGCTCTAATTCCAAAACATCAACGTTATAAATTAGATCCTAAAGAAAAAAGATATATCTTTGTTGGATATGGTGATGGGATTAAAGATACAGAGTTTTTGGGATCCTACAACTCTACAAGATCATCATAACGAGATGTTAAATTTAATGAATCTTTCACTTGATAATCTAGATATAGATAATAAATTGAAACGTTGAAAATGTACCTAAGTTTCAACATATTCGATGAACAAGTTCAAATTCTAGAGATAGTAAAGATGAACAAGTCAGGGATGAAGATCATGAAGAAGTTCCTACATATAATAATCATCAAATTGTGGAAGAACCAAAAAACATAGTTTAGAAGGTCCACAAGAATTAGACATCCTCCAAAAGGTATGCGATGATTGTGTTACTTCAGCTACATATAACATCTAATGATGATGAACCTTTAGTGCTATTAGGAAGTTATGAGAAGGTTCAATGATGATAAGTGAGAAAGCGGCTATGAGAAGATGAGATGAAGGCATTAGATAAGAAAGTGCTATATGGGATCCGTAGAACTTCCAGAAAACAGGTAAAAATTGTAGGATATAAGTGGGTTTACAAATTGTAGGGTGTGGATGATAAAGAAGACAGAAATAAAGTGAGAGTTGCAATAAAAAGGTCAGAAGTGATTAACTTTTCATGAGATAGTCACTAGCTGTTAAAATTGTTTCAATTTCGATTAGTCTTAGTATTAGTTAGCTTTCGCTTGATTTAGAAATTACGAACAACTAGATGTTAGAAATTCGTGCATTCTTAGCATGTGGGATTTATGAAGATATTTATATGTGAACGAACTCTAAAGTTTTTTCAAAAATCTAACAAGAAATTTATGCTAAGATGAAATCATTGTATTGTTTGAAGCAATGCTCTTCAAACAATGGTACAAGAAATTTGATTCTTTCATGATGAGTCAAAATTACATAAGAAGTGGAATATGATCATATGTTTACTTTGAAAATTAAGTAATGGAAACTGTTCATTATCTTAGTATTATATGTTGATGATATGCTTTTAGCAAGCAAAAGCATAGTAGAGATCAACAGTTAAGGCTCGAATGCTGGGACGTTTGATATGAAAGATCTAGGAGCACAGACAGATTTATTTAGGCATGGATATTTTTGAACGTGAGACAATGGTAAGAATGTGGTTGTCACAAGAGAATTATATTGAGAAAATCTTTGAAGGTTTGGTATGAACAATGTGAAGCTAGCTTTCGGTCCCCTTTAGCTTCGATTTTGAGATTTCTTCAAGTTTATGTCCCTACACAAATGAAGAAAAGGAATATATGTCTCGAATACCATATGCCAATGCAGATGGGGAATTTTGATGTATGTGATGGTTTGTACACGATAGATATTTCACATGCGCTTTAGGGGTTGCTCGATAGTATATGGAAAATCCGAGAAAGAACACTGGTAGTAGTGAAATGGGTTGCTCAGTATACGAGAGGCACAAGCGATTATTGTATCACTATACAGTAAGTAGATGAATTTGTTTATGACATGTTGATTCACGATTTTTACAGAGTGATTTGATAAGAGAAAGTCAACTTCAGATATGCCTTTACTCTTGTAGGTGGAGCTATTAGATGGATGTCAAAGCTGCAAAACATTGTTTAAGCTTTATCCACTACATAGGTAATAAATAATTTGTCACATGCTTGCAAAGAAGTGTTGGTTCAGAAAGGTTTGTTTGGTGAGTTTGGTAGGTTGCAAGACAACATTAAGTTATTTTGTGATAGTCAAAGTGCAATTCACTTTAGCTATAAAATCCAACCTATGTCAGTAAATCAAAACATATACCTATAAAGTACCATTTTTGTAAGACATGTTATCACACTAATCTGAGAGTCTCTCTGAAAAAGTGCATACAATGGAAACACATGCAAGATATGTTCATGAAACCACTCTTTTACTAGAGAAGCTATGATGGTGTCTCGCTTCTCTTGGCTCGAAGTAGAAAATGAAAAGAATAATAGAGAACAAAGTATCAAAGCAATTGTTGTCAAGGTGGGGGATTGTTGAGATTTTTTGGATATTAATTTTGGCTAAAATATCATGGATATGCCAACAATAGGATTTTGTTCCTAAACCGATTGCATCAAATCCCTGTAGGAGGAGATATTCTATCCTATTTCGTTGTGATAGAATTTATTATTCAGTTTCTTCTATACATCTATAAATTGTAAGTCTGTAGAGGAAAATGGATGTGAGGTGTGAGGAAGAGGAAGTGCAGATGTGCAAATCTTTTGTTGTAATCTCCTGTTTCATAATAAGATTGCTGATACCTCTGTTTGGTGGATGTAGCCCAGATTGGTTGGGTGAACCATGTTAAATACTGTCTTCATTTTCTTGTTGTATGATTGTTTTTAGTTTTCTGCTGTGCTTTACTCTAACAGTCCCTTTCCATTCCTTTAAGAATATGCTTGATCAACTCTTCATTTACCTGCTCCCCCATGTGCCTATTTCCAAGGCTTCTCAACACAGCGCAATGAAACACTTTTCATGAATTCAAGACATTTTTATTTCCATCAAAATGGTAATAATAACAAAACAACCCAACATTAAAGTGATTCCCTACACCAGAAACTAGCATTAACAAGCTAACCAAAAAAATGAATGCGTAACTTCAAATTTGACTTCAATGTCGCTACGATTCATTTTTAGTTTAGTAGATGCTTCTCTTTTAATCAATGCAACAAAGATAATGAGTTTAAAGGCATCCCCTTATGTCAAATTATACAAAAAAAAATTGTCACAAGAAAGCCTCAAATATTAGCTGACAAGCATCATCTCAAAAAGCAAAAAAACACAACAATATTTTTTAGGTATCAACAAAATTATGAATTGTGAATTTCAAAATATAGCACCTTCAGATTGAGATTATCCTACATAAAATAAATTTCTCACCAAGCCAATAAATCACATGAATAAAAAAGAATTTTTACCACTCAATGCATATGCATCTAAACTCCATGTTAAATACTATAACATCAATAAAATATGATACCATCATGATATATGTTCTATAACTGATAAATTCCCATAGGATATAGCATAATTTCTCTATTCCAAGTATCTCCCATATTATGGAAAACATCAACTGAAAAAAATTGAGCCAAGAAGAAACATAGGAAAAAAAAAATATGGAGTGCAAATACATTAGTGTGAAATTCAGGTTAATGATATCTATTGAACTATATATTAAATAAATATATCATATGCAGTAAATGTAAACATCAAATCCAAGTCAGCATCCTGTGGCTTGAATTTCTCCATTTCAAGGGCTTTTCTAGATGACTCTACAACTAAAATAGTTAGTGTTTCATCCTTTGTAAGGAAAAGTGAGCCCAAGGACATTTTATTCTATGTAAGTGAGGAAGTTTTTGGTGGTACTTTTCTTAATATCCACAAAAAAATGATCAATTCTAAATTTTTTTCTCATTGACTCAAATTAAATACCAAATCGTGGGCTATATATGTAGGGTGTAATATGATCTTACTATATATATAAAGTATGATAAATTTCCTAAGGAAATTTTTCATTACGGATCCTTGCATGAGAACATATCCATTCATTTGAGTAAACATCAAAACCCAAGTTAGAATCCTCACGCTTGACTTTCTACCATTTCAAGGCTGTATGACCCTACAACTAAACCAAGTTTAGTGAGCCATCCCCTAGAGAAAAAGTGAGCTCAAAGGAAATTTTATTCTGTAAGTGAGGAGGGTTTGTTCATATACCCTTTTCTTAATATCCACAATATCAATTCTAAACTTTTTCTTCATCCATTGTCAATCAATACCAAATCTCTGTGATAAAAAATACCATCAAAGCTCCAAACATCCATGTGACGAGTTCAATCAAATATTTGTCAAACACTTTGGTGACAGACTCAAACAAAACTCAAATTTAGAGTTATAAGGCATATCTCAAAATAGATGCATGTATCTTGTTTTCCTTAATTTTTTTAGTCACAAAGAATAGTTTTTATTTCTTCGTATATGAAAACTGTGTATCGTGATCCTCTCTAAATGCAATACCTCAAGTAACTCCGCATTGCTCCAAGAATTTAATGCTCGTGATTATATAATCTTGGCCTCTACTGCAATACCCGATTGTGCATGTCTCTTATTAGAATGACCTTTACATTGTGTATGATGAAAATATCCAGCCATTTTCTTTATATAGATGATAATGACCTAGTATGTAGATCATTGAGAGGTGAGGCCTTTCTACTGACACATATAGGTTTTTTCACAATATGGTTATAGGGGACAACATTATATAGTGGAGACTAGAGAGAGAGAGGTTCTTTTTCAAGTATATTGGCCAACCATTAGGAAGTATGAAAGAGTTAGAGATCCATAGGGATGCTTTACAGTATACATATAGTCAATAAAAGATGATATATTTTAGACAGGCATATCCTCCCCTGTAATTTAGGTAATAAGGGTAGTATACTCATATGAAACTTCACCATTTTCAAGGGCTTTGATATGACCCTACAACTATACTGAGTTAGTGTTTCATCCCCTCGTAAGGAAAAGTAAGTCTCAAAGGAAATTTTATTCTATGCATAGTGAGGAGATTTTTCAGTATACTTTTCTTAATATCCACAAAAAATATCAATTTCACTAACTTTTTTATCAAGTTTCCATGATCAATACCAAATCCTTGTGATAAGAAACACCATCAAGCTTGGCATCCATGTGACAGAGTTCACTCAAATATTTTGTTGAACACTTTGGTGATAGACTCAAACAAAACTCAAACTGAACAATTTTGAAGCCATGAAAATAGAAATGAAGCACAGGAGTACATGCACAAGAGTTTTGAATCCAAACTGAACAATTTTGAAGCATGAATAAACCACATTACCATTTTTCCACTTAGCCTTCCTATGTGGCCCTAGAAGATTAATGTTTCCTTTGACGTGACCCTTTCATATTAATGTCTCCTCTGATGCAACCCTATAAAATCAATGTCTCAACACTTTAATGGGTGGGGTTTACATTGACAAAGAGATGTATGGGAAGTTTGTCGATGAATCTGTGGTGATTCAAATCACAGATAGATGACTCTGGTGATTCAAATTGCAGATAGATGATCTGATTCAAATCGCAGAATATAGATGGTCTAGCTGCGAGGAAGGAGAATAGAGCAAGGTCTGATTCAAATCGCAGATAGATGCAGGTCTGGTTGTGGGTGAAGGAGAATAGAGTGGGAAAGAAATGAAATAAGCCTTAGTGATACTGACGCTTTGAGAATGTCAAACATTTCAATGTTATACCTTATGCCAATGCAAACTCATGAGTAATGCCACATTTCTTTCCACCCATAGTCACACTTTTATTAAATTGGGTCATAAGATTCAAGCCTCATGGTTATACCATAGTGCCATTATCTATGTAATTATCACACTATCTCAACATCAAAGTATCACCTACCCCTATAACCGTACAATATATCATTATCAGTGTAGTCAAAAATTTACTATTTACCATATAGTTATGTAATTATAAATATTTGGTCTTATTTCATTTTTTGTTGTTGACAATAACATATGATACTTCATGAGATAGCCACATTATTATCCCTTTCTAAAATTTTTTTGTAGTGCCAAAGCATACTTAGATTTATATCACAAGTTTCATGTTCAAAATTTATTCATATTTGGAACTTGAAACTATGTAAAAAACATCCAAACAATCTTTACATCATGATAACAATATTTCAGCATGCATCTTTGAAAAAAAAGGTTTATGTATCCAATAATAATGTAAACTATAAAAAATGAATTCAATCATTCATAATACTTCAAATAATTGGATCTCACCTACTTTAGCTTAAGAAAAGTACAAGGATATCAAACTCTTGCAACATTTACACAAGTGAGCTATATATGGGTCAATAGGTTAGCTAGAGTTTTTTACTTTGTTTCAAGCATATCATGAATATCCCTCCCATCATTGGTACACATTACTCTGATCAAGGATGGAAAATAAATCAACCATGTTCATTTCTAGAGAAAATATTTCCAATCTCCTTGATTTTTTATTGGAGTCACCTGCTTCAAAAAAATTTCCCACTCTCTTGTATTTTCTTCTAGTTGGAATTGATTGGTTTTTCTTAATTTGAGAGGTCTATATTCAATAAGGTGACCACCACCTCTTATAAATTAAAAATATATAATAAAAGATGACATCGTAGTAAGTAAGCTAGCATATAGGTTGTCATAAAGATTTCTCATAATGTCATCAAGAGATGTGTTATACAATTTATATGAGAACAAAGTGAGTCAATCCCATAAGATAGATGGGTTATTTATTGCACTCTTTGATGCACTAGTGAATGTATGGAGGCATCAATAACAATGCCTTATGAAGATGTGGTCCAAATGTGTACTCTTGGTAAGAACATCAAGAGATGGTGAGTAGCTCTCCGTCATTTGTAGCAAATATTAGTTAATGGTGTATAGAAAATATTATAGAGATGGGTTAAAGATATGAACTAATTCACTTTACATATATTTAAGTTTCTATTATGGAACAAATCATTCTATGTATGGTCAAACTCATAAGGGAATTTCACCTAGCTCTGTTAAATAAATTTTAGAACCTTCTTAAGTTAAAACCTATTCATTCGGCCTTTTTGCAAAAAAACAACCATAGTGTTTTGAGACATCCATAGGCTATCAAATATACTTCATGACAATTATTTTCAATATAAAAATGTAAATGAAAAAAAAAATGTAGTTAGGCAATGAATAACCATGCAACTCAATCCATGGGGTCCTAAAGTCTCTATGGCCTAGGATTTGGAACAAACTTTAGTGGGATATGATACATCAAATAACATAGCATTCCCTAACATTGTTGTTATTTCTATTATCAACGTGAATATCAACTTGATATCTTGAATATCAACATGAGTTTAGGGGGGATTTATTTACCTTGTGTATTTCCTTTGGTATACTATTCCATGGGTCCTTGGAAGGAAATGTTTTTTAAACTCCTCGGTCAATCTTTCCTTGTGTAATTTCTAAAAAGATAGATACACGTGAATGGACGGACATTTAATTAAACCCATGCATCCTTATGATAAGCGTGAAAGGCCACAACCTCAAGTTCATATAATCTCCACTAAACTTATACAATGTACATGTTTTGGTGAGGAAAAAAATTTCTAATATAACCCTATATCTTTTCATAACTTGAAATCATACTAGAACTTAATTTCTTTCATTCATTGACTATTTGATTGAGAAGCATTGTGATATAAAACAAAATATTTCATAAAAAATAAAGAGATAATGTTTTGAATATTAAATGGTTAATATCATCCTTTCTCACTTTTATCTCCAAAAATTTAAAAAAATAAAGCCTTTAGATGTATTGGAAAAGCATGAGTGAAATTTGTTTAGATTGAATAGAACATTTGTATCAATATTCTTCTTTCGTATCTTCTTGATCTTCATCCAACTCATCAACATCTATACCAACATCTGATTCAGAAATGGTGTTTAAATGTTCGACCATGTCATCATCATCATCAATTATGTCATTTTCAATAATATCCTCATCGACATTGTCATCAATAATTGTTGCCTCGTCTCCTACGTCTAGTTCATCTTCTATATCTTCTTCGTCTGTCTTCAATGCATCTTCCTGCTCATTTGCCACTGCATCATCTTCTTCTTGATCAATATCATCTTCTTTCTCTACAGTATACTCTATTTTCCTTCCTCTTGGATCATATCTAATAGAAAATGACGATCCGTTCTCACCTAGAACCTCTGAGTAAAAGACTTGTTCACATTGGCTTGGAAAAACATAGTGATCTTTTCCTGCTTCAAACTGCGATGATTTAGCCATTGGAAATCCATTATCATGTTGAATAAGAGTTCTGTCATCATCACGTACATTCATTCGTAGCATATACCATTTGACATCGAAAAAAACTAATTTGAAGGAATTAAAGTCACACACAACTATATCATCTAAAAACCCATAATATTTATTTTCAGATTCTCAAGGATGTTTGTCACTCCTGGAGGAAACATTAATGACCTAGAATAATATTGTTATCCTACTATCATAATTTTTCTTGTTATCATCCAACTGTTTAATGCGGAATTTACGACCATTTCACCACATATCCTTGTGGTGCTTCAACTGCAATATGCCAAACATGAAAAAGATGCATTAATTCTCAATTAATAATTAATCATATAATTTACACTGCTTGAAAATTATCTGAAAAATAAAACTTGTTGTCACATTATAAATATAATATAAAATAAGTAATGAATAAAATAGGTGAATTAATTGCTTACCTTTCTATCTTTCAAACCATATGCTAAATCAATTTCCCTGTCTGTAACATTTCCATCTCCACTACGATAAGTTTCTCTCACCAATTCAGGCAGTAGTTTCCATGATAACCTATCGTCATTACATTATTTACATCTTTCAATCCATTCATTCATCCACTGAAGATGTTTGCAATGTATAAAAGTAGTGCCTCATAATCTTGAGCACCTGAATAAAAAACGCATGGTAAATTATATTAATTAATAAACGATGAAAGAATAAGACTTAAATGAATATGATCATATACATGATGTAAAACAATGGAACATTATATGTATTATATATAATAAATCTTTTACCTCTCACTTTCTTCATTCTACCTTTTCCCAACAGGTGCTCCACTTCAAATTTTTTGATGGAGTTCACATCCCAAATGCAATCCACAGCATCCATAGTTGGCACAACTAATATAGGAAGATAATGACTAATATACACCCTGGATTCATATACCACATATCCCTCCACCATAGAACCCTTAGGTCGTGCTCTTTGTCTAACCAAAGCCTTAAAGAATTTCAGGTGCCTCTCCACCATCCACATTGACCTTGTGTGTACTGGTCCACACATTTAAATCTCCTCAACTTGGTGTATCAAGTAGTGTTCTTGTGCATTGAAAAATGTTGGAGGTAGATACTTTTGCATTTCACACATTAGCCGAGGAATTTCTCTCTTCCAATACGCAATTTATCTTGATGGATTTCTTTCAATGACAACCATCTACAAAGAATTACGCAAGGTTATTTCAATGAAACATAATATATATTACATTAAAAGTAAATTAGCACATCATGTCATTAAGTACAAAAAGAAATTGTAGCGATATTTTTTGTATAAATCAAAACTACTTACCTCATGTATTTACTAAGACCATATCTAACTTGTTTGACATTGTTGTCGAAATCGTTTGGGAGAGATACAGGTAGAACATACTATAGCAATAAAAAATGAATCACTATTGGTTTCCAAATTAAGCAGAAAAAAAGAAAATTTAAAAGATGTATTCAAGCAATAATATACAAAAATGTATACCAAAAAAATTACCTTAACAAAGGTATGCCAATCATGTGTTTTCACCCCACTGAAGTCACCTTTCTTCGTTAAGATTTTATTTATGTTTGAAGCAAAACCTGTTGGAAATTTAATTCTTCTAACAACCTCTTTTACATCATTGCTTTGTTGTTATGTTAATAACCATGGAATATTATTATAATTCCAACCTCCATTGTTATTTTATTTGTCGATCACACTTTCATTGCATGATTCTATTTCTCAATGTCAGCACAATTTTTGTCAATTTTATCTCGATCATGTGCACCATCTATGATTCTCCATAACATTTCTGTCACATTCTTCCCGATATGAATTGTATCAAACAAATGAGCTATTTTTAAGTCCTCATAGTTGGGAAACCTCGCGAATTGAGAAGGATAACATTTCATTCCAGGTGGAAGTACAATATTAGTACCTTGACGATGACGACCTTGATATCAAAGAATAAAATAAATCAGAACAATAATTATCAAATACAATAAAATAATTTCATTAATTAAAACAAAAATTACAAACATTACATAGACAATTAATATATAAATACATATATAGACAAATTACGTACCAGCTGCTTAACGATTATTAATTATGTTATATTCCAACTTCCACAACCGAGGTGTCATTCTTCGTGGTTTTAATCCTGTTTCTTCTTTATCATTGAAAAGATGTTTTTCAGTAGTATGATACTTATGGTTCCTAGAGAGGAAGTGCCTAAACTCATCAAACACCATCTTTCCTAAGTCTGGAAAATGACGATACTTCATCTTAGGGCCACAAACTGGAAATGCAAATCTACCCTTGGTTTGAAGACCTGCAATTGATGTATCAATAAAAATTATACTATGAGATAATTTTTTAAAACATGCAATATGGTATATCTAATTTACATAATTATATATTATATTAAAGTCCAACGAAATATTACATACCACAAAAATGTGTTAGTCCTGGGGCATCATGAATTGTCCATACAAGAATTCCATGACATTGAAATCTCTTCTGCTTGATTGGTTTAGTGATGTCATACATAGTGATGCCATGCCATAACTTTATTAGCTCATCGATAATAGGCTCAATATATACATTCATATCTTTGACCTAGTACTTACCTAATTGTTCAAAATTATGGTACATAATTACTACCATGATATATGTATATATAAGTAAGTAAAGAAATAAAATATATTATGCAAACAACGAGAGAAATGAAAATGTTACATTCGAAAAAATAATGTATCAAATACCTGAATAATCATAGTCAACATTATGTGCTCCCTCTTTATTGACATCCAAGGAGGAATGTTATTGTTGATAATGAAAATAGGCCACACTGAGTAAGTAGATCTAAGCTCTCCGAATGGATTAACACCATCAGCTGCCAATGAAAGCCTGACATTACGAGGTTCATTTTTAATATCTACATATTTTCCTCGATTTCCCTAAATGTAGAACCATCTACAGGCATTCGGAGAACACTATCTCCACTTCTATTCTTTTAATGGTAATCCATAAACTGTGCTATGATCTTACACCTGAACATTCGCTGCAAACATGGAATTATGGAAATATGACGAAGAACCTTTTGAGGCACCTTTTTTGTTATTTTATCCGTTTGATATCTACTGGTACCACATTTCGAACATTTTATTTTCGACGCATGTTGTCCGTAATATATAATAACATCTTTAGGACATGCATCTATAGTGTTATATTCCATTCCAAATTCTTTCATAATAGTACGTAGATATTGATATGTTCGAGGTAAATTATTTGGCGATGGTAACAAAAAATCACCCAACAATCTACAACATAAACAAAAACTAGTTAATGTAAATATTATTAATCATATATAAGTATTGAATTATTATTTTACACATTTATTACAACTAAAAAAAGGGAAAATAATCAACATTTACATATATATGATCATATATATATAGTTCATACCTTAGGATCTGTGTCATACATCTTTTCGACAAATTATTCATAACCTTTAAGTTCACCAACAACACTGTAGCAGAGAGAAGAGTTGCATTTGAGTGTTCCAAAAGTAGTTCAATTGACGTTTCAATCCGAGGTACATCATAAATACCGTCACTATCTCCACCATCATCATCTGACTCACCATACAAGTCTTGGAGCATTTGATTTGTCCCATCATTAATGTGAACTGTCTCATTATTATCATCATCTACCTCCATGGGATCGTTAAAATCATCTTCATCATTCACTTCATGTTATTCACCTTGTACAATATCATTTCCAATACTAATATTTGCTGCAATATTCTCTTGTACTGGTGCAACATCATCTAATCTACGACTATTTTGCTGTGGAAGCTGGTTCTGCAAAAATTTGGGGGGCAACTATGCCTTTATGAAAATTGAAAACAATCATTAAACATTTGTGCGTATATAAAAAATATTAAAATAATAAAAAAAATTATGATATAATCAAAATGAAGATAGATAATTAATTATCACGGGATGATAGTACTCATTCGATCCACCATCAATGTGCCCATATTTCCTACAATGCATTATTGTTGTTGCTATTAAAACTCTAACATTATTTCTCATACAACATTTTTTGCAAGGGAAATAAACTTTACCATCACCCCTTTCACCCTCTTCAATTTGTTTTCCACCTCTAATGTTTTCTTCGAAGAACACAATCTCCAATTCTATTCTTTGAAGCTTGCAAAAAGGCTAAAGGGATGACATGCATGAATATAGGAGAGGGCAATATAAAGTTCGAGCAGAAGGCTAGAGAGGGAGAGCTGTAGGTTTTAACACTGAACATAAATTATCTACACATGAATATTATAACAGAAAATAAACAATAGCGAGAGCATAAACATAAAATAGATAAACACAGAGATTTTCTCCTGGATCCCAAATCGAGACGACCAACTTGATATTTCATTATATTCCTTTTAGTGTTACAACACATATATATACATGCCGAAGCATACATAAACCCTAATCCATTAACCCTGGATTAGAACATAACCGTATTTCCCTTGACCGGATCTACAAAATACCAGGGGCCAAAAACCATCGTACCCCAAAACCATGTGCAAAACCATGGGTGCGGACCGCCACCGGAAATTAAGGACCAAAAATTTTCGTGGAAAGAATATAACACATACCCAACAAGAGCTATATATAACACATACCCAACAAGAGCTATTGAAGGCAGAGAATGGCTAGAAGGCTAAGTCCTTAAGGAAAATGAGAAAGGAAAAGTAAAAAAATAGAAAAGAAAATGAAAAACCATAATGGAATAAGAAAGTTTACCATTTTCCAATTTCATTTTTGCTTCCAAATAATTAAAAAACTTATAAACTGGGAAAGGGAAAGTAAAAAAATAGAAAAGAAAATGAAAAATGGTATTGGAATAAGAAAGTTTACATTTTCTAATTTCATTTTTTCTTTCAAAGACTTGAAAAGCTTAGAAAATGGGAAAGAGAAAGTAAGAAAATACAAAAAAAAGGAAAATCATAATGGAATAAGAAAGTTTACCATTTAATGATTTAAGTTTTTCTTTCAACGATAAGTTACAAAATTCTAAAGAGACTAATCGTAAGAAGGTTTAACATAAGTATTATAACACAAAATTTAATCAAGCATAGAGAAATAAATATAACCTCGAAGTATCTATGCCTTGTAAAACAATTAAATATTATAATTTCAATAAAAATGAGACACAAGAAATATACATTACCTTTAATGCATTTGTTTGATTGTTGTAGTAGTTGCTTTCTTCCTAGAATCTGGCAATATAAAAAACCCTCTATCATTTCTCTATAACATTTACTCGAGATTAAGACAATTATCACACAAGAGCTGTAGCTAGGAAAATAATTTCTTTTAGCTCATTCTAACAATTATAAATGAGAGAGAAGCTCTCTTGATATATATATGATGACTCACAAAACTGTTAGTAGAAAACCATGTGATAGTCTAATATCATGTTCCAATACAATTTTCTCAAGGAAAAATATGAGCTAAAACAAGAAGCATTCTCAGTTGCATGGTCTAAAACCATTTTGAGCCAATAAAAAAATATGTCCTAAAATAACCACCTCAACCAACTCAAACACATAATAAGTGGACTAGTGAAAGAGAAAAAGTGAACTATAAAATATGCCCACTCGCATGTGTGGATAATGTGTAGTCAAAACATAGTAATACTTTTCCTATGAAAAAATTTAGTAGCATCATAACGTCAATTTTTTCCCAATTTTCTAATATGACCTCATTTTTGAAATATCATAGTCATTATGCATTTAATGGCATAGATTGAAGGAAAATTTGGGAATTATTTCAAAATATAGCTACTCCTGAAGCTGAATTCCCTAAAAAATGTGTTCTAACCAGCTTGTTAACCTCAAGAATTGGTCCATGTGGCATATATATGATGATGATGTGGATTCCTTCTCATCATATAGCACACTATCATGGATCCCTAGACAATGTATTCCACTATAGTGTCACATATCCTAAGAAAAATAACACAACTCCAAAAATAAACATATATGTTTATATGCATGTGTTATTTTTCGATTCCTACTCGATTAGTCTCCCTTAGAATTTGGTAATGCTATTCTTATGATTTAGTTTATATGCATGTGTTAGCTTATATATATTAGTTTATATGCTTTAGTTTATTTGCATTAGCTTATATGCATGTGTTAACTTCGATTATTTTGATTTAGTTTGGTCAAAAAGTCCACACACGTCGCAATACAGACGATAGTCCCAAATTCTCAATACTTTCCTATTCCAACATTTATCCCAAAACCATCACAATATCGACAGTTTCCCGCATGTCGTCGCAATACCGACGTTTGTCCTGAACCATTTCTAAGAAAATTCGCATTTCCGACTTCGTGTCTCGAACCGTCAGTGTACCGATGACATTCCTAAATGTCGGTATTGCGAAGTTGTCCCTATATGTCGGTATAGCGACGGTTGTAGGCGGGATTTACAAAATTGAGAAAAATTGGGGAAATTTCCGACAATACGTCAAAAGTGTTGGAACTAAAGTGTCGGAAATTTGACCAAATGTGCTAGTGACTCTTATATACAGAAAGTAGTTTTTGTCATTTGTATCATCCAAGAATGGTTCATTTATGTAATGTATTGGAGGTTTCCCCCTCAAAGTGGCTAATTTCTAAGGCGTTGATCTCTCTTTTCTTCCATTTTTGGTGTTGGTTTCATAACATTTGGTATCAGAGCTTTGGATTCTAGGGTTTCGCTGCTCCAAACAGGTCATCATGGCATTACCACTATAAAAAAATTTCTACAAAGGTTCAGAAGTTGAAATGTTTACAGATCGAAGCCGAAATCTTGAGGAATGTTGTGTAAATATTTCAGATCTTGGGTCGCAATACTTTAGGAGATATGATTTGTGGAAGTTAAGGTTCCCGAATATCACCGAAACATATCATCATGGAATTTTCCTTATAACATTATTTATACGAAGGTTCAGAAGCTAAATTTTTACAGAGTGAAGCTGAAGTCCTAAGGAATGCCTTGTAAAAATTTTAGATCTTGGTTCGCAATATTTTCAGAGATATGATCTGTGGAACTTAGGGTTTTGTCAGGCTCCCAAATTTCATCTCAAATAGGTGACCGTGGGAAAATCATCATAAATCTCTCAGTGAGAATCAGATTGGAATTATGTAAAAATTGGCAGCAAGTACATAGACTTTAGCTTCATGTATATCAATTTTAGAGCCGAAGGAGGAAACAGTGAAACGTGGCATGCCGTACAAGTTTGCTCTACTGAACGAGTCCATAATTAGGTCATTCTGGAAGATTGGGCATAGCTTTTCCTTGAATAATCCAAATCAGGTCAGACCTATGGCATTGGAAATAGTATTTAGAGGGCTACTATAGTGTTGAATTTCAGATATTGAATATTCGAAATCACAGAGATAATTCAATTTCAATGTACAACTCCTCAAAATCTAGAAAAAGTTGTGTATTTTTTAAACAAGTTTGCATAGCATTTGTTTAAAAAATTATTTTTAAGTGATTACAAGGGAATATTAAAGCATAGATATCAGTATTGAGTTATATAATGCCTCCCAAAAATAATTCCACACCCATTAAGCCCTCAGAATTCTATACTATGACGCATGAAGAAGAAGAATTGCAGTATGAGATATCAAAATTACGATACCAAGTGCAACAAATTTCGATCTTACAAAGAGCAATCAAAGATGACATAGATGGTTTAAAAGCAAAAATGGAGGCTAAGTTGGACGGTTTTAAGGATCAAATGAAAGCTAATATGGATGGTAAAATTGTGGAACATCACATCGAGCATCAACAACAAGTTCTCCAACTCTCAAAGGATAACCTAACTTTTGTGCAGAATCCAATGAAACAACAAGAAGATTAACATCGTAGTGAAAGAATTTCTGAAGCAGTCACAGAAACAAGAACTCAACAATTACCAAATCGATCGATTTCAGAGTATCTCAGCAAGTGGAAGAACTTACCCATTGAAGATTCCACATGGGAGGATGAGAATTTTATACAGAAGCATCAAGAAATAATCAAGTGTTGAGGGCAACACTTGTTTGAAGGATAGGGGAATGTTAGGTAATACTAGTGTATCCCCTTATTGTTGTTAGTGTAGCCCCCTTATTGTTATTATTGTACCTTTGTAACCCCCATATTGTTATTATTGTGCCCTTACATTATTATTTTAGGTCGGCTAGGATTATATGGTGGCCCCATGGACTCCTATATATACAAAGTAGGTTATTTCATTTGTATCATCCAAGAATTGTTCATTTATGTAATATATTGGAGGTTTCCCCCTCGAAGAGGCTGATTTCTAAGGCATTCATCTCTCTTTTCTTCCATTTTTGGAGTTGGTTTCATAACAACTTGAAGATGAAAATTAGGAGTAACGTCCAATGACACCATAATTCCAAGAAAAACAATAATAAAATATATATATATATATATATATATATATATATATATATATATATATATATATATATATATATATATATATATATATATATATATATATATTACCATGTAACAATTAGCATAGTACTATATATATATATATATATATATATATATATATATATATATATATATAAACAATTCAAAACTAAAACTATTGTATTTTTAACCCGCATAAGTCACGTATATATAAACTATGTCAATTTTAATACCTTTAAAATATATTACACTTTTTCACGACTTATGCATAGGTATACATATTAAAACTACACGTATTACTTGTACCTTGATTATCCTGAGAGATTTGTTGTACATTAATGATGTATTATTTAATCCATACCTTAATGAGATACATTGTACGAGGAATTCATTCAAATTATAATTACACCCTTAGTCCAGTTTTCTTTCATTACCTTCGGTATAGGTGGAACACCTTCTCGTCCTTTATCACTGACAATTGGAGATGGTCGGGCAGATAGTTGGTTTCATTTTCACCATTTATTAGCCTGCCAGGGATCAGATGGTATGTGGGCTCAATCTGGACATTAGGGTAATGAACCCTAAACCTGCTCCATCATTCCAACCTCATTCGGCTGCAAACCCTCCCTCAGCCCAACTCTAGAACTATTTCGCTTCTATGGCGTTGGGTACTGTCTTTGGGTTTAATCCTCTGGCGAACAAGGTTAGGATGGGGTTAAACTTATCTCACAGTCATTTTGTTGAGTTTCCTCATTTTTCTTTAACTCAAAACTTACTCTCCCTGCTTAATCTCTTTTATTGTCTTACGAGTCTCTATTTTTCGATGTGTTGTTGTTGTTTGGCATTGCAGGTTACGTTGCGACAATAATTGTCCCATTTGAGAGATGATGGAGTCCAAATATCCCCTTTCTCTCCCAAACAGGTAAATCCTCTACCCCGTAAATCTTGTGTGTTCAGATTTCCTATTCTCCTTTGGCTTGTCATTTTCGAAGTTTTATATTTTCCCACTCTTGGCTTGTGAAGGAAACCCTCCCATCATTCGCTTCTGTCGAGCACCTCATCTCACACTACTGGAGGAAGCTGCGCCACTCAAGTGTTTTAGTTTTCCTTCACTGTAATTTTCATGTAATTATTATTGCTAGATTTGTTAAGCTTCTCATACATAGCATATGGTTGTTATTTCTTGTCGCTGTGCTAAGAGGTTTTATCCCTCTGATGGGAAGGTTTTCGGATTTTAATGAACACATTATGGGCTCTACCCATGAATACTTTCCTGGCATATCTTGGAGGTTTATTATTTTTAGAATCATGTTTAAGAGCTTAAACCCTCTTTGGAGGTGAGATCCGGTTTTTAAATCGGGTTGTTCATGTTTAAGTTGTATTGAATTTTGGAAAATATTGTAACAAAGGAACTTATTCCACATACGTTAATTTCATTCCTTTTTCAGTGCATTATATACTCGGCTCTTTAGTAATAGTTTTCTTGCCAAATGATAATATCTATACACAATTCTTTTGTGGAACTGTTATGTCATCTCTAATTAAATTTGTTTTTCTCGAACTACCGTTTAAGGAATTTTATACCTACGGTATCTATTCTATATTATTTTCGTCAATTGTCATTTAATTTTGTTTCCATGTTAAGCTATCTTGTTCAAACCCTTTTCCCCTTTTCTTGGGTTATTCCGACAAAGGTTTTGTGGTCAATGTGCCATGGTTACACTCATTAAGAGAATGCGGTAATATTATTTCTAGCACTTTGCAGTTTAACATATTCATTTTATTACAAGGAAATTGATTTCTCATGAAAAGTTCTTTTTCTGTTTCTTTATGAATTCAATAATACATGTTCTATAGTAATTCCCCATGGTTGTTCTTTCTTCTAAATTTGTTTAAATACAATTTTCTTCTTGTTATGTGCATAGACAGATGTCATATGCTATCAAAGTTCCTTCAATTCTATTACACATGTGTTGGATATTGTACATTAGTTAATGTTGAATATATATATATATATATATATATATATATATATATATATATATATATATATAAACAAATTTTGTCAAGTATTACATTATTCACTAATATAACTTTAATATGGTACGGTACAGAAGACATAGGACCTAGGCTGGTTATTCCGGCTAGGGTCTTAAACTTCTGCTACCCTTTTTAACAGTTAGCACAAACCTTACAATTTAGAAAACAAAAAAATGTTATTTATTGCAAGACATTGTTTTTTAAACTCTTTTCTTACCCTAAGCCACTTGTTGGGGCCCTTGTTTTGAAAATCAACAGATTTTGAGTTGCGGAGAGTACGTGCTGGAAGGAAACCTCGGT